>CM043707.1:11038148-11242912 GCA_023969325.1 Oryzias curvinotus | reverse complement strand
CTGTTTTGTTTACATGCTGTCCGAAGCGGAACTACGAAAGTCAATGCCTTTCGTGACGTCACAGGTCATATCGAGTTCACTTCCAGTCTGCGCTCTTAGCGGCAAATTCAAATCTCTGATTCCTTCGAACGATGTCTATTATTCATGCTTCGGATTTTTTTCGACGCTAACTATTGGTATCAATAGATCAGCGTTTAAAGGGCTTTTTTATTTGACAAAGTTGTTCAAAGCATGGCATCCACACTTTAAACTGATCACTGATTTTAGAGAGTTGTAAAAATACAAAAAACACTTTTTTTTATTAAGAGTTACCTGTTAATGTAGATAAAAATGTCTGCTATTTACAATTTTTGTGCCATTTCATTAACCGTGTGAAAGTACAGGCAGAATGTAATGACATTTTTTAACAAAATCCCATGTTCTGATTCCACCATGGCTTTTAAAAAGTTATGTATCAAAGCAAAAATACACCCACAAAGTAATTATTTATGCAAAAACACAATGCCATTATTCCCAGTAACTTCAGATCTAACTTGTTACTTTTAATCTTATTGACACTTTTCTGTGAGTGGCATGTTTTGTCGGGACTCAAGAATCAACAAGACTCTTTCAACTTCTCCCTGCCAGGTGTGGTAGTGGCTTCATCTTCTCAAAGATTTTAAGGTAATATTTAAAGAAGAAATAGCAAATATAAGAAAAATGTTGAAAGTTTTTCTTCTCTTGATTTGAGTCATTTTTGAATGAATGTTAGTTTTTTTTCAGATGGCTTCATCAGGGTTGCATGTTGATCTGTCAGAGGGAATCTTAGCAGCAAACTGTCAGAGCTCCAAGGCAGATCTTCAATAGGAACATTTTTCTACTAAGCCAACTGAAAAAGAAAGGGTTGACATCTTCAAATAAAGATGCCCTCAGGTGGATGAGATGTTTAATCCCAAAAATTTCACCAAATATTACAGAGAAAAACTTGGACAGGCAGTGGAAGAGACTCCTTTGTGAAAAAGAAGATTATCGGAAAAACAGAAATCTTGATGAATGGAATTTGAGACCAAACATCCGTCCAAATGTTCTTGGCCAGCGGTCAACAAAAAGGAATAATTCTAGATACTGTACCTAACTGGGAATATTTGATCCTTGACGATTCAATAAGCAGCAGAAAAAGAGACAATCACCCAACAAAACCAAAAATGCAGAACGACACAGTGAAAATATCAAGGAGATACGTTCAGAAAAAAAGCATCTTGAAACTGAAAATGAGTCACTCACAGAAAAGCTAGAAGAAGAAAAAATGCTGTAAAAAGGTTATCGTCGGAGTCTAGCAGTTTAAAATCAAAGATAGTACGCTTCCAATTTGAAGCAGAAGAAAAAGAGAAATGTGAGGAATGACATGAACTGACAGACAAGTTGAAAAGTATTTTGGATGAAAATAAACAGCTGAGAGAGTTTAATGCTGTTGGAGTCTTATTTACTGAAGCTCAGTGAACGCACCAGGTAGAGACGCCTACTAGAGGTAAGATCTTAAGCCCGAGCCCGAGTCCGAACCCGACCCGACCCGAATTTCGGGTCGGGTCGGGTTCTAAATGACAGTCATTACGTTCGGGTCGGTTCGGGCCGGGCTTCTCTCTCGCTGACTTTTTTAATAAATATATTGTAATGGTTGCAAAGAAGCTCCTTAGGCGGCGGTTGTCAAACAGCTCTTTATTAATCCTGTCTGTCAGAACGGTTACCGCACGAACCGAAAGGCACAGCCAGCTTCTTCTAACTCAGAGGGAGAACGTTCCCTTAGCGCACACACCCACACACACACAGGTAGACCCCGCCCCCTCCACCAGTCACCAGCCCACCGTTGATTGACATACACTGTGGTCCCGCAACTGGCAGAACGAGGGGGGGCGCCGGCCACCCCAGCGTGTCGTGAACGTAATCTTCCCTCCCCAAGTCCGCATCTATTTTGATTAGGGATCCCCGATATGGAGCAGCAGGAAGTCAAGGATAAACTTCAGACAGGGAAACTGAAAAGGCAAATGCGCACCGCCGCGGCTGCAGTATTTCTCTGCGTAATGAAGCGAGTGCTTATCATCCAGATCTCTCTGTCACTCTCTCTGTCTGGCCTCTTCTTCTGTGTTCCAGCGTTATTTCGTTGATCAAATGCATTTATCATGTAGGGATGAACCTATGCGCAGCGCTTCCAGCGGAACTCTATGCCACAACAGCAGCTTATACGCGCGCGGCTGCAGCGACCACTCTCTGTTTGAAAGACCATAACTTTCATGATCATAAAAATATGTAGATTATTTTACCTTTAAGAAATCTGGCGATTTTTTTCTGCCAAAAATACTATGGGATACATTGAAATTTCGAGTTTGCTTCGGGCTCGGTCCTGCAAATCAACTTAATTGGTCGGGTTCGGTCCGAGTTCGGCTTTAATGCCCGCGGGCCTGTGTCGGGTCGGGCCGGATTTTTTAGGCCCGATCTTACCTCTAACGCAGGGGTCGGGAACCTATGGCTCGCGAGCCACATATGGCTCTTTTGATGGTCACGTATGGCTCGCAGACAAATCTTTATTTATACAATTTTTTTTCATTAGATCAGTCCTTCTCGTGCGCGATGCGATGCCAGAGGCGCGCAGTAGTAGCGGAGCTTGGAGAGAAAAATCTGCGCCAGCAATCAGTTTACTATTATCTATTATTTCACAGAGTTTATTCCAGCAGGAAACCTATTAATTGCCGTGCCTAAACCTGCGCGCTCCCGTCTCTGAGAAAGAGCGCGCAGATACGGGGACGGGATGTGAGGAAGAAAGCAGAGGGTGGGGGTGCCCCCCAGCCTCTGCTCTCTTCCACAGGCAGCAGGTGAATCGCACAGGGATTGTAAAAACGTAAAACCCGCTGCCCGTCACTCACTGCAGTGTGTGAGTGTGTGTTTGGCTCCACGTCTGCATGTGAGCAGTCTTTGTCAAATCTAAAAAAACATTCAGACTTAATATCACGTTTAAAGTCTGAACGTCTGCATGAAGCAGAAACTCACCACGTATCAACCAGACTAGACCATCAGCAGAACCACCACGAGAAATACTCATCATTTATTAGCAACAGCATAACCATGTTATTAAAAAGAATCCACAGACTAATTATACTTTAAAAATGTTGAAACTACATCAAATGCTCACATTCACTTGTATTTTTAGTTTTAAACATATTGTCGCGGACTGAGTTGGGTCCGCTGTTGGGCCGCGTTAAAAGTTCTGGAGTTCATTAACGCATCAAGCAGAGATCTGATTGGCTCTTAATTCTGTCGCTCAGCCTGTTGTTAGGTAGTTTGGACCAATGGGGTTCAGCTATGGGCCGAATAAGGGAAATAGGAGGACTGGATGAGCGGGAGCAGGGAATATAAAGTTGGGAGAAGAGCTCTCGTCTCAGCGGGAGAGATTCAGGAGTTGATGAATTAATTTTACGGCGTTTGTTGCGGTCTGCAGGAACCAGAATAAAGAACCTTAAAAGAGGTTAAGTCTCCGTGCCTCAGTGTGGGACAGGGACGCTACATTATTGTATGGCTCTTTCGAAATTACATTTGAAAATATGTGGCGTTTATGGCTCTCTCGGCCAAAAAGGTTCCCGACCCCTGCTCTAACGCCTACTGGCCTCTGTCATCTAACCTGTTGTTGGGGGTGTGCAACGCCCCGCCCTGCCTCTTAGAAATTGCGTTCTTTAAAGCCTGATACCGCGGTCGCGTGTGGGCGGAGCCACCAGCTAAAGTTATGGTCTGATCGCTGCATGGAGCGATGTGTTTATCAATGCATGTTAGACACTGAGAATGTGGAGATATCAGGTTTATTATTTTGAAGAGTTCTGGATTTCAATCATGTTTCCATGTTTGAGTTCATAAAATCATCCCAGAGAAAGTCTCTGCTTCAACTCCCGCAGTGAAAGCTGCGTCTGAATCTGACGCCGTGTTTCCATCTCTGACAGAGTTTGAAGCCTAAGCCCCTCCCCCGCCTCTCCACCTGCTTTTCCTCTCTACCTGTTCACCTGTTCACATCCTCTGCAGCTGAGAGTTTTTCCCCACCGCGTGAAATACGAGAGCACAAAATACAGTCATCAGAGGTGAAGCTAAAAAAGTATTTTTCCATCAGGAAAAAAATTGATTCATAGATTTTCAGCTCTGTTGAACCATTACAATGTTTTAAAACGCAGGTTCAGCAATTCAGGCCGTCTATCTGCACGCTACACACACGAGGATCATTTTTAAAGACTGTCACATTTTACAGCAAGAAGCAGAATCCCATCCCTCTGAGCTGTCACTCAAAAGTCATCAAGTCTACGCGTCAGTGAGCTGCTGCTGAATGGAGAGACATGAAAAAAGGTGGAAAGAGCAAACATGAAGAAGAGTTTTCTTCTCTTTCACCGTTTCAGAGCAAAGCTGCAGGCTGACCGTAAAACTCTCCGTAAATCCAAACCGAAGGCAGAACCTCCTCCAGAACCATCAGAACCAGAAAAGCTAAACATCATTCAATCAGAACCTCCCTGAGCCGAGGAGAACCCACTTTCCCTAAGAACATCTGGAAACGTGTGACCTTTAGTGAACAACAGGATTAGTGAAAATAGATTTAATAATTAAGTTGCACATTACAAAAAAAGAAAAATGAAAAGATGAGGCTGGAGGAGGACATGAATCTCTGTATAATATCAATACAAATACGTGTTGAAGGGAGAAGACACAAAATCAATGCATCTCATATTGTGCGAAAAGGACCATCCCATCCTTACCAGGTAAAGGAGTACGCCACTCATTTGAAGATGATCAAGTCTACATTGGAAAAGTTATTTCCCAAGTCCCTGGACTTCCATCCTGGTTTAATGTAATTGATGAAGGAGATGAAGCTGTGTAGAGCTACAAACTGATGGATGGAAGTCTGGAGATCATCATTGAAAGCTCCTGACTGTTGCTGGGTTATTGAGTATTGTGGATGTTTGGATGATGGCTAATGAAACTAAAAATAAAAGGTTTATTCACTTGAAATGTTTGTGTTTTACTCTCTTAAATTGCCTTAAAGAATGAAAAAAACATTTTTAAATATTTAATCAAACGAACCAATTGATTAATTACCCTAATTATATTAATTATACAGTTAAAAATGTTAAAAACTTGCTGAAGCACCCTAATTATGTCCTCTGAAAATTGGAGTGTTTGAAGCAAAAATAGGGAAGATGTGATATCTAGAAGAAAAAAAAACAATTTTGCTCATTTTAATGTTTTTTCCTGTAATTACCAAGTGTTCCCATTGTTTTCTATTCACAAAAAATAGAGATCATTAAGACTTAAAATGTTAATAACTCGCTTAATTTTAAGTCTATTGAGCCAATTTTTTCTTTTTATTTTGTTCAGAATTGTTCTATCATGTGTGGTCACATTTTTTCTGACTGGGCCTTAAAATCTTTTGTCTTGTGGTCCCAACTGTGTTAGGGAAAGGTCAGAACCCTGATATCCACTAAAGAAACCTGAGAGAATCAGCTGCTGATAAAGACTCAATAAAACCCAAATCTGAAGGAGAAATCAGTGACAGATGAACGAAGGTCTTCTCTGTTTCTGTGATGAAGGTCACATACCTATGTGGTGTAGCTGCAGCTGTGGTTTCCAGATGACATCCAGCAGTCTGCGCTGACGACAGAGCTCCTGCTCGTACTGGACGATGGTTCCTTCACAGAGTCTGCAGATTTCTTCAGCAGCAGCAGCTAGTCGCTCGCTGATCAACTCTCTCAGAGACTGAAGGGAAGACATGGTTCCTGCTCCGATCTTCAGCTCCAACTCCCACAAACACCGCCGTCCTCTTCACTGCAGCTCCGATCGATCATCTGCTAGTCTCACAATCACAGCAATCCACGTTGTCTTTCCGTTCAACACTTCTTCACTCATTTACGACACTTTGGAAAATGCTGAGAGTTCCACACGAACCACGTATCGTCCTTTCTGTCCAAAAACCTCACAAACGTCCCAACTAAACACCACCGACCTCTCAACACAAGCTAACGCTGCTAGCCTGCTAACAAGCTAACGCTGCTAGCGCCTCGTGCTGTTCTTCTTCTTTGTTTGGCTAACAGCGTCATGGTGCTTTAGCGCCACCAGCTGGTCTGGAGTGTTGTCTGTCGCTCATATTATCATGTCGATGGCGGGGGAAAATAACCTTTTGTTAAACTTTACTGGCAAATAAAGGTATAAACGGGCGGTTTTTATCAACGATAGTCCGGTGTGACTTGTGTATTTCGACAAGAAAAAGTATTTGTCGAGCAAAATGGAGAAGGGAGAACAGGACATGAGCTTCTGGTTCCAGCTAATGATGTTAGGGCGCCATTTTGTTGTCTGCAGCAGGTCTTCCTGTGTATATTTAACAGAACGAGGAAGAGCTACATATTTTCTGGGCAACACCAGTCCTCATAAAATTTAATATGAAATAATATGAAAAGGATGACATAAACCAGTGGTAGGAAACGTGACGTTACGTCCTTTCATGTTTTTGGAAAAAATATTATCCATCTTTAGTCACAAGTTACGGTCAGCTGTTTGAGCGAGTCCGACTACAGGTGCTGTCAATGTTTTCCTTTTATTTATTTATATTTATTTATATGAAAAAATTAATTGAATGAAATGCAGAAAATGAAAATAGAGGTACTGTTCATAAAATTATAAATTATTTGAGTGTCAATGTAGAACTGATTAATTTATTATTAGTTTTTCAATTTAAAATTATTCAAACTCCGATGACACAACCTGTCAAAAATGCAAAAATAAAGTGTTGGACGGTAACTGCATAATTTCCATTCAATTTGTTGCGTAAAAACAAAAAACTCTGAAATAGGTCACAATCTAGTCATTACTTTATTCAACAATACAAAAAAGTTTGCATCCTATTACAAAATAATATTTGTATTAATAAACACTGCAGCGCCTCCTGCTGAGCATCAGGAGTCTGCAGACAGAAGATCCTTCCAACAGCAAAGAGGTCTGCAGGAGCTCTTTCCACCACCAGCAACAACCTGAACCAAGCAGGACCTACAAGAAGTTCAGCCACTAAACTTCCACAACTCTGTCATTTCCTTTCAGAAGCTCTGAGCTCCTGAGTCTGCAGAGATGCTGAGCTCCTCAGCTGCTGCAGCTCCCACAGTCACATGAAGGTCTGCAGCTGCAGCAGGAAGTCCAGATGTTTGCAGCTGCTGCAGTCTGGTGCTGTTCTCCAGTCAGTGTTCTTCATAGATTCAAAATAGATTTATTCTTTGAAGCTTTTTTTTCCTGAGAGTTGAAAAGTTACAACATATTCTGCCATAATTGATCCAAATTGTTTGGATTTGGTTGTTTTTTTTTTTCTTATGAAATGAATGAATAAAAAAATGAATGAATGTCTTTTTATATTTGACCAACCCAAAGTGGGAGGAGTCATCTTTCTGCAGTTCCTCTGAATCATGGACAGAAGTTGTAGATGTTCCACTTCATTTAGCTCCTGGATCCACTTTGAAAACGGCTTTTCACAATAAAAGCACACATTTTAGGATTATCAGAGGTAAAAACTAACAACCAACTTTGAATTTGTTCTTTTCTTATTGAAATAAAGCAGAAAACTGTTCCCTCAAACTACTTTAATGTCCTTTTTTGATAATTTCTAAACAGTATTCTGATTATTTGAACTATAGAATTATTTAGAATAATCATTTTAGTCTTTTTATTCATAAACTAAATTTTTCCCTTAAAAATCCAACATTCGAAAAGAAACAAATGATCAAATTCAAAGAAAAATCAAACATCAAAGTCAGAGACATAAAGGGCTCATATCTTCACCATTTCTTCCAAAAACATGGAGGATGTGACGTCACTTTTCCTACCACTGCTTCAAGTTGAAGCAGGAGCTGAACACTGTCGTCCCCTGCTGGTGGAAACAGCTCATTACAAGCGTGGAGACGCAGAAAAGCTCCGATTGGTTCTTCTTGATCAATGATGTCAAATGTTCTGGATTACAAAATCCCATTCAGTTGATGTAAAAACCCTCATCAGACATGAAAACAACCGCTATTCCTGCTTTTTCTGACCGTTTTTATGGTCTGCAGGTCTGACAGCAACAATCTCAAATGTTGGACTGAACCATTTCATTTAATCCTAGAGAAAAGACCACTGAACATTTCATATTTGTCTCTGATTCGTTGCATCATAAAGCCAAGGGCATCTGGATACTGCAAAAGAAGAACTTCAGATCCACGAGGGATCATAGGTTTTATAGTATTTTAGCTAGACTGAACCTTAAGCATTTAGAGGCGGAGTATAACAAGCCTCTAAAGGAGATGCCTCTAGCCGAGTGTCATCTGCTTAAGCAGGGCAGAGAGAAGACTAATGGACACAAGATTTAACTCTTGAACTACACTCTTGAGAGTGTAAGTGATCATTTCTCCGGTCAGGGTTAAAATTGCTCATGATTTTATTTAAACACTACCAAGTCAACCGATGACACATAAGATTATCATCTCACTATTGAAACAGCCTCAATATAATCTCCATGGCTGAATTCTCTCTCATAAATTGTACTATGTACAATGACAATGAGCAGGTGAGTTAATTAACTGACCCGCCCTAGGGAGTAACCTGTAACTCTGCAGAGTGTGCCTGCCTGAAAATGCGACGAGTTGCTATTTCATTGCTTAGATAAAATGAAAGAAATGTAATAAAGAAATCTGATTTTTTAAAGCCATTTTTATTTTGAGGATTTGAACACAAAACAATTAAATGGAACGAGCATGACGACGTTCCCATGTCTGTCAGCTGTGCTCGAATGACAAAACAGTTTCAAGCATTTGGGGCGTGTGACGTGTGGCACCGTCAGATGACGAGGGGGGGGCCACACAGTGTTTTATTGTTTGTGTATTTGTATATATTTTATGTTTAGACATGTTTCCTGTGACCTTCCTGTGCCTAATGGAGAGCACCGCCCGTGAGAGGGGCGTAAGGTTCATAAGGAAGTGTCACAGGAAGTGGAAATGAGGAGTGACGGAGGTGACGCGTGCTGGTGCGGCCCTGCGTGAAATACCATTGTGTCTTGAAATAAAGAACGAACCTCCTCACCTTGGCTCCTCTGCATCCTTTCCCGGCGGGACCCCGTCACATTTGGTGTCAGAAGTGGGATCCTGCTACATTCTATCAAACACCAGTTCCCTTTCCTCATCATCAGAGTCCGTCTCTTTCCCGTGTGGCTCTAAAGATCAGTGAAAGCAGACACCTCAGGCCAAGTTTAAGTCCTTGCGGTCCAAAATGTGTGGTTGTAACTCGCCGGCGCTGTTCCCAGTAAGGGAGGGTGGGGTGGTGGTGGACAGCTTTTCACCTTCATCTGCTGAAAGTTGCAGCGCTCAGCCTCGATCTTCCAACGCAGGCCTTTCCTTTTCTGCGGAAACTCAGCAGCTGCTGCGTCTTCTTGTCTTGTCGGAGTTGGTTTCCAGCATCGTCACTTGTGAACCATGGATTCATCATTTTAAATTCTCTGGCAGATGAGGTTCGATAAGTTAGATCTTCAAATATTCAGACTTCCTGCTTCAATAACTCTTCTGATCAACGTTCAAATGTGTCAGCAAGTATCTCAATCCTTTGGTATTAACACAGTGAGTGAACTATAAATGTATTTCTAAAGAAAAAGAGTTTATTTGCCTTTTGATCAGAATTGTTCGCTTCAAGTTATGAATCCAGACAAGGAGCAGCCTGCTGTCAAGGGACCATCAACAAAGTGCAACCTCTGTGAACTGTGAAACACCACTGTGTAAAAATAAAAAAATAATCTCCCAAAAAATTCATAAAATTATATAAAGCATATTCGTGTTACAATATATATTTTGTAGGAAAGTCCATCTTTATTTTATCTTGTTGCATATACTTTTTCAAATTTTAATAGATATGAATCATGACTAAAGTTATCAGTAACTTGACATGACCTTATTTTCATACTGAAATAAAGAATAGCTCAATAGTTCACTTTGTTTATTTATAGGAATTTTTCATATTTACAAATGGATCAGATTTGGTCAAAAATCCTCAATAGCTCTGAAGATGCTAGATTTTTTTTTTTGCATAATCTTAATTGTAGTAGGAAAATAAGGTCCTAATTAGTCAATACAGGAAGTTTTGTGTCAGTAATTACAGCATCTTCAAAGCTATTGAGCATTTTTGACCAAATCTGATCAATATTTAAATATGAAAAATTCCTAACAATAAACAACGTGAATTATGACATAATTTTATTGCAGTAGGACAATAAAGTCATGATTAGTCAGTACAGCAAGTTTGGTGACAAAGCTTTAGGATCTTCAGAGCTATTGTGCATTTATGTTATGATTCAGATCTCTATTAAATTTTAAGAACTATAAGCAACAAAATGGAGGTTGACTTTCCAACAAAATTTAGTATAATAATAATAATATGGCACGACTATGCTGACAAGTCTTCATTACCAGTTCATTTAAATATAGACATGTATTCACTTTTTAAAAATTTACTACTGATTTTTACAGAATGGTGTTTCACAGAGGTTGCACTTTGTTGACGGTCCCTTGGCAGCCGGCTCCCTGCTCTGTTTGCATTCACAGTTTGAAACGAGCCTAACAGGTCATGGTTCTCCACCTCTCCCCTATTGCAAAAGGTTTCAAAAGTCATGCAGACTCTTGTGTGTCTGACACACGTGACATCACGTGATTCCGCATGGGAGAAGAGCACCGCCATCTTGGTGAGGTCAAATCTTTTTTTTTTTTTTTTTTTAATTGATGCAGAATAAAAGTGACATACAGCAAAAGAACAAGGAACAGTAAACTGTACATCAAATGTTCAAAATAAACGCCAGGGGATATACAAGCAAGAGAATAAACTTATATTTAATTATACAGCTGAGCAAGGTGATACGTTTTAATAGGTTTTTTGTTTGTACTGGGAGAAATGGAATGTAAGTAACATCTAACTTGGGCTAGTAAATCAAGAAAATTAGGAGCTTTATTGCTGAATTTAGATTTGTGAATATAATACTTGGTTAAAAAAAATCAGAAGTTTTATTAAATAAAATTGAGATAAAAATGTATTACCATAATTAACGTAACCAAATAAGATGTTTTCCATGTTAAAGTAAAATATGTATAAATTTGAGTTTTTAATCAAATTTGTCCCAAATGTTTTCAGTGTACTTGCAGGTCCAAAAAATATGCACCAACGTTTCCTCAAACTAAGACCAGAAAGAACAGTTTTTATCAATATCCCTTTTTAGCCTTTGCATATACTGATTTGTTGGATAAAACCTATGAATGATCTTGAATGAAACCTCTTTCACTTTGTTGTTTATAAGATATTAGTTTGACAGAAGCCAAACCTTTTCCCAACACACTTGACCATGAAGTGAAGTCCAGAAAGTTATGGGCGGGGATTCCGTTTTTAGTTCCTGCTGGAACAGTCTTCGGATGGCTTTGTTTTGATTTGTCGACAGCAGTGTCCGTCACATGAAGCTGTGGTTGGGGAGCAGATGGAGTGGGAAATCCTTTATAAAGATAGGCAAGGTTTAGGGAAACGGCATCAAAAACAACCAAAACATTCTTCACAGAAACAGGGATCTGGTAGAACTGAAGGAATTCAGTGTAAGTATAAAGTTGACCTTGTTGATTGAATAATTGACTAACTAGTCTGATATTATTATCAAACCACTGTTGGATAAAGATAGCTTTGTTTTTGTAAAGAATATATCTATTGTTCCAAATGTAAAACCTGTGAGGAGAAAAGTTATGTTTATAAATCATGGACCAAGCAAGCAACATCTGTTTATGAAATGAAGACAGTTTTATGGGCACTTTGTCTGGCTTGTATGAGCAGAGCAATAAAAAGTCGAGGCCACCAACCTGGGAGAAAATAGAATTGGGAATGAAGTTCCACAGAGAGTTCAGATTTTTCAGAAACTTTCTTATCCAATTAATTTTAAAAGTCATATCTAAGGTACTGAAATCCAGAAAGTTCAGACCCCCACTCCTATAATCATTCATTAGAACAGATTTCCTTATATGATGAGTTTGGTTTTTCCAGACAAAGTCGCATAGCAGTTGATCAACAGTTTTGCTAATGATGTTGCTGACATACAGAGACTGAGCGGCATAAATGACTCTGGAGAGCCCTTCAGCCTTGGAGAGGAGAATTCGACCTGTAATGGAAAGATCACGTAAGAGCCAGAGGTTAAACCTCTTTTTCATTTTATCAATAATTGGAAAAAAGTTTGTATCACCTCTATCAGTTTCAGTTTTTGATATTATTATACCAAGGTATGTGACTGATTTCTTTACAGGAATATTAAAGAGTGAATCCGAATCACAAGATTTAATTGGGAGAAGCTCACATTTTTTCAGATTCAATGAAAGACCGGATGCTTTGGAAAAGGACTTAATTATATTTATTGCTAATGGAATTTGTGAGCTGTCTTTAAGAAAGAGAGTCGTATCATCGGTGAGCTGACTTATGACAATAGATCTACCAGCGATGGAGATCCCTCGTAATGGACTGGATTTAATGTGGTCACAGAGAAGCTGACCACATTATTAGCTTTTATTTTTTGCTTTTTATTTATTGTTATTTTTATTTTTTATTTTTATTTCCTTACTCTTCCTGTCCGTGGGACAGGAAGAGAGGAAGGGGAAGACCGAAGAAAAGATGGAGAGATGACATCGAGCAGAAGGCAGGCAGCACATGGACCCAGAGTGCCCAAAACCGTGATGAGTGGAGTAAGATGTGGAGGCCATCCGCCAGCAGTGGCGTGACAGGCTGATGATGATGATGATGAAACTAATTGCTAGTAGGTGCATTAAATGTCTATGTTTGTGTGTGTGTCTGCTTGTTGTCTTGTAAATTTTAAGTTCTTCTTTGTTTTGACTTATGTAAAGTTTGCTCAACTGTATCTGTCGGTATTTGCTTGTTTTGTTGTATGTTGAGGACCCCCTTGAAAACTAGATGACACATCTCAAGGGGCTTATCCTTCAAACAAATAAATTGAAAAAAATTGAAATTGAACACAGTAGAACTTCAGGAACAGTAGAACTGCTACGTTTGTTCTCTTCATCCACAACAGAAGAAACAGATTTTCACAGCAGGGACCACTTAGGATTCACTCACGATGCTTTGGTCCAATCAGATCAGAGATGTTTACTTAGCATTAGCCTAACAGTGACATGTGTGCAGAAACTGGAGGTTTCCTTCATTCTGACCACACAGAGAAAACCATAAATACAGACAAACATGAAAGAGTCAAGCAAGACATGAAGCTTCAACAAGGAGACTCTACCATAGCAGCTGGATTCCAGTGAGTCTGAAAGGACAAGAAAACCACAGAAGAATAGAGGATCTTCTTGAAGTCAACAGAACCTGGAACACCTGGAGCTGAAAGATGATTATTTAACTCTAACCATGAACGGACTTGAACCCTCAATCTTCTGATCCGGACTCAGGCGCCTTGTCCATTAGGCCACATGGTCTGGAAGAAGCCCCAGTTCCAGCTGACAGAAGTCTGGTTCTGATCCATCAGATCTCACTAGCAACAGAACCAAACCTTCACGTGTTGCAGCAACAGTTTCCATGTTTGGGAGGATCTTCTGAAGAACAGCTCAGTTCCAGATCACATCATGATGTTTGATGTTTTCTTCATTCCAGGAAATCATCTGTGTCTCCTTTGATCTGTGCTGAGTCAGCACTTTCAGTTCTTTTAAACTTTAGATCCATCATTTACAATCAAGGATTTATTGATAAATATTATTTAATGACAGAAAATAAAGAGTAAATGTATTTATCATCCAGCAGTGATGGTGGTGAATTTAAGTCTTTTATTTTTTAATTCTTTAAAGATGGGATTTCTAGATCTGCATGAACTCATCCTGAATCCACAAGACACTCGAGCATCAAAGAATCAAACCGACTTCCTTCACTCTTCATCAACATGAAGATGAAGATCCAGGTTTGAAGCTTCAGTCTGAAGATCTGTTTGATGAACAGCAGGAATGAGATGAAGGCAAGCATCAGCAGCAGAGAGCAGGTGGTCAGGTGTGAAGATTCATCTGCAGGACATCCTCAGGCTGCAGAGGAGCCGCAGCTTTCTGTGGTGGAGCGGCCGTCACAGTGAAGAAACAGTGGCTGGTTTGATTCCAGGTGAAAGTTCTTCCTCCCCAACACTGATGTTTCTGCTCACAGACTTCTAATCAGACTCATCATCAAGCTGAAGAACTGTTAGAAGGTGAACAGATGTCTTCTCTGCTGAGTCATCAGATCTGGACTTCCTAGTTCTGGTCAGAGCAGAAGAACTAGTTTGTTGTGTAAAGTCCTCACATGCATGAGGACCTCACAGAACAACAGGTGATGCATCTTCTGCTGGTCAAAGTGTCCAAACAGCAGAGAGGAGATTCTCTGGGATTCATTGGAGTCCAGATTCTCCTGGATGTGAACAGTCTCTGCTTCTGGAACAGAAGAGTCCTTCTCAGAGCAGCATTGAGGATCTGTTCTGTCCGGCTGAGAGCGCTCCCTGCTGGTAGGAGACAGAACCACATCAGCTGCTTTTCTTTGGACGTTCAGAAACAGTCATTAGAACGTTGAAAATGCCCAAAATAGTGCTCCTCCTCGGACGGAAGCGTCACAGAAACGTAGAGATCTGGGTTCTCATTTATAAAACTTTGCGTAGGATTTGCGTCAGAAGTGGCGTACGGATGAAACATAGGACGTGCGTACGCACAGAAATATTCGGATTTATAAAACCGTGCGCACGCACATCCTACGCATCTTTCCCTTTATAAATCACAACCAATTCTAAATGCAGCGCAGCTTTTGCGGCTTCATGACACGCCCATAGTTGCCCATAAATAGTCAGTGAAACGCCCACAAATGAATATTCATTGATAGCGAAACCATGGCAAACACAGAGAAAATAAAAAAAACGTAACTTCACTCAATGTGAAGTAGAAGTTATCGTTGGCGAGGTGGAAAAGAGGAGAAAAATGTTGTTTGGAGGGCACAGTGTGGACATTACTAATGCCGAAAAGGCACGTGAGTGGCAAACGGTGACAGACGGACATCAAAGTCGGGGCAAAAAACGTCTGGCGCTGCATCGCTAGAGTGTGTCTGCCACGGATGGGGGACAGGGGACACCGGAGCCGACCCCTCTTGATGAGAGAGTGGCGGCAATTATTGGGGAGTCCCTTTTACGTGGAGTGGTGACTGAGGCGGGGGGTGGGGGGTGTCGGGGGGGGGGGACACCGACGCACCTGATGCACCGGGTGACACACCCCCAAAAGCTCCAACAGGACGGCTGGAGGAAATGGGAACTGGCTCATAAGCCACTAGTCCTCGTTTGCCAGCAAGTCTTCTTGCTGTCTAAAGATGCGTTCACTCTGAATTCTTCCATTTGCCACATCTTCTAAGATCCAAGATCAGCCATTGTGCGTCATTAGGCATTGTGATGGGGCATTTTATTTCCATCCATTTGATTGCATCTGACAAGCTACAGATGTCGGTAATAATCCACGTGGAAATGGGAAATTGTTCATCAAATGTAATTTCTTGCTTTCTGAATGGTTGAGACATACGCCATACATTGTTTTATCAAAAATAAAACAAACTAAAGGCATATGCATGAATACCATAATTCCATAGCTTATGAAGAAATGTTTATGAAAACAACTTTCCTCAGTGAACAATTAATATGTCTGTCTGTCTGTCTGTCTGTCTGTCTGTCTGTCTGTCTGTCTGTCTGTCTGTCTGTCTGTCTGTCTGTCTGTCTGTCTGTCTGTCTGTCTGATTCGCACGCATCTGGCGGCGCGTGCACACGCAGCGGCTCTATCGGCTTTATTGTTTTTAAAAGAATGTATTTTTTAAGTCATTTATTTATTATTTTATATGCTGCCTGCACTGTGGGGTGAGAGGAAAGCAATTTCATCTGTGCTGAATGTCTTACGAATGCAGCATATTTGACAATAAAGCTGACTTTGACTTTGACTTTGACTATATCTGCTCCGCCAGACGGACACATTGACAAGAATATCAGTTTTGTACATTATTTCGTTCTGTTAACTATATTATTTATGAGGATAAATTGCACAACATGCCAATATTGCAGAATATATTTCACTTTTCTTTTTGCAAATATGTGTTCATTTGAATTTCTGTTGTAATTTTCTCTTGATTTTTTTTTTGTTTGTTTCACTGCTGATCGATCAAACGGGTGTTCGTGTAGCTGTTAATTGTGAGACTTGCTTTGTGAAGTCTTCATGTTATTTATGAGAGGCAGTATTGTCACTTTCACTTTCACGTGTTTCTTCCATCTGCCGACGGTGTCGCCGTTTCTCATTTCACCCGTTTTTGTGCGTACGCCTGGGTCAGAGCTTGCGTGAAGGACCGCACATTTTCCCGTCAAGTTTGCTTTTTATAAATCTCAACTATTGCGTAGAGAGTGGCGTACGCCTTCTTTTGTGCGTACGCAACGTTTATAAATGAGGCCCCTGGTCTTTAATGGAGGAAGAAGGGATTCGGGTGGACAGCTCCAGGGACACCGACAGCTTAGGGCTGCAGAGATCCTGCAAACCACCCATCAATGAATAAAACATGAATAAATCATAAATCAAACTAACGAGCTTCCAAACATTTAGAACGTTATCAGTAAACATTCAGCTCACCTCTTCAACAAAGTTTAGTCGGTCTGCTGCTGTGTGGCGTTCACCTGCTGCTCAGCATGCTCACTTCCACTTAATCTAGTAAATGTACGAGTTTTTCCTCATAAATTTACAACTTAAAATCTTCTAATTTTACTTTTTTTGGTGGCCCTCAATCTCCGTCGTAGAGCAGCCAGCGAGGGAAGCGATTTTTAATTGTCTTTTTAATGCTGCAGCCCGTGCAAGACAGGAGGAGCTATTGATGATGACGTTTGAGATATCTGTAACTGTCATTCTGCCTAGGCAAAACTGAATTACAGATATCTACAATTCAGTTACAGATATCTGTAATTCATGAAGTGGATATCTGCAACTTAATTGTAGATATCTGTAATTATAAACCCCATCCAAATGAATGGTGAAAGGGATGTCATTTGTCCTAGGAATAATATCTTTGAGGATATCTGAAATTACTATTATGGATAGGAAGAATGTAGTTGCGAATATCTGAAATATTCTTTTTGACTAGGCAAAACTCAAATAAAGATATCTGCAACACACATCCAGTATAGCTTTTTAATGTTAAAATTGGTTGCCGTAGCGGTGCATCCGAACGAGGACGCTGTTTGTGCCGCATAGCAGCCAGACACACGGAGAAAGCACTGACGTCATCGCCCCGCCCCCCTGTGGAAATTTTAGAGTTTTGCTACAGCTTTTGCAGGATGGATGTGAAAATAAAAATGCAATCCTCTCTTTGCATTTTCAATGTAATTATGACACAGAGTAAGCGGCTTTTAAGTAGAAAATAAAAAGCATTTGGAAGTATTGTCTTTTCATTTTAATTTTGAGTCATTTGATGCAGCTACATTTGACAATGAAAAAACATTTCTGTTAATGCATTTTAATTGTCAAATTAGACATTTCTAAATGAATTTTGCTACACATTTACCAGAGAACTTTGTGAAAATGAAATGTCAAATACCATTTTCTTTATCATTTTAATTAAGTGACAGAATGTGCAGTGTTGAAAAAGAAAATGAAAAAGCATTTTGGTGGATGGCTTTATCATTTTAATTTGAAGACAACAAATGCAGCTTCATTTTGAAAATGAAAAAGCATTTCTGGTTTTGACTTTTCTTTTTAATTATGCTACACAATCACTTCCATAAATCACATTTCATTGACTCTTTTAGAAATGTTCCAACATTGTAATGAGTGAAACGCCCTCTAGTGTTGGTGGCATAATGTGGTTAAAAGACTTAGAGTTAGTGACTCCAGAAGCTCCGCCCACCTCTTCACATTTGAACCAAACCATTGCTGGAGTTTGTGATCAAAGTCTCTTTTACCATCCAAAACTGCGGTGGGGAATATTTATTGTGTATTAACTTTTTTATATTCCTATTTCAAAAATATATTAAGTCAAATAAACAGTGTTGTTGGTTGTTCCCTGCAGTATTTTAACTAGTTCTGTATTTCAATCACCAGACGGCTAACGTGCTTAAAATGCCACCAACTCCCTCAAACTTGACTAAGTCTTTAAATATATATTTTTTAAATATTTATGAACATTTGATATTCTTACAGCAACTATGCAACAATCTTCTGAGCAATCATCAATCATTCCTTGATTCCTCTGATTCTCAAGACACCGTCATCCTTTTGGAGAGTCCATCCAGTAAACGGCTAAGGCTGGACTCAGAGGCCAAGTATGTAAGAATTATTCTAATCAAATAATTATTTTTAAGGATATGAACCTGTAAAATAAAATGTGCTCATTTGAGTCTATTGTCTAATCCTTGTTTAGTTGATGCCCTTTTTAATTTGCTTAAGTTGTTTTCTCTGTGTAGCCCAGTCAAAATAATATTTTAAAAAAAAACAGACTAAGCTACTAAAAGATAAAAATGTTTTATTTGTTAAACATTTTCAATGGCTACTTGTTGAGTTTGGTTATCAAGTTGTTTTTTTTTAAGTTTCATTGGAAATCAAGTTTTTTTGGTCTTGCATGTTGTAAAAGTTTGATTTTGCCCCACAACCTAACCTGTATGTGTTTTTGTTCATTCTGGGATGTGATTTGCTGTTTTGTCTGTCTGTATGATGATCCATCCAATCAGAGATATGTGGGCGTGTCCTAAGAGGAACGATTGGAAAAATCGTTTCACTGACGGACAGAGAGAGTCAGACGTTGGTGAGGAGCGGAGCTGACGCTGAATGCTTGGAGCTACGATGTTTTTCAGAGTAAACTTTCTGTTTAGAAATGTGGAAACCGATGTCATGTAAGTAACGATTCTGTTAAATGTGTTTAAACTGCTCGGTTTTTATTACAATCTATGCAGCTAAATGCTAATTGCGACGACTAGCTTTAGCATGTGCAACGTGTTGGTTAGTCTTTCACTATCATGCTAGGTAAAAACACCCAAAACAAATGTACAAAGTTCTAAAGGGGACTTTTATGCATTTGACCAGATAGACGAGTCTTTTTTTGGACCCTGTGGGACACGGAGCACACCGTGCCGCTCGTCTGAGCTGATGACACCCCCCCCCAGGCCTCAGAGATTCCCGCCTCCTCTGCGCAGCTGGATATCGCTGAGTTTTGAGGCCCGTACTAGAGCCCTGCGCGGGACTATTTTCTTCATCCCGCTCCCGCCCGCGCCCGCCGAATTTCTGACCAATCCCGCCCGCTCCCGCAACGTATGCGTTACACTCCCGCCCGCATCCCGCAATATGTATGTCCACTCCCGCCCGCACCCGCAAAACTCGGAGAATTTATTCCCGCACTGTAATAGAGATGCATTGATTTTGTATCGTCCCCCGTCCCGCAGGGAAAAAAATCACGTGTTTGTATTGATATTATTACAGAGATTCATGTCCTCCTCCAGCCTCATTTTTCCATGCATTCCTCTTTTGTGTAATCTGCAACTTAATTATTAAATATATTTTCACAAATCCTGTTCGGTTAAAAGTGTGCGTGTGTCCGCGCGCAGACAGACGGCCTGAAGGAGTATGCAGGCTGCAGCCAGGGGTAGTTGGCCTGAAGCGCTGAACCAGCTGATAAAGCTGCAGGTCAAAGTCATTTGAATTTATGGAGGAGAAAAAACATTGTAATGGTTCAACAGAGCTGAAAACCTATGAATTTTTTCCTGACGGAAAAATACTTTTTTTTTAGCTTCAGCCTTTTCCAGTTTTTGCTGTTTTGCGCCTCAGTGGGGTATCAGCACGCAGATCTGAACACCATGCGTGTCTCACGATGAACCTCGTTTGTGGTTCTTCTCTGCTTCATCCATTAACATCACGTCTCTGCCTGGAAACCTGCTCCTTCCTATCCAGCGCAGTGTTGGCAGATAGAGTCACAGCTCTTTCATCCGTGTGCTGCGCTATAGAGCGCCCTGACTATCGTGTCAACCTATGATGACCGTATTTTGCGCTCTGTGTTAACATTTTAAATGAGCAGCAGACCACTGAACATTTGTGCGTTTATTTACGGGTTCTTTCCAGTACAGCAGCGTACGTAGGCTCATACAGGTGGGTGTTTTCTAGGAAAACCGAACTCTCAGCGCTCATCCGATCTCTCTTCTCTTCCCTCTCTTTCATGCTGCTCTGCGCGCTCCCGCATGACGTCAGTCTTGCTCGACAGCGCTCGTTCCACCTGCTGGCCATTTACAGTACTACACGATTTGTAATGAACCCACAACACTTCAAACAGTTTTAAAATTAACAAGGGGGTGGTTTATTTTCACTGTCCCTACATCTGTGTAGAATACACTGGGAGCGCGGGGAAAAACAACTCTCAGCTACAGAGGATATGAACAGGTGAACAGGTAAAGAGGAAAAGCAGGTAGAGAGGCGGGGGAGGGGCTTTGGCTTTAAACTGTCAGATGGAAACACGGGCGTCAGATTCAGACGCAGCTTTAACTGCGGGAGTTAAAGCAGAGACTTTCTCTGGGATAATATTATGAACTCAAACATGGAAACATGATTACCAAGTAGAACTCTTCAAAATAATAAACCGGATCTCTCCACATTCTTCGTGTCTAGCATGCATTGATGCACGCATCGCTCCATGCAGGGATCAGACCATAACTTTAGCTCGTAGCTCCGCCCACACGCGACCGCGGTATCAGGCTTTAAAGAGCATAATTTCTAAGAGGCGGGGTGGAGCGTTGCACACCCCCAACAACAGGTTAGATGACAGTGGCCATTAGGCGTCTCTACCTGGTGAGTTCACGGAGCTTACATAAGAATCCAACAGCCGCACAGCCTAACTTGGTCCGCGCTAATAAATATTCATGATATATTCATGGCAACACTGATCCCGCAGGGTTTTTTTTTGCCGCCCGCTCCCGCCCGCAGCACAATTCAAACCGCCCAATCCCGCGAGATTTGGGTTGGGTCCCGCGGGACCCGGCGGGACCCAATCCCAATGCAGCCCTCTAGCCCGTACACACCGGGACGAATTTCGCCGGCGATTTTCGTCGGCGAAATTCGCCTCGTGACTAAACAAAGGGCACCAATGAGAGTGTGCACACCGACGCGAAAAAACGCCACGCGTCAAAAAAAAAAAAAACGCCTCGGGTTCGTTTTTTCTTTTTGACGCCTCGCGTCGAAATCCATTCAACCAATGAGAATGGCGCTTTTGCTCACGTGTCTGGAGCTTCTGAAGTTACAGTAAAACACAACTTGGGGGCGCTCAAACACAAACACTGCCTTTCTGAGCACACATACCAGCAAAGAAGATAGACGCCAAGTAGCGGCTACACTGCCGCAAAGAAATAATGACAGACATTCTAAAATATCCCCGAAAACGCTCATGAGACATTTTCAGCTCTTGTACCAGTCGATAAAACTCACCATGTTCTTCTGACAAGCACGTAAATAGTGGCTCTCTTCTTCTGAGTGACAAGCGACTACCTTGTGTACAGCGCCATCTAATGTCAGGGAATGAAATTGCATGTTCAGTCGGCTCATCGTCAGCGAAAATCGCCTGGGTGTGAACACAAAAGACGTGGCGAAAAACGCTGGCGAATAACGCCTGGCGAATATTCGTCCCGGTGTGTACGGGCCTTTAGCCTGCAGAGCATTTTCTCCCGCCGTTGAAAAATTGAAGATGTTGCAAAGTTACATATTACATTGTGTGTGTGTGTGTGTGTGTGTGTGTGTGTGTGTGTGTGTGTGGAGCAAACATACATACATCAAATTGAATCATTATTTACTGAAATTAGTCAGACTTAATTTTCTAATGTTAAGAATAAAACATCTATTAGGTAGTCCTGGTGTCTTCTGTCATCAGAACTTTAACATTTTACTGAAAAACAGAATGAAGGATACCAAAAATAAAAGTGTAAGCATCAATTTCTAACCCTTTGTAATGATTTAAGAATAACTCAATCCAATCGAGTTAATTTCTATAGTAATATTTAAAAACCTCAGTTATCTAAAGGGCTGTGCAGCATAAAACAAGAGAAATTCCAATCTGACTAATAAAAACAAGAAAATCTATATTAGTAAGAATGAAAATAAACATTTAAACTACAGCAAAGAGTCATAACTAAAAGAGCAGACAAAACAAAGAAAGAAAGAAATATATATGAAATAATGTATGACTTCTTGGTTGTTTGGTTATCAGACGGACCAGAAGCAGATGAGTGGAGTGAGAAAGAGATAATATTGAATCTTGATGAAAACATTTGGAGTAAAAAATTATGTTTCAAAATTTTCGTTTTTAGGTTCAAACTTTTGCTCTCATTTTAGAGCCAATTGCACCAAAGGCTTGACTTACGTTGTGTAAAACTTGGAGAAATGCTGCGTTCATGTGGTGTTTGAGTGATACCACTGCACCACCGTTAACGTAAAGCAGGGCTCCAGACTAACTATTTTCACTAGTAGCACTGTGGCCCCCAACTGAAATTTTAGGGGCGCATACCGTAAACCAACATGCTAACCAAATCTACTCATTTCCACTTCATTACAAATACTTTAATACTAGATGCAGAAATTACATTGTGCTGTTTCAAATTCAGTGTCAAATGTTATTCTGCACCTTCTGGATTTTGTTTTTGGTGAAGGGTAGTTCCTCTTTAGCAACGGAGTAGGCCGTGTTAAATTTCAACATCACCTCTGCCTTATCTGTGCTCTGATTTACAGTCATTTGTCTTTTAAAAGCAACCGGCAGTGGCGTTGCTTTCTGATTTATACACATGTCACGACATGCTCGATGTTTCAGGCTGAGATTGAAATTGGCAAATTTCCTGGTAGCACATGTGCGACTGGATGTAAAATTCAGCCCCACACTCTCAAATTTTGATCGCAAAATGCAACAATTTGGTTGCAGTCTGGAGCCCTGTAAAGGAAGAACTGCTCTGGATCCAGTTGACACACATGTTTGATGCACCAGTCTCTGACTGCATAGAACACACAGGCCTGCTTCTGGTTCTGGTTCTGATACCACGTAGAACTGCTGGTCCATGGATGGAGGCTCTCTGAAGGCTTTGACTTCAGTTCCAGCATTAGACTGAGGGCTGTAGTCTGGGACATTTTCCTGTTCATTGTCTGCCTCATCTGCCTGCAAGTCATCATCACACTGCACTCTCATAAACATTAGATTCAGGAGCAAGATTACACCATTCATCAAACCGCCTGGTCTCCGTTGTCTTCAAACTCCAGCAGAAGGTTCTTGACCTCCTCACTGTTCTTCTTATACCTCTTTCTATTTCATTTGACAATGTCTATCAAACTCATGTAAAAAAACTCACAGTCTTTGGATCCCGGCAGATACGACACGCCAGACCGGTAGAAGGACTGGTAGGATGAGAAGTGCTCTGACTTCAGTTCTGAGTGATGAGGAACGTACAGTTTCAGAAATCTACCGTAAAACTGCTCTGGATGTTTCTCCTGTCAACAGTTTTAATATCTGATGACAGCTGCTTTGTGATTTCTCCATCTCTGCAAAAACCCCATAGTCATTGAGGAACGGTAAAACATTCTTACTCTTTGACTTCTTAGCAATGACAAACCTGCATGTTGAAGCAAAATCAGCCAAACACATTCCCTCGTACTCCGGTGTCTCCGGTCTGGCTTTGTATTTGTCACTCAGACTGGTCATCCAGATGTTGCAGTTGTCTGTGGGGTTCTCCGGGAATGCGAGAGGTTGATTCATGCGGACTGGGTTGTCATCTGTAGGTTCAAACACAACTGCATGAGAACCTTTTTTTATGTGTAAACCACAAGCACGTGTGACACACTCCTGAGCACTAATCTCTCTCTATTTCAAATAAGCCTGCATGACCGCTCTCATCTCATCACACTCATTCACCCGGTCCATGTGAGCACTATCATTACCGTTTTCAGATACTCAGACAGCCTGCTCTCCTTTTTAGTGATGTACTTTGCCAGATACTCGATGCAGGAGTAAGCGTTGAGGATGTAGGGCACGTCGATGTTGCTGTCCCAAACTTCAAGCAGATGTGGATTGTAATTGTTAATCCACGAGTCTTTGGGCTGACGTTTCAGAACAAGGGCCGTTTTTCTGGTCATGCTGTGAAGGTAACCTTCATACTCTGCCATCGTCAAGTTGCATCGAGCCAGGAGCTGGTCCAAGGTCAAAGAAGCAGTCTGAGGGTCAATCAGATGCTGGTACAGAGGTCTGAGTTTCTCCTTTGCATGTCTGTCCTGCAACATAGCTGAGGTTATCCTACGTCCATCTCTAGTCAGAGTTTTACTTTTTTCTTAGCTGTACCATCATGCTGTAGTTTTTTTATTTAGTTATTTTTAGCTGCACCTCCTCCACGGCTTGGATGACCACCTACAGAAACAATTTTAGTAATTATTTTTCAACTTTACTCTTGAGTACATGTCACTTTACAGTGTTTTTTTTGTCAGTTTTACGGTTTTAGTCCATACCTCTATTGTGGTGTAGTTTGTGGACTGATAGAACCCACCCACCGAAGATCCACGCTTCATGTGGGTGAGCCTCACATGGCCACCCGCTTCCATTTTAAACAGGGTCACGTTCCACCACAGAGAGATGTTTACATCTGCACCGTCCTGTGCAGTAAGAGAAGTTATTTTATGCATAAACACACACATACCCGCCCGCAAACACAGTGTTCAGAAACTCAGAAGTACATACTTGGTGTAATCGAAGCTGCCTCATTGGAACATCGTTCCTCTCACTCTTCATCCTCCTGATTGCAAACACCTAATGAAGACAGTTAATGTGTAAAAATGACATGTTCTGTTCAGGCAGATTGTGAGCATTTACATGACTTGTACATCCTTACCTCCAAAACCTTTCCCTCAAAGGTGAGGAGGGGTTGACCTTCCACCTGGTCCACACTTATCAGGGGTGTGACCACTGATGGAGGATCCAGGAGTCTGTCAGATGTCCAATAGAAGGCCGTGTGCTTTGTGGGGAGAATGTGATTGGGGGGTATGCTCCCTGCAGCCTATACCCTTTCATTATATAATGTCTTCACACAGACACTTTGGAGGCCAGTTCCTCGAATAAGGTCACTTTTTCTACAGAGTGACCATCTGTAATGAATACCACTTTGTTGTTTGTTTTTTTGTAGTTTGTTCAATTCAATTCAATTTTATTTGTATAGCCCAAAATCACAACAGACCGTCTCGACTTAACTGAGAGGATGGATCCCTGCATCTGTCAGCTTCATCCTTTTTCTCCTCTTCCTCTCAGATTGCCAAGAATTCCTGGGAAAATGTTGAGTTTGCTCCCGCATGTCAAGCCCCCACTGGAGGAGCTCCTTCTTCATCCATGGCTGCAAGGATGACACCATCCATCCTTGAAGAC
Organism: Oryzias curvinotus; assembly: GCA_023969325.1. Taxonomy (NCBI): domain Eukaryota; kingdom Metazoa; phylum Chordata; class Actinopteri; order Beloniformes; family Adrianichthyidae; genus Oryzias; species Oryzias curvinotus. Next base: position 11,217,451 of record CM043707.1, on the reverse strand, counting down.
TGGAGACTTGGAAAAAAAAAGAACATTCAATTATTTATAGAAAACAAAAAAAGATCTAAAGAAGAAATCTTTTGTATGTGGACTTCATACCTAGTGGGGGAGTTTTGTGGGGGCACCGGCCGATGGCCTGTATAGGTCCGGTATGACGGTGTCCTTGCTTAGCTTCTCCTTTTGGTGCAGTTTGGTGAATTTCCGAGCCGAACTTCTCCAAAGATGCCTTTTTAGAACAAGTCCATTTGATTGGAGCTGTTTTTGTGAGATCTCTGGAGGTAAGAAAACCTTCTTCACTTGGATGACTGGATGGATCCCTGCATCTGTCAGCTTCATCCTTTTTCTCTTCTTCTTCACAGGACTTCATGGAAAAGTGTTTGGCTCCTTCCCAGGGACCAGGCCCACATTGGAGGATCTTCTTCTGCATGCGTCCGTGGCTGAGAGGAGGAGACGGTCCGGTCCAGAACTAATCCAGAACGACACATTGAGGAAAGTCCCATCTTCTTTTCCATTGTGTGTGGGTTCACTCCATGTCCCGTCTGAGTGGATCCTCTTCACATTGGATATGAACATACAGGGAATGTGGGCGTGGTTAGCTAAAAATCTCAGTTGCTCCAAGATAAAAAAATCTACTTGTTCCCATTTGTCTGAAGCTGACGACGATTTATTATCCATAGGTGACCAAAAGATGAAATTGTTTCTTTGTCGATAAAATCAACAGAAAAGCCGCCATTTTGAAAAAAAGTTGATTTTCTATCAACTTATCACATTCTCTTACCATTATGATCGTCTTAAGCAATGTGTTTTTCTGAGTCACTTGATGATGCTGATTGCAATGCTAGCACTTTTAGCCAGATTAGCATAACTAGCATAGTTAGCATCTTCAGTAATGTGTTCTGAGACGGTGCATGTTGTTGATTGCTGTTTTAGCCACATTTGTTTAAAGTTACAATTATCCCGTGGTAAACCTAAACATCACTAAGTCACTTGGGTCATGGGGGGGTTACACTGTCATGAGGTACCTCCAGGAATGAGGGGATGTGGTGGCGGCCCCCACCAGTCAGATGAACCAGTGTTCCTCCTTCTTACACACATGCTAGCGAAGACACTGCTGCCTTCAGCACACACACACACACACACAGGCTTGCGCCGTGTGTCTCTGCTTTCCTCCATCCTACATATGCACTAGTGGGAAAAAAAGGCTTCAGCACACACACACACACACTCAGTGTGTGTTTAAAAAAAACAGCAGGAACAAAGCTCAATTAGTTTTGAATTATTTTTATTTTCTTTGCCTTTCAGTCATAAATCAGCATCCAAAAATCCATCAAAGTCCTCATCTTCTGTATCTAAAATGAACAGCCAGACTACATTTCTATCAAACACTCAGGTTCCCTTTCATCAGTCAGTCTGTCTCGTTGCTGCTGCTCACAAACTGTAGCGTAACTCGCCCGTCGCTGCCTCCCACAACAATATCAATCCGACTTTTCCTCCTCCGTTGAACTCATCGTACAGCGCAGCTCCCGTTCTCCACATTGTGACTCACCGGGATGTTAGAAGTGAGCGGTGCTTCATCCATGTCAGTCATTCAGCTGGGCTGAAAGGTGTTTGTCTGTGATCTTTTTACTGCAGTATGAGCGGAAGATGAACAGCTCTTCATTGTAATCCACTGGAAGTCGCTGCATCACCTGGATGGAAAGATGACGCAGTTAAACCAGAGTAGAAAGTTTCCTCTGTAAGCTTCTCCAAGCCGATCAAACTAATTGTTAATCTATTATCTTTAAAAACTATTGCATATTACATGTTTTTGTGTCATGCTTGTTGAAATACAGTAAAAGAAACCGAACATTTCATAACAAATGAAAATGAACACATGCATTAAAAGAGAAAAAAATCAAGAACTTACCTTTGATATTATTAAACTACTTCATGATATGAAAGAAAGCTAAAAACAACCCCTCTAGGATGCTCTGAATGAACAGAGGATCCCCTCGTGGTCACTGAAGTAAATTTGACTGACCACAGCCTTGACAGTGAATTTTGAAGTTTTGACATAGACATGATCTATGATGATCTATGATGCCCCCCCTCTGTTGTGGGAGAAGTGACATGCTAACTGAAGCCTCTGTCCGTCATCAGATTACAAATGGAAGAGGACTTCAGGATGTCTTCATTAAAATCTCCCATCACCACAACGGATTTACTTTCAGTTTTAACCAAATTACTAAATCCTGTAGGTGAGATCTAAACAGCACTACAGGATAGGAGGGGGGGGGGGGGGGGTACACTACAGCTAAGACTAAAATTAGAGCCAGACTCCTGTAAACAACACACTCCAAATGAAGGTCTGGCTTCTCCAGAATCTGGTTGTCTCCTCCGTCCGTACAGTAGATCCCTACACACACCTTTTTACTTCTCATAATATACATTCAAACACAAACACACACACATGCACACATACACCCTTACGAACACAAGCACACACATTATACAAGGAAGGTGGGTCCAAGGTCCGTCTGTCCCCTACCCCATCCCTGGTGGGGGGTACTGGGCCCTTGGCAGCGGCGGCCGTGTCCCCTGGGTGCCGGTTTCCTGGGCCCGGCGGGGCTCTCTCCGCGCAGGGAGGGAGTTCACATTACACCTGAGCCGGGGGTGTCCGTGTCCTTGTGGTGTGGGTTCGGGTTTTTGCCCCTGGGCGTTGGCCCCCCGCCCACATTCCAACTGTGGCCGAGCCTGGTCGGGCCATGTTAACAACACTCCTTGTGGGCCCCTCTTCTCTCCGGGGTGCCCCCCTCCTGGGCGGGGCCGGCCGTCCCCTGCCTTGCTCCTTCCTGGACCAACCGTAGGCCGGGTGGGTGGCTGCCTGGAGTGCAGAGCGGGTCTCCCTTGGGGGGTCCTGGCTCGTACCTGGGGTTGGGGCGGGGGGATGCCCGGAACTCCTGGGTGGTGACGAGGTGCTCGTCTGGGGCTGTGGGCGCTCTTCTCGGGTGGGGGCCTGCGTTGGGCCCTCCTGGTGCGGCGGGGGGCTGTTCCCCTGGTTGGGCTGGGGCGGCGCTCTCTTCCCCCCATGCCTCCCTGCTCTCTGGCTCTGGGGGCCTCGTGGTGATCCTGCTGGCCCTGGCCGGGGTGGCGGATGCGGTCGCCCGGGGGGTGGTTGTTCTCTGCCTGCTGCCGGGTGGCGTTGGGAGTTCCGGCTGCCGCTGCTGCTGCGGCGGGGGTCTTGGTGTGGGGATGGCGGGTCGCCCCTCCCTCCTTCTTTTCACATTCCACCATTCATTTAGAAGAACATAAACACTCACCTGAACACAGGTGTCAGCTCACCTTTGTACTAATAATTTGCAGGATTGAATGAATGAAATGTTTCACACTGGTTGGTTTAGGGGCATAGGTATGCGTGTGTGAACAATATCTGTATTTTGTGCATGTTTTGTGTACATGTTGACATGTGGACATCTTTGCAGTTAGCAGGTGTGTTTATAACATCTGGATGTGTGTGTGGACAGGCCCCGCCCTTTGAGATGTGTATTGCACTTGAACCTTACCGTAATGATGGACATCCAGTAGGGTTGTTGCTTTAGGCTGCTTCATGGTTCTACCCCCCCCCCCCTCCTATTGTCACCCTCCTCTCCCCCCTCCTCTCTAACATCCCTCTCTCTTCTTCCCTCCTTTCCTTTTCCGTCCGGTCCAGCACCAAAGATTTTCTAACATAATGGAATTTAATAAAGTTTGGCCTCAACTACAAAAGGGGTTTATTCAGACATTCCTCTGGTTTGTCTGAAGATTAATAACCCCTGTTGTTAAAGCAAAATATGTCCAACACAAGAGGCCTTCAGCTCTCATCTGTTTGCCCAGCTGTCGGACAGGACAAGTTTAAAAAAAAAAAAAAAAAAAGAAACACTTGGTCATTGGTGGAGAAAATGTGCAAAGCCGAGCTGTCCTCGCCCGTTTCACACTGCTTCAGCATTTGCACGTCACTGGGCAACAATTTGGTGTCTTTTGTCCGCATCCTAAGCCTGTTTAACATCTGTGCAAATGCTTGGTCTTTCTGTCGGACGATCTCTGTCAGTTCAACCACTTTAAAGCATGTGGACCACAAATTTACATCAGATTTGTCTGCATAAAGTGGGTTCGCTCTAACGGGAGGCAACTGATAGAAATCTCCAACAGCGATAATTGACACTTTTCCAAATGGGGAAAAGTCACCTGTTTGCTTAATGTGTCGCAGTCTGCCGTGGATGTAGGTCAATAGTCTGTGGTCCACCATGGAAATCTCATCAATGATCAAAATCTGCAAATCGTGGTACTTAACGCGCAAAGAATTAAGTTTCTCCTCGCCCAGAGGAGAGTACGGCAGACGAATATCTGTACCGATTCCAAATGTAGTGTGAATGGTTGCTGCCTTCAGACTGTAGGCAGCAATCCCTGTGGGGGCGGTCAGCAGAACCGACACGGCGTCCGGCTGGAGACATAGTGGTGACAGCAACCTCGTAGCCTCGTACTGGATCGCTCTGATCAGGTGGCTCTTTCCAGTCCCTGCACCGCCTGTAACAAACATGTGCAGAGGATCTGGGTTCTGACCTGAGACCTTCTGTAAACACCACTCTCTGACATGCAGGAAGGTGGAGAGCTGCAGCTCATTCAGAGAGCTGATGAGCAACAGCCCCTCCTCCCTACTGAGACCCGGGACTCTTCTCCAGTCGAGCAGCTTCAACACGGAGAACATCCAGATCTGGAATGTCCTCCTGATGTTCTCCCTCTGTCCCTCTCTCTACCAGCTGCTCTCGCTGCTCCATCTCACTCTCCCGCTGCTCCAACTGGGCCCCAGGGACCAAAATGTCCCATGCAGCCTCCAGAAACTCTGCATCCGTCAGCTCAGCCTGGGCCAGATCTAACGCATCGGTCTCATGCTCGAACTTCTCTCGGTTCCGGTCAACAACACTTTCAACTGTGTGTTCGCCGCTTCGAAGACGCACCGTACCGTTCTTATAATAATCTTTGTAGAATTTGAAATCCTGCGGTTTAAGGTCGTTGTCTGTGCGATACGGGAGGAATAATTGGAGAATACTCAAATGAAACCGCTCTGGATTTTTGTGCTTGGAGAAGCGCGCATAACGGACGACTGCAGGTTTGGTACGTGTGTGTTTTACAACAAACACCGCAATTATTTTGGAGCTCTATCGCATTTTTAGAGCTTTAGTTTTTGGACAATAACCGATATTCTGATGCGAAAGTAGCGATGCACAAATTCCTGATTGTGTGGCCAATTTTTGTACCGGTCCACGATGTTTAGTATCCACTGAGACCCGGACTCGTCTTGCTGCTGCAGCAGCAAGCGGTTTGCTCATCCTAATGATGTTGTCTCTGGTTGGAATGAACACAACTTTTCTGGAACATTCTTTCAGGTGCATATTAGCCAATCTATACACTGCTTCTTGAGCCGACACGTGTCGATTGTGTAAATATACGGTGGCTAATTTCTTCAGTGTCTCTTTTGCACTGGCGTTTCCTTTTTCCGCTTCTTTTTGGGTGTTTCGCAACAACAGGCCAATTTTGCGCTCTTCTTTTGAAATGTACGAGATGATGTACACGACGCAGCGAACGCATCAACGATGTACTGAATGTCCATGTTTGCATTCCAACATTTTAACAGGGACTTGTTGTAGGGGTTGATCCAGATTTCGTTTTTTGTTTCTTTTTAGGACGACCTGGCTTCTCCGATGGCAGGCCCTGAACATTTTCTCGTATATTTCCTGGTTAATTTGGAAATACTCAAAGATCTGTTCCAGGGTTTCCAATTCTGATTTTTAGTCATTTACAACGCGGTTAATTTCTGTCAGCAGTTCAAATGCCTCCTCAGCAATCTGCTTCTTCATGTCAATCTTCCAGCAGATGCATTCTGATTTGGATTCTTGGCCGGCCTTGACCTTTGGGTCGGTACATTTGGGGCATTTCACAATCTTTTCATCGTCTATAACAAATGTTCGGCCGGATGCTGTTTTAAGAAAGTTGAAGCAGCATTTGTTCCCCCCCTTCTTTCACGACTTAGTGTGGTTCCTAGAATGGTGCTGGACAGCCAGAACCATTTCCTTCAAGACTTCGTCATCCTGAGGAATCTCACAGGTGACGTATCTATCCATGAACGCTGCGACCTCCTCTTCAGATTCTTTCCCTATCCGTGGACCCCCCTCAATCCAAAACAAGACGTGCATGTGAGGGGACCCATGCTGCTGGAACTCAATCCTGTAGAAGAAATTGACGATTTTTCTGATCGGATTAGCCGAAGACATCACCCTCAGGAAACAGTGCCAGCGGAAGTCAAACATGCGTGCATGCATGCTGTGATGCTGTTCTTGCGCAACAATTCACACCTTTTAGCCCAATCCAACTGGTCAGCTGTCTGGGTTCTCCCCTCCTGTCTTAACACAGTGTCAAGGAGAGTTTTCCAATGCTTGTCGGCAGCAGAGAACGAACAGAACCACGTTGGAATACCCAGCTGACGAACACAGGCCAACAGGTCCTTCTGTGTTGCCTGCCAGAATGCCGGAGTGCCTCGAATAGGCCAGAGGAAACAAAATCCCTGATCTGCTTCCAGCAGCTTCTTCAGGGATTTCTCAGAACGTGCATCGGCACTTACACCTTCAGATGCACTTCCTGATTTTTCTTTTCTGAGAGCCACAGACACACTAGAAACAACCTTCTCCACCTCCGACATGTACTGTGCAAAGAAGATGTACTCGACGTTCTGTGCAAACCTACCGTCAGCGTGGAGGATCCTGTTGTTGAAGTAACGCGAGAGAGTCAATTTGAACTTTCTGTTTTCGTGGTAAACGTTTTACCATCGGGAAAGATGACAGGGAAGCATTTAGCTTCATTTACCCGATTACTCAATAATCTGACCGGATTATTTCCTTCCGCCGGGGCCAAATTCAAAATGTCTTCAAAATATTGATCCAGGACTTCTTGGCCGATGTCCACTGGGAACAGAGCAGAATTTTGGAACATGCAGTGATTCTGTCTGTCATGGAGAAGCTCATCTTCTCCATCATCGGCCTCATCCTCTTTTTCCCCTTTTTTGTCCGTCTGTTTTTCTGGTTCGTTTTGATTTTCTTCTTCCAATTCTTCCTGACAAAAGTAATTGAGCCAAGCATCATTGAAGTCTATGTGTTTGTAATATTTATTGTTGCGTTTCAAATACTGCAAGGCTCGCCTAATGTGCATGGTATCCACAAACTGATACTCATAATGACCTTTGTAAGTCAGTTTACGCTTTAATTTGCAGAGGACCCTTCCATGTCTGACCGAGGCAGCACATTGGTCGTGTGCACCAAGTTGGCAGGAACACACGTGATTGGGCCGTGAACACCATTCTGCCCACCTTTAGGCAGAGCAAGCATCTTCATGAATGGTATATGCAGTGCAATCAGATGCTGCTCCAAGCTATTTAAACAAGCCAACTCAGGTGGGACAGGACACACCTCCAGGTTATTACCAACCCACTCAGGCGGGGTCAGACCTCTTTTTAACTTGGAGTCGCAGCAGTGGCAAATCCACAGAGCGCTCCTCGCCGTCCCTACAAACAAACACGGGCTCTCACAGTCCATGTTGCAGCGGTGCAGGTAGTCCTCACTAATGCACACATCTGCAATCTCTGCCATCTTCACAGTTTTGCTGTACGTCTCCCTGACACACAGCCAAAACCTGGTGATTAAACAGAAGTCTGTTGCACACACAGCAAACAAACTCTGGACCTTTTTCACCTTTTTTAGGAAGTCCTGCATGACTTCCTGGAAACTCTCTGCTTTCTTTTTATGCAACTGCCTCTTCCGTCGAACATTACTTATGACACTTGTCCTGAACGCAGGGTTTTCTCTATATCGCTTTTTGTTTGTAGTCTTTAATTTAAGTTTTTGTGTTTTATCTTTTTTAAATTTGCCAATGCTCTGAGCTTTCACCGTGGTCCGGTGTGCTGCATCATCTTTATACTTTTGTACACTAAGACTTCTCTTCATGGTCCTGTGAGCAGAATCTTCTCTATATTTTGTTTTCCTTTGGATTTTAATTTTTTCCATTACATCACGATATTTTGTTTTTGCTTTCGACTTTAACATTTCTCTATAATCCTCATTTTCTACGTATCTTATTTGTCGTCGTGTCCTACTTATCAAGTTAACTTTCCGTCGATAACTTGCATCTGTGAAGTATTTATTTGAATGGCCGTTCTCTCTCATATTCTGTGTAAATTTTTCCTTTACACTTTTTTGTTGTTTGTTGCCTTTTTTTGGGATTGGAAGTACTTAGAAGTAAAATTTCTATGTTTGCTCTGGTTGTCAGTTATTGAATTTGTCTTTACGCCTGTCAAATTATTGTCATCTTTTTCATTTGAACGCGTGTAATATGTTTTTGGTTGTTTGTTGGCAGAGGGACAACAACCAGCATAGCGGTCCTGTTGTTGATCTTTTACACACACAACAGTCTCAAAATGTGTTCGACCACAATTTTCTAAATAAATTGCGTTTTCACATAATTTTTGAATGCTGCTCTGGTGCCGAAGCCACCTGCCATCAAACAAGACAAAAACATTTACTCCTAATAAATCAGCCGTGGCTTGAATTTCCACGTCTGTGGCCCAAACACTAACGAACCGCATCCTAGATTTGTTGATGTACTCAGCCACAGAGGAGTACTCGCGCCCAATTACCCAGCTATACAGATCGGGGTTTGTTTCTAATTGTTTAACGACGGCTAACGTAATTTTTCTGTGGCTGTTTTGGGATCTGTTCACAGCCTGAGAGATGGCCCTAAAATAACAATTTCCATCTCCAATGATTCTTTCGTTGGTGCAGGGGGGCCCTAACAAACCAATGGGAGTAGCAGGTGGGGCATTACTCAATATTTAACATTGAGCACAGAACCTGGCAGACATCACTGATTTAAAGGGTTAAAATAGAAAATTTCCTGCTCAGGCTCACTAAAAATTACATCCTGATCCTCCACAGCAACATCATCTAATTTTAATTTTTTAAGGGTTTCAATTGAAGGGCCTGCATTATCTATCTTTAATTCAATTTTTCGTTTTGTTGATGTTTTTTTAGGTTCTACTGTGACATCTAATGAAGTGTCATGGAAGAGGCTCTCTTTGCAGAGGTTCAGGGAGTTACTTTCTGCAGGACATCCTAAGAAAGGGTCAAACGTTTCTGAAGCAGAAAAAACAACAAGGCCAACTATTTAAAACTCTGTGAGGACAATGCCATTGACTGACCTCTGCAGGTAGTCATGAACTTCACCCACGGAGTCAAAAAACAGAACCACGCTGGTTCCATCAGGGACCCTCATCCCTTCAGGACTGCGAGAATGAGTCTATAACAGCCCAGCATCCATTCTCAGCAATGACAGCACACGTGTTCTCACACAGTGTCAGCAGATGGCTAGCCCCTCCTTCAGGGGGACCAACACACCAAGCATCAATAAACTCACCTGAATCTATCCTAGCATCCCCACTAACTACTTCCCCAAAAACACAGGACAGTTCAACCCATCTGTCACTACTCGACCTGGAAGTTCAGTCACTCTCAGAAAACCTGCAGAGTCAGAGATTTTGTTCTGTCTCTGCAGGTCCGAGTAAACCTGATCTCCAGCAAGCAGCACAGAATCTAACTCGCAACTGTCCCACAGAAACACACTTTTATCAGTGTGTTTGGCAGCAGCCACCAAAGATATGGCCATGCACTGCCGCCCACTGTTGCTCCCAAACAGCTCACTGCCCTGGTGAACGATCCTCTGATGCTGGGGAACTTTAACGTACCAGCAGCAGGAACAGGACCAGGCTCCTGGACCTCAGAAGTTACCAGCTCATCATCTGAGGAGCCAAACGTCACACCAACCTCCATGTCAACTGAACTACAGTCTGACACAACCTCAACACTAGAACTGGCAGGAGCAGGAACCACCTCACTATTGTTTTCAGAGGGACCAAACGAGAAGAGAGAGTCTGAACGTGGCGGAACCTCACAACAAATGCTGGAAGGAGAACAGCTCTTACCTTTGCTGCTCTTCTTACCTCCTGCAGCTGGCCGTCCACGCTGCTGCTGGTTCTTTAGGAAAAGAGGAGAAAAGAAAGACATCAAGGAAAAAACATGATTTTTATATTCTTAATAAATCAATCCTAAACACCTCAAATCAAATTCATAAATGGTCATCAATTTCAGGCTTAGGAAGCATTTTGATCATACTTGCCGAAGTAATCATGTCTGCTACTAAAGGAGCACACAACAAAAGCTTAAGTAGGAACACAGACAAACATCTCAAACTTAAAATGACCATAAATACATTAAAACATCATCAATATTGAGCTTTTTTCTTTTCTTCTCTCACCTGGTCCACAGGCCGCTCCACCGTCACGTCCTTGGTAGGCGACCTCGGTGTCACCCCCACACTGGTCCTGCACACAAACATGAAATGTATTTAGTGTCACACTTTTACCATGAAACTAGATGCTGCAGCATTCTGACTGAATGAAACTACAAAGTCATTATACCTGGGTTGGCACCCTCTTTCCTGGCACGCCTGGCAGGTGAAGCCGGGGTTTCACCTCCACGTGCGCGGGAACCTCCGCCTTAGTGAAAAACAGAAGAACACAAAAATACACACCATTAAATGTGTTTTACAAAGAACATCTCACTTTAGAAATCTGTTTTGACCTCTGCAACACTACAACACTGTAATGTGTCCTCCTCTTACCTGGGGCCTGGGGGCAGCCCTCTGGGATGCAGCCACAGCCCTCTGGCGATGTCTAGCACGAGACGTCTGAGGAATAATGACAAAAACCAGAAGAAAAGTATTTAGGAGCCGTTATAAAGCTATTCTGAACTCTGAGCATGAAGACAAAACAGTTACCTTGTTCCCAGTGGGAACAGGCGCAGCAGCTCCAGCACAGTCCAGATCTGACGGGTAGAATTTGTCCATCAGATCCAGAATAGCAGGGCTGACTCCACCAGCTGCAGAGCAGAGTAGTTCCACAGCAGGGAAGCCAGAAGGACCACCCCTCCATCATCACTCAGGTGGACCTGAGAGACAACCCCCCCCCACACACACACAAGATTTTCTTATATAGATTTGCTTGTACTTGTAGTACTGAGAAAAGCTGTCTGCATCAAATGACCAGCATCATTAACCTACCCCATCGCGGGCCCACAGCGCCAAGTCGTCCAAGCTGAAGTGCTAAGCAACAGATAGGTACTTAATACCTGCACAGGAATGCAAGTTTGTGAACTGTTCCCACAGACAATCTACAAGCGCCGCCATCCTGTTGAAGTCTTGTCGAAGAAATGTCTGCAGGTCCGGGGCCACAGTGAGATGAGGCGGGAAGTCAGGGACGAAGAGCTGGTAAAACAGTCCCACAAACAAACCAGAGTCGGCTTGAATAATCACGACTTTCTGCTGCTTGCCTCCCCTTCTGCTCACCAGCTGCTTCTTTTCATCATGCAACAATTAAAACAGCTACGTTCGGTAGCTAGCATCAGAAAAAAAAAATGACCATGCTTGATGTGAAAGCTAACTTCAAAACGAAGCTAAGTCAGGAATAAATTACACAAATGCAACACTCATTTACACAACAGCAGACATACAGGACAAGCATTTTCCCACAAAAAGGGGGGAGGGTGACGAAAAAAACTCCTGAGATAAAGTTAAACCCTGTTTTGGTCCAAGTATCAGGCAGTAGAAATCCTTCTTAGGGGAAAATCAGTCGCTCCTCTGAATTGAGAACCCAAGGAAAAACTTTTCTCATAGAAGCCTGACAAAACTGTCCATTTGGTCAGAAATCCCGTGTGAAAGGGAACGAAATGTACCCAGTTCCATCCAGAAAGTTCAACGACTGTAGACCAATCACAGACAGTCACACCCTGATTTTTTGACCTGAATGGACATACCATAGAAAATGGGAGAAACCATTTTGAGGATGTTTACCACTAGAGTATAATATTTTATTAATAAAGTTTTAAGCACTGACTCAGAATTACTTTCTGTTTGCAGAAAATAGTGAATCTGTGACCTACATTACAACAATTACAATGTTATTATATAATAATGCAGCAGCATTGGTTTAATTCCTTTAAAAATTCGTTGGACGGGCTGGGGAGAATCTGGGTCCCCTTATGAACACACGGTTCACTATGGTAGCATGCATGTATCTAGGGCTGTGACGATAACCGCATCACCGCACTTTTTTTGTTTCTTTTTTTTTAGTTCAGCATATGGTGCGTGATTGGAACTATAATAAACACATTAAACTCATTCATCTTTGCTGATAATTTACTTTTTCTGCTAGTCCTGTGTTCAGACTTCCTTCTTTCTATCAGACTTTTCTCTCCTTCTCTCCCTCCGCGCCTGTCACTGTCTCGCGCGCGCTTTCTCTGTCTCCTTTAGCGCTGCACGCGGGTCCCTTACACACAAAGGAGCGCGCTTTCAGAAGCGCACACACTCATTCTACAACAGAGGTTTCCATCTCAGGAGGAAATACGACAAATTAACTGCATTCTAATTATTTATTTCCATTGCATTCATTTCCATTACAAACTGCGTGCGTTCTTAAGTGCGCGACACGGCCGCCCGCTGGAGGATTTTGTGTTGGGGGGGGGGGGGGGGGTATTACTGTTCTCCTTCACTCTGTAACACCAACATGAACGCACTGTTAAAGTGCGATGAAAATCAATACATGTTGCCTCGCATGCAGCTAGAGAGCTGTCCGCTGCAGAAGGATCAACACACACCCCCAACACACCTGTGAGGAGCTCCTCCTAGTTCTACACACGACGCAGCGCTCACACACAGTCAATCTACAACACCAACATATTTAGTTCATTAGTTAGATAGGTAGTAGTTAGTTGTTACTGTTATTTGTTACTAAAGAATACTACGTTATAATTGTATTTATTTCTGATGCGGCCGCCAGGGGATTTTGTGTTTTCTTTTTTTGGGGGGGGGGGGGGTCTGCGGTTAACCGCATCACTGCGCCCCCTGGTGGTTCATCACCGCGGTGATCAAAAATCCAACACTGTCACAGCTCTACATGTATCTCCACCCCCACGTGCACCTGCACACTGCTCCCTGTCTGCTTCAGCCCCCCTCCTAACCCACAGTGTATTGATGGACAGATGTCTTCCGCTCATTTTCATTATATCATTTTGTCAGAATTTCACTTTGATGTAATATTTGTCTTTCCAGCAGATCTGGTATAATTGTTACAGCTTAAAAGAATAACTGATCCAAATCAGTGCTTGTATCCACCTCTCGCCCTTTTATCCTCTTCCACACACACACACACACACCCTCATATTCTTCCCCTCTCCCTCCCACACACTAAATGTAAGAAAAAACAAATTTGCACTCTGGTTTTCTGAAGTTATATAACCTCTTTTTGTGATAGTAAAACCTGTCCAGCACAAAAGACCTTCAGCTCTAATCTGTTTGCTCAGTTGGACAGAATGAGTTAGAAAATAAAATACATACATGCTAACAACATTAGCCATGCTAATAACAGATTTAGCCAGCGATCAACTTAATTGGAATAACGATCAGCCTTTATTTTGTCTGGATCCAACTGGTAACACAATTTTTTAAATTTTCTTTGTTTAAAAAAATGTGTTTTGTAAACAGATTTTTCTATAAAAACAAATCCAAAATTCTGTTTTAAACGTTCTATTTACTGCTAAATGCATATTTGAGAGTTGACAGCTGAAGCTACGAAGATGGTGATGAATGTTAACACAGTGAAGAAATGTCAAGAAGTTGAAATATTTGCTAAAACTCAGCTAACTTCCTTAAACTAAAATGACTTTTGCTATTTTAACAGCTAGAACTGCAATAAACAGTAATAAAGATGAAAGGAACCAATTTTCTTGAGTAAAACTTGAGGAAGAGATTAAAAGGTAGACTTGTAAGGACACAATAACGCTACAGATTTCAGAAATGGTCTATTTTAGCACAAAACACATGTACTTTTAAGGATTTGAAGCTTCTCTTCATTCATGGTTTAAATTAATTCAAGGTTAGGAAAAGAGCCAAATCTTTGTGTGGCAAGTAGGACACACCTGCTAATTATGAGGCTACAGGCAACACGTGTTAATTTGGTGGCGGTGCTTTAAAAGCCCTCCACCTCCCTGTTCGGACATGAACTCTTGTTGTTGTCATACATCAAGGCATCAGGAAGTGGAAGCAGGCAGGTAAGCCAGGCTTTAAGTTCTCCGAGCTGAAACAGGGAGTGAGAACTTACAAGCACACTCGTTCACAGTTCCTGGTACACGAGCAATCGGCTTTGGTGCATCTGTGGCGTGGCGGCAGTAGTCTGCAAGTGTGATCTGACTTTTTTCACCTAGATCTGCCCTCCTCTCAGTGACCGGTATGTTAAGCTGCCTTCCTCCAGCATGTACAATTAAGGCTCCTGCAAAACATTTGTTTCCTTGTTTTCAGAAACGTGTTTTAGCTGCACGCCCTTCTCATCTCCCTGCAAATAGGGGATTAAAGCTGCTGCTTTGTTTTTATTGTTTTTTTAACCGTGATTTCTGTCCGGGTCCCACCCCCACCACGACGGAACCGGTTGGAGCAAAACGCTCAGCTCACGGAGACCTTTCGTTGCTGTGGCGTCTCACCGGACTGTGGACGGCTCCCACCAGCTGATTGGCGGCAGTTGCACGGTTTACCAGCGCCCCTGATCACTAATCACCTTTTTATCTTTATTTTTAATTGTGTGTGTTTTATTGATATTGTCAATTTTATTCTTGTTTCAGGAGGTGGGAGGCCGAGGTGGTGGACTGTTGAAAAAGGTGTTTGCTTTGTTTTTACGCTGTTTTAACCACCTCGGTAAGCTCCTCCTCCACAATATTTTAAATGACTTTTATCAAGGATTGTTGTTTTTATTAAAGGGTTTCTTAACATTGTTTTAACTGAAATCTAATACATTATATTTTAACCCTTGTGCTATCTTGGATGACCCCACCCTTATTTTGACATGTTCTCCCTACCATGACAAAGGTGGATAAAGGTGGAAAAATTTCATGTAATCCATTGAACCAGTGAAGATTACAAAAAATTGAAAAAAAAAGGTTCAGAGCACTGTCTAGTGAATCTAGATGACCCAACTCCCAACGGTAAAGTGCCTAGGATAGCACAAGGGTTAAAGTAAACCACAGCCTCTGCCTTGGTTTAGAGCAGGACCTGCACCTATCTTTCTTCGTTTTCCGGGGCTGAGCGGCCCCAGGTGGTGTTGTTGTACCTTTTATTCGTGCTGCCACATTTGCAAATAGCTTTACTTTTTTTAATGCCTAAAAGGTTGTAACTAATTTTTAATACCATCAATTATAGAGAAAAAAATAAGAACTTCATCTGAATTTACA
Organism: Oryzias curvinotus; assembly: GCA_023969325.1. Classification (NCBI taxonomy): domain Eukaryota; kingdom Metazoa; phylum Chordata; class Actinopteri; order Beloniformes; family Adrianichthyidae; genus Oryzias; species Oryzias curvinotus. Next base: position 11,202,071 of record CM043707.1, on the reverse strand, counting down.
GTTCTATTCAGAGAATGAGTTAAAGATGAGAATGAAGAAAAGATTAGGGGAAAGTAAAGATGTGTCTGTATGGAAGCATTTGTGTAGCATAATTAAAAACAAAAGTCAATACCAGAAATGCTTTTTTATTTTCAAAATTAAGTCAAATTAAAATGAAAAGCAATCCGCCAAACTGCTTTTTCTTCAACACTACTCATTATGTCACTTAATTAAAATGATAATGAAAATAGTTTTTGACATTTCCTTTTTAAAAAGCTGTCTGGTAAATGTGTAGCAAAATTCATTTAGAAATGTCTAATTTGACAATTAAAATGGATTAACAGAAATGCTTTTTCATTTTTTTAAATGAAGCTGCATCAAATGACTCAAAATTGAAATGAAAATTCAATACCTCAATATGCTTTTTTCATTCTCTACTTAAAAACCTGTGTCATAATTAAAACGAAAATGCAAAGAGGAGATTGCATTTTTATTTTCACATCCGTCCCTTGGACACACCGCGGTTTAGCTTTGTCTTTGGACCGGCAGACGCTTTCGCTGCCTATAGGCTCTTTGTAGCCCCCAAGATGATATTTTTTGGCCCTAAGTTTAAAGTTAGTGCATTCTGTCAGTTATTTATGAATGACACTTTTTCAGTGTTGTGCGTGGAGCTGATGTACCAACCAATCACAGTGGGGTATGTGACTCTTGGGGGCGTGACATTGACCAGGCTTGAAGCAGGGAAACATTTAAGGCAGGAAACCTGACAGCCCCCTCCCCAGAACACATCAAGGTGTTATTTACTTTCCTTGAACTGAAAAAACAAGATTTAGTTATAGACACACTGAAAATATGTGGGGACAATGCTTTCAGAAAAGAACCAAAGACTTTCAGCTGTTTTTTTGCAATGTGATCATTTGAAAATGCATTTTATAAATTTAGGATTCAAGATGATGAAATACAATTTAATCTGACAATTTTGAAATAAAACCTTTAAATCAAAGCAAAATCTATTGCATTGTAAAAAAAAGTCCAGATTCTGATCTGCAGCAGCATCTTCCTGCAGCTGCTTGTTCTCTTCAAAGATCTGCACAAGAACTTCTTCTTTTCTTCCTGCAGCTGCTTGTTTCAAAGCTGTCTGCTGACATTTGTGCTCCACAAAGTTCTGCTTGCAGCCATCAGCTCTTCTTTGTGTCTTTGCTCCAACAGACTCCTTCAAAGCGCAGGCAGAAGAAGCAGCCGTGCACGCTCACATGCACTCTGAGTCCTGCTGCTGTGTTTCAGCAGATGCAGCTGAGAGTCCAGCGGCAGATGTTTGTGAGCAGACAGTGACAGAGTCATGCTGCAGCTGGATGCTGCTCTGACAGACACATTCTCCACAAACATCCTCACCTTTTCATCCACAAACATCATCACATCATCCATCAAAGCTCCCAGCAGCTTCTGACTCTTCATTCAGAGCTGAAGTCATGGATCAGGGATCAATGTCCAACATTTGCTGCTGACTCTTCCTCATCACTTCCTTCTTCTCTCTGCTTTGATCTGTTGGAGCTGAAAGTCTCTGCTTGAAGGGCTGCAGCAGAGAAGGACTGGAAGATCATCTCCTGAAAACTGGGATGAAGACTTTCCAGCATCATGCTGCTGAAATTCTCCCATGATTCAGTGCTGTTTGGAGAAGAGCTGAGCAGAAAGAGGAAGTGGACTTTTTCTGCTGTTGCTGCAGAAACATCAGTTGGTTTGGATGCAGCCACAGGCTGATGTTTGACTTTCACACATCTGCATGTTGTCCTGAATGTTCCTAAATGTTCTTCTTCTCTGCTTCTGCTGGACTCTTCTGATCTGCTGCTGTTGCTTCACATCTTTGGACTTTTTCTAAACTTTCTGATCTTCTTCAGCTCTGAACTCTTTAGAAGAAGTGAAGGATGAAAAACATGAACTTTTTCTTTAAACTCAACTCTTTGTTCTGGATTCAGGTTGAAGTTCTGCAGATTGTCAAAGTCCAGCTGTGCTGCTCTGGTCTCAGCTCTGAAGTCCAACCCGTCCCACCTGACACAACTGGACATGGCCTGGAATAACCTTCAGTCTTTAGATGTTCAGCAGCTCCAGGATCTGGTGGAGAGTCCAAACTCCAAACTGCAGACTCTGAGGTCAGTAGAGGGTTGGAGTCAGTCCAGCTGCTCCCAGATGTTTAGTCCTAAAGTTAGTCTGAGACCAAAGATGCAGAGTTTCTTGTGAAGCTGCAGCTTCTCAGTGAAGCTCTGAGGAGAATGATGACAGGCTTCAGGACAACAGTCAGCCAATCAGAGCAGCAGAAGCTCCAACAGGTGAAGATGACAGGAAGCTGCTGCTCTGAACAGGACTGAAGCTCCTGCTGCTCTTTCTGCTGCTGTGCTGCATCACTGACTGACAGACCAGGATCAGGAGACACTCCTTCATCTCTGTCTCTATACTTACTCTCTGCAGGTGGGAGTGGTGGGACTGTTGTTCCTCCTGGAGGAGCAGAGAGGAGCAGCAGCAGCAGCTGGTTTTTTTTGGAGGGAGAAAGGAGACACCTGCTGGCTGTTTGCAGAACTGCATCTTAGTGTCAAAAGGCTTCAAACTGAAAGCTGTCTGTCAAATTCCTGCAGCCTGTTTGGATCTAATAAATGCTCTTTTGAATCAACTCTGTGTTTTCTATTGATGTTTGTCTTCATTCTATCTTTGACTCACAAACAGACTTGAATCTTTAGCCTTCCGCCTCATCCTGTTCCAGCTGTTCTAATCTTCATGTGTTTGGTTTCTTCTCAGTAGAAATGGGTTGGAAAAGAGCTTTGGAATGTTCAGGTGGTGCTGATGTCTTTCTAGATGGGGGTGGGCAGAACAGATGAGATCTCCTCCCTCCTGATTCAGAGGGGAACAGTGATCTGTCTCTTAAACCCTCCAATCAAGTCAGAAATCTAGGGGTAATCATGGACTCTGACCTAAACTTTAACAGCTAAAGTCAGTAACATTCAGCGGCATTTTACCATCTGAAAAACATTGCCAAAATCAAAAACATAATGTCAAAGCCAGACCTGGAGATACTTATTCATGCATTTGTCTCCAGTAGGTTAGACTACTGTAACGGCCTGCTCGCCGGCCTCTCCAAACGAGCTGTAAAACAGCTTCAGTGCATCCAGAATGCTGCTGCTCGAGTCCTGACCAAAACCAGGAAGTATGATCACATTAGTCCTGTGCTCAGGTCTCTGCACTGGCTCCCTGTACCTCAAAGAATAGACTTCAAAGCAGCTCTGTGTGTGTACAAGTCTCTCCATGGCCGTGCACCAAAGTTCAGAGTCAGAACTAAACAAGGGGAATCAGCGTTTCAATATTCTGCAGCTAAAATCTGGAACAGCCTCCCTGAAGTCGTAAGACAGGCCTCTTCTGTGTTCATGTTCAAATCTAGACTTAAAACATTTCTGTTTAGCCGTGTATATGACTGAGAGGTCCTATCTGCACTTTTCTTTCCTTTCCTTCCTTTATTTTTAAATCAATTTTCTAATTTTATCTTTTCTTTTGAAGTAAATTTTACGTTGATTATTTCTATGATGTATTGTGATTGTAATGCATTTTTCTGTTTTGTGAAGCACCTTGAATTACTCTGTGTACGAATTGTGCCATACAAATAAACTTGCCTTGCCTTGCCTTCATGGCATTTTTGAGCAGTTTCAGTCAGGTTTCACAGAGCTCTCTCCACTGAAACAGCCCTTCTAAGAGTCACTAATGACATCCTTATGCAGAGAGACTGCTTCAAGGCTTTTAACCCTCCTGTCGTGTTCGGGTCAAATCTGACCGTTTTACAACTTATAATACTCATAAATATTATGTTTTACATCTGATTACCTCAAGACCTTATGATATCCTTCACACTGTGTACTTGAACATATAAAAGTGATGATCACCTATTTCATTCAATTTTGAGTGTTTTAATCAACCTTGTTACACCTGTGGTGTTCCCGGTCAAAAGTGACCGTCATAGGAAATGAATGGGTATCCAGAGTAAATTCATTCAACATACAGAAAACATCCCCATACACACTGCCCCAGCTCACTCACACACTCTCACACACACACACACACACACACACCCACACACACACACAATTACTTTTGTGGGTACACATGTCTTTCTGCTTATGTGCCGATCCTCTCACGTGAACCAACTTCCTAATGATACAATGTATCATATGTTTACACAGACTAGACAGGTGTCTTTTGAACCCATTTCTTTCCCACGCTTCTGTACCTATCACACGTGAACCACACCTTCCAGACTAATCAATGTATCATTTTTACACAACCCCATACTATATATAGCTCGATGTTTGCCTTGCATTCCTTTTACTCTGAGCACAATGAGTAGACGACTGAAGCGTTTTTCTGTGGAAGAGGTTCTGGTCCAGGTTCTTGGGGATGATGAAGAGGGCACTGAAATTGAACCAGAGATAGAGGAGGATGTCTCGGAATTGGAAGACATCACAGATTTTGAACCAGACTCTGAGGAGACTGACCAGTCAACAGATGGAGAGGGAAAGGCACCTGAAGAACAGGCACCTGAGGAAACATTTCAGTCCAAAAGTGGACACTTGCTTTGGTCATCATCCCCCCAGGACCGAGGAGGTAGAGCGAGAGTGGAAAACATCATAAAGATGACACCAGGACCAACGCGTTATGCAGCATCTCGTGTGGATGACATCAAGTCCAGCTTCCAACTCTTTTTACCAGAGTCCATTGAGGGAATTATACTTGAGATGCCCCTGATGATCCAGGACTACAACAAGAATAAGGGAGGCGTTGACTGCCTTGATAAGCTTACTGGTACATACACCTGTAAGCGGATGACGGCTCGCTGGCCTGTGGCACTGTTCCACAACATCCTGGATGTGTCAGCTTTCAACGCGTATGTGGTGTGGACAGCAATCGACCCAACCTGGAATCAGGGGAAAAGTTTCAAGAGGAGACTTTTCCTCGCAGACCTGGGGAAAGCTTTGGTGACTCCTCTTATACAGCGACGGCAGCACATTCCCCGCACACCAGCCTCTGCCAGTCTGGTTAGGAGCATGCGCACTCCAGCCCCAGCCGCTGCCCTGGCTACTCTCCCCCAACAAGGACATTGCCAGAAAAGGAAGCGTTGTGGCCTCTGTGCCCCTAGAGACATCAAAACGAGCCTGACATGCTGCAAATGTAATGCTTATGTTTGCAAGGCCCACTCTGACCTGAGTGTCACATGCCACTCATGTGCATGAATACACACACAAACACACACACACACACACACATACCCACACACACCCTGTTGTGTTTGGTGTTTGGTTTTCCATTTATTTTTTGTATTATATGTTCATTTTGTAGTTCATTTTCAGTGCCCAATTGTATTTTCACTGATGTTATTTAATGTTTACATCTACAAATTGTCGTTAGACACTACTTTTAAATGTTGTTCTCAACTAAAGAATGTTTAATAAAAAAATTGGTGGTGAAATTTTTTTTGTGTGCTAATTTAAGACCAGTTAAAACAGACCGGTCAATTTTGACCGGGAACACTAAAGTAGGGGGCTGAATGCGAACACGACCGGAGGGTTAACTAAATCATCTAAGTTTTCACACTTCACTCCGTTATTAATCCAGCTGCACTGACTCCCTGGACAGAGACCAGCCCCCCTGCCGTTCCAGGAGGGCCCAATGCAGGGCCCCGCCCCAGAAGAGTGCCCACAGCTGCTGACAAGCACCTCATCACCACCCAGGAGTTCTGAGCATTCCCCCGCCCCAACCCCAGGTACTAGCCAAGAACCCCCAAGGGAGACACGCCCCGCGTTCCAGCAGCCACCCATCCGGCCCAAGGTTGGTCCAGAAAGGAGCAAGGCAGAGGCCAGCCGCCCCCGCCCAGGAGGAGGGCACCCAGGAGAACAGGGGGTCCACAAGAAGTGTTGTAAACATGGTCCGACCAGGCTTACCAGCAGTCGAAAATTTGGTGAGGCCCAGCACTCAGGGGCAAGGACCAGAACCCACACCACAGGAACACGGACACCCCCGGCTCAGGTGGGATGTGATCCCCGGTACTGTTATATTAAACTTTTGCAAATATTGTGTGGTTTAACTATTTCACTTGTTGAAAATTGTTCCCACAAATATCAGAATATAAATGAAATTGAAATAAACATACCAATGGCATCACTGAAGTCATCCAAGCATTGAAATGTTTGTTGTTCAGCTCACCATGACTACCAGACAAAACCCCCACCTGCACACTATCACCTAGTTAAATACCTCTTCCCATCTACCTACCTGGTAGATTACGATTCACATTTTCCTTATACTGCCCCCTGCAGCTGTGGAGTTGATCCTACCTCGAACAATCCTCCAAATCAATGTTCAGGAGCATAAATAAAGAAAACAGAAGACAAAAAGGCAGGATAGACAAATCTTAACAGTACTTATTGATCATTTTATTTTAGTGTAAACTTACACTAGAAAATATCCATAAGAATACTAATAAGGTACCAGAGTGAAAAGCAGCAGATTAAAAGGAGTTAATAGATCAAACCATAATGATACCTATCTCTACTAGATGTTAAATGGCGTATACTCATATAGCGCTTTCTACCCCCTTAGGCCCAAAGAGTTTTACAGTCACAGTCCCATTCACCCATGCACACACACATGGCGGCTCCACTGCCGAACACTGGCGCCAACCTCCCACCAGAGAAATGGTGGGGTTTGGTGTCTTACCCAAGGACACTTCGACACATGGGCGTGCAAGGTGGGAATCGAGCCTGAAATCTTACGGTTATGGGTCGACCGGCCTACCGCTGCACCACGGCCGCCCCTCTAACTAACTCTAATATTAAATCTATGTTAACTCTAATATTGAAAACAACTCCTTTCTATTATCTGAAATAATTCATTTTGTGAACAAGTTTTACATATTTTGTCAGCAGTGAGTCTGCAGTGAATCTCATCGTCTAGTATCATTACAAATAAATCGAAATGTATTGATCATTTATTGCTTTGCTGTAGATATTTGTGGCTTAGAGAAGATGAAAACCTAAAAAAGCTGTCCAAGAAAGTCAGGATAAGACAAGACAAGACTTTATTGATCCCCGGAGGGAAAATCTGTAGTTACAGCAGCCAAACAAGAAATATTGCAGTTAGAAAAACAGCCAGTAAAAATTAAACTAGTAATAAAAAGTGGAAGTAAAAGTACACGTCATAAATAAATAAGTACATCCAGCAGTAGTTTCAGTAGTCCTAAACAGTGTCATTCTATAGACTAACTGCTGTTGGGAAAAAGAACGTCCTGCAGCGAATCATATATCAAAACAACCAAAGAATTTTAAAAAAAATTTTGGAAAAATTAATTTCTAAGCATTCAATACTCACTTGTGCCTCCCTCTAATGAAGTTACTGCATCAAAATGATATGGAGGCCATCAGCCTGTGGCTCTATGTACATGAAATGAAAGCTCAGTTTGCTATGGAGTTTATTAGAACATTGGGGTTTCACCCCAGACGTTTAAGCATTAAGAGCTTATTTTAAAATATTCACATTTTCTGAGATACAGACTTTTTTTTCCCTCTTGTAAAATTAAGTATTCTGCTGTGGTACAGAGGTTGACCTCTTATCGGAAAAGTTTTAAATTTAGAGTTTACACGAAATCCTTACATTGTCAAGAAAAGTCTTACAAGTTCTAATGTGTGTTTTGAGAGTAGATGTTTGATTAAAACTTTTTTTACATTCTTTACAAGAAAAGGGCTTTTCTCCTGTGTGAGTTCTCATGTGTCTGTTGAGATGAGATATACGACTAAAGCTTTTATTACATTCTTTACATGAAAAAGGCTTTTCTCCTGTGTGAGTTCTCATGTGTGTTTTGAGATGAGATATTTGATTAAAACTTTGTTTACATTCTTTACAAGAAAAAGGCTTTTCTCCTGTGTGAGTTCTCATGTGTCTCTTGAGAGTAGATACATGACTAAAACTTTTTTTACATTCTTTACAAGAAAAAGGCTTCTCTCTTGTGTGAGTTCTCATGTGTCTTTTGAGATGAGATTTTTGACTAAAGATTTTATCACATTCCTTACAAGAAAAAGGCCTTTCCCCTGTGTGAGTTCTCATGTGTGTCTTGAGATTAGATGCATGATTAAAGTTTTTACTACATTCTTTACAGATATAACATCTTTCATCAGACCCAGTTCCAATGTAGTCAGACAGGTTAGTGATTATTCTTGAGTTTTTACCAGACCTGATAGAGGAAAGTTTCTCTTTTTTCGGAGATTGTTTGTGTTTCTTACCACGATCAGTCTTTTTGTGATTTTTTCTAACATCAGTGTCACACTGACCTGCTGACATGTGAGAGCTGTCCACACTTTGGACATGACTTCTGTCACTTCTCTTCTTCTGATCTCTGTTCTGTGGGTCTGTCTCTTCATCTGTAGTTGATGTTGATACTTCATGTTGGTTTCCTTCTTCATCCTGACTATCAGTTACATTAAAGCTCTGCTGATTGTTTAGATCTGCTTCACTGTTCTCATCTTCCTCATAAGTAGGAATCTCCATCAAGGTATCAGTCTCCTGCTTCAGATCAAGCTGATCTTCATCCTGACTGATGCAGAGTTCCCCTGGTTCCTCTTTCATCTGTGGAGGTTCTTGTTCCTTTTTTATCTGTGGAAGTTCTGGTTCTCCATGTTCCTCTTTAATCTGTGGAAGTTCTTGATCTCCATGGTTCTCTTTAATCCATGAAGGTTCTGGTTCCTCCTGTTCCACTCTTAAATTCTTCTGCTGGTTGCAAAGATCCTTTTCATTTACATAATGCTGAGGGAGGACTGCAGGGACAAAAAGACAAAATAGTAGGCTTGTTATACTTTTAACGGCCTTTGTGTATTGTCAAGAAAAATCTAAATCCCTAATTTTTAGAATCTCTGGGCTGTAAAAAAACAACAGAATGTAATGTCATAGGTCTCTGTCACAGTTAAGACAGTTAGAGGTGATATCAGTCGTTAGTATATCAAACCCCATATAAAAAAACTAATACGTTTTCAATAAAGTTTACAGACTAATAAACACACATTTCCCATACTGACACACTCATCGTTTACAGTCATATTGTGGTGCTCATTGATCTTCTGTTCCCTACCCTATCTCTTATGGGGGGGGGGGGGGTTCAGAAGAAGAGGTGGTGTTGCTGGTTGTGTTTATGTGTGCGTGTTAGCCTGGAGGTGCTGCTAACAGCGCGGACAGTAAAAATGTGTAAAAATGGACGAGCATAAAGATTTGAGGTTAGAACTGGCACACCAAAAGTCTGTTTCTGCTGTAAAGTTTGACAAATAAAATCACAACTGACAAAAAACCTATGACGGAGCAGCTCCATCTCTCTGGCTGAGCGAGCACGGTGAGAACACACACCCACACAGGTTGGTGCACGCGTCCAGGTCATAGTCAAAACTCTTTTGTTGTGAAACCATAGTTTCTTACAAATCCCCCTTCATTTTTACAGTTTAGACCTCGGGTGCACACTTGGTCATCAGTAGCATACACACACATTACACACATATAGAACCACTTACTCACGGCAGCCCGGCAGCAGCGGCATCTTAGCCACGCCCTCTTCATTGACAGCCAAACCGGGGGATTTGTTTTTTCATTTATATATTGTTGTCAGTCTTTGAAATAGCTGTTTCTAATTTAACTTGTTTGTTTTTATTTCTTTTTCTTTGTATAGTTTTAGGTTGAAGAAAATGTGACGAAGGACTTTAGTGAATTATATTGTTGAAGGAAATATGAAATATTTCATGAGAATAATTTTGTTTATTAAAAATTTTGAGTAGATTGCCTAATCAGGTGGTAGCTCCTCCCACATGCGGCCTGGTGCGTCTACAGAGCTCCAGTACATAGAAGATTAGCAGAACTCCAACAGCCACTGTTACACTTCAGTTGCAGAGACACGGTGATTGGTCGAAATGCATCTTGGGTATGCGTGATGCATGACGGGATATTGTTCACAGCCAGTCCGGTAGGTGAAGCAGCCAGCCTAATCTTATAATATTTTTTCTGATTTTCATCGGGACAATAATAGATTGATCCTTCTTGCTTTTATTTTTACGCCCAGTGAATGCTCACAGAGACACGGAAGTAGCGGCAGAAAGCGGCTTTTGCAGCAAGATGGACAGAGAGAGTACCAGGATGTGAATGAACGTGATAACCGATTCTTTTGTGCTTTTTAGAATAAGTAAATCTGATCTCTAAACATCCTCCGTGTCTTGAATGCAATGTAATGAGACACACACAGACAGAAATGTGAAGATATCTGCTGTAAATCCAACTATTACTCACATCCGTGTCTATGAATAACAGGAAAAATGATCCGCTAGGAGTTAGCATGTAGCCCAATAGCCTTCGAATGTAAAGTGACTGCTAAAGAGTATGTTAATAAAAGACAAGTCCTGAGTATTATTATTCCTATTCAACCCTAAACTACAATATCAGCTGGCTGTCTGTCTACTGGCCAGTCACCGGCCCGAATGCCGGCATGACAAGCAAAAGAGCTCCGCGGTGGAGCTAGAAGCTATGTCCGGTGAATCATATGGCAAAACAGCAAGCCAAGGTATCATAAATCTTGTGATATTTTTTCTTAACAGAAATGCTTTTTCATTTTCACAATGTAACTCATTAAATGGCTCAAACTTAAATTGAAAAACCAATCCTTCAAAATACTTTTTCATTTTCTACTTAAAAACTGCTTATTCTGTGTCATAAATAAAACCAAAAGAAAAGGGGATTTATGTTTTCACATCCACCCTGCGAATAGTGTTGCAAAACTCAATTCCAGTTAGCATTTCAAGGGGGGATGATGTCAGTGAGTGTTAGTCCAACCAGCAAACGCCAAAAGTTTAGCATCGTGAAATCTGTTAGTGTTGTTCATGGGGCTGTAGCTGTCCTGGAACAGCAGAATCAGCAGAAACCTGCAGGAGACGATCTTCTAAATGTGCTTTTATTACTGTTATGATGATTATTATTATTAAGGGCCTGCTCGCTCATGATTTTTAAATCCGTGCGGCCAGTGCTTCTTTCTCAAAATCAGGCTTTTCACAGCAATTATTAGGTTAGATTATAAATAGATTCATTAAATTACTCAATAACAGGAAATGATTCATTAATCACACAAAGAATTCATCTCATGACATTTCTAATAAAACTGTCATAATTCATTTTTGGGAAAATTTTAAAAGCTACATTTAATAAATGATTGTCTTAACAGCCAGAAAAACAGAAATAAAAAGTATTTTGTTAAACAGTGAAGTGGAACTTTGTGGTTCTTGTTGGGTTTTGGTCTGGAAGAAACTGGATCAAATGGTTCTTTTAGTGTTAAAGGTTCCAGACTCTTGATCTCCACTGAAGCTATGAGTATGAAATGTCATTCCACAGACAAACCATCAACAAAATGATCCTGATGCTGCTGAGGTTCTTCTGGAAGTGAAGCAAATCTCAGCAGAGATGCAGTTTTTCTAAACTGAAATCACTGACATTAAACAGCTGAACATTCATGGAGCTGAACTGGACACAGAAAAACCTCCCTGTTGTGTTTCCACCCACCAATGAGGAGCAGTTTGATGAAGATGAAGCTGCACTGGAGGAAGAATCAGTCCAGAAAAGATGGAGAACAATTCTGACACTAAGCAGTTTTTCACTGATGTGTTCAGGTTTGAATCTTTTCTGTCTGCAGATCCATGAGCAGGACCCTGTCTTTGGGTTTTAGCTTGAAATGGAGTTTTGGAAATAGAATCTGTCTGAATGTCTGGAATTGGAGACATGGAGACATCAAAGAGGTTTAGATGGATTTTGGGTTTGACAGAGAAATCTGCTGAAAAGAACTGAACTACAAACTTAGAACCACAGACGACTAAACAGATTGTACTTTTTTATCTGCTAACAATTTTCTCTTTGATCTGTTAAGGTTTCCTGTTTGTCGTTAGCTGGAGGGACTAACTAAGATCATCTGATTTGAAGAATGTTGTGGGCTGCACTGACCAACAATGTCTTCTGTCTTTTCAACTGGAAGGGACAGAAGAGACTCTTCCAGGACACGCTGTTGATGGACTGCATGTTTGGAGAGCTTGAAGCTCAAGATAGAACCGTTGTTGAAGTGAACATACCGATAGTGTGGAGATGAAGATCAGAGTCACACTGACCTGCTGACATGTGAGAGCTGTCCACACTTTGGACATGACTTCTGTCCCTCCTCTTCCTCTGATCTCTGTTCTGTGGGTCTGTCTCTTCATCTGTAGTTGATGTTGATTCTTCATGTTGGTTTCCTTCTTCATCCTGACTATCAGTTACATTAAAGCTCTGCTGATTGTTTAGATCTGCTTCACTGTTCTCATCTTCCTCATAAGTAGGAATCTCCATCAAGGTATCAGTCTCCTGCTTCAGATCAAGCTGATCTTCATCCTGACTGATGCAGAGTTCCCCTGGTTCCTCTTTAATCTGTGGAGGTTCTGGTTCCTCCTGTTCCTCTTTAATCTGTGGAGGTTCTGGTTCCTCCTGTTCCACTCTGAAGTTCCTCTGCTGGTTGCAGAGATCTTCCTCTTTAGTCATCCAATGCTGGGGGAGAACTGCAGGAACACAAACACAACAAGGAGACTTTTATACGTTTCCGGGACTTTTGGTTTTTTCAAGCATCAATAAACTCTGTGATTATTGGAGAAAATGTCTGAGGAGTCTGGAGGACCACAAGAGACTTATTGAAAGGAATATATATGCAGAGGTGGTTAGTAACGCGTTACATTTACTTAAGTAACTTTTTGGTGAATTGTACTTGTGAGAGTAAGACAAGGCAATTTTATTTGTATAGCACAATTAGTATACAAAGTGAAACAGAAAAAAAAGAAGAGCATGGAGCTCAAAGGTCTTCTCTGTTTCTTTGATGAAGGTCACATACCTATGTGGTGGAGCTGCAGCTGTGGTTTCCAGATGACATCCAGCAGTCTGCGCTGACGACAGAGCTCCTGCTCGTACTGGACGATGGTTCCTTCACAGAGTCTGCAGATTTCTTCAGCAGCAGCAGCTAGTCGCTCGCTGATCAACTCTCTCAGAGACTGAAGGGAAGACATGGTTCCTGCTCCGATCTTCAGCTCCAACTCCCACAAACACCGCCGTCCTCTTCACTGCAGCTCCGATCGATCATCTGCTAGTCTCACAATCCCAGAAAAAAGGTCCAAACAGAAACTTTTCTCCTGTCTGAAGATTTTCCTGAAAGTTCCTGTAATCCTGCAGGAGTCAGTTCTGCTCAGCCTGCAGACCAAACAGAAAAGACTCTGGAAGCTTCCACATGGGAAACTTCAAGACAAAGAATCCAAACAACAACATCTGATTGGTTGACTTTTGGAGGGAAAGCTGCAACAGTCTTCTGTGATTGGTTCAGCCGTCCCTGCCCCCACTAGTCCACTGCACAGGGGGCAACATTCCAGGGGGGGTTGGTAATCTCCTCCTTCTATTGTTTCTGCCCCACTGGCTCTTTCAAAATAAAGGCTTGTTGTAGCAGAAACCTGAATGGAACATCAGAATGGACTCAAACTGCTGCTGGTTTCAAAGCCTCGTTCTCAACTTCCAGCTGAACTCTTCATGAGTTTGAGCGTCTGTGACAAACTCTACAGTTGAACAACAGCAGGGAAAATCTCCATGGATGTCAACTGGGAGAGAATCAACATGAGATTTCCAAGGGTTTCTGCAGGAACTCATCACACAGTCAGGAGCTGCAAGGCCTGATGGGAGATCTGTCATCCTATTTTGACATGAAGGAAACTCCTTCAAACAGGAAAGATTTCATCTGACACGATCACTTTGATGTTAACATGAAGATGGATCCCAGTGATTCAGCTGAAAAACATCCCATAATACTGTTCTAGATGGTTCTAGAGTGGTGTGCAGATTTCTAGTCTTTTCTGCGGTGAGAAAGCCAGATGCTTTCCAGATGCAAAGCCGTTCCTGCTTCCAGAAACTCCTCCCAGCTGTCAGGGAGAAAACAGGGATTTGGTTTCTCCAGAGATGCTTCACATCAGAAACTAGAAGTCAAACCTGAAAGCAGAAGCTGCAAACTGAGTCTGTGAGGCAGATTTTCCAGCAGCACATCCTCCTCATCTGCTGCTGAGATGGAACGATGAAGCTCAGCTGAGGAACAGCAGGTTTCCTCTCACATGTTCCTGCTGCAGAAAACACTGTTTTATATCAACTCATCCAAATCATGAAGGATCAACATGTCTGACTGAATTTACATGAAAAGAAAAGACGTCAAAGAAATCCGTCCAGACGGGAAAGACTGAATGAATCTAAGTTTTTACCACATAGATAGAAATTTGTTTGATTTTCTAGCTCTGCTTTTATCCAAACATGAAGAACATCAAGAAATAATCAATAATTTGCTGATCTGGAACATTCTGTCTGTGAGTCTGACTGACACTTTGACACTTTCTACATTCTGCTTTGATCCGGGTTTGAACCTGCTTTACTGCCACCACAACACATCCAATCCCAGCCCAGAACCTGAAGCTGGTTCTGAACATGAAGCCGGTCTTCAGGGACAGCAGGACTGATGAGTTAGTGATCTTCTCAGATGGACTTCAGAGCCCTTAGAGCTCAAACTGTCACTTTTCTCTAGGAATCAGCTTCTTGTTGACTACACACTGCTGCAGTCAGGGGAACACACAAGAAACACACACAAAGACACACAAAGAGGGAGGAGCTTAGCTCAGACATTGAAGTCATGGTTGAACTCTTCTGGGACTGATTTTAAACACAGAAAGCGCTCGTGTTGTAATCAATAACATGATTGGTCAGCTTTATCATGAATGGAAACATCACATGGTCTTTCATTAAAGTCCATTTAGATCATAGTTACAGAAATAAGAACTGATCAGAAGTCATGAATCAATGGATATTCAGAAACATTCAGAATATTTCACTAGTCTGATTGGAATCACTCTATTCAATAAGAAACCAGCAAGAAAATAGAGATTTTCTCTCATGACCTCATTATTCATGTGAATGAACAAGACAAATGTACCCAGTAATTCCAGAATAATCCTCACATAGATGTTGTGTGTGGACCCCATTCTCCTTTAGATGATCCAGCTCTTGGTCCACTGAACCTCCAACCTTCTTCCATTTGTTCAGCTGCTGGACACAACAAAGAAAATCAAACAGATGTTTTTGCTGAGTCAGGAAAATGCCTGTTGGAGCTCCAACATGATTGTTGACGGTGTTCCTCCTCTTTCTGCTCCGCTGACGTCGTCATTTTCAGTTCCCTGATCAGACAAACTAAACTCTTTTCCAGCTTTGAATCATCAGAAGAAGAAACTTCCACCTTTGAGCCACATGCTCAGAGAATCCACTTCCAGAACAGCAGAGATTCCCGCCACATGTGACAGAGCATCCAGGTGATCTCCAACTACAGGACATCATCACCTGCCTGTGACAGTCACTCCTCCATTCTAGATGCAGCCAATGACCTCTAGGCTGTTTGAAGCTCAGAACAACATGACAGCCAGGAAGACCATCCCTCCTCCTGACCACCAGCTGCTCTGTCTCACAATGGCTGCCATGAGGAAGACTCCATGAAGAGTTAACGCCCAGAGGTTTGCTGGACCAGACACCATTCCTGACAGAGTGATCAGAGAGTGCAGAGCAGCTGGTAGACGTCTGATGTCTGACAGGAAATCTTCTAGCAGATGTCAGCTCCATCCCTTCAGACGTTAGCTGACAGACTGGCGGCCATGAGCTGGAACAGCAGTCAGAACACAGTCAGAGGGTGGAGATGGGCTGCAGGTGAAGCAGGAGTCCCTGCCAGTCATCCTGGACACCTGTGGAGAGAAAAGCAACACCTGCAGGAAAAGGCCAGAGGACTGCAATGGCAGAGATGACCAGCAGAGGGAGACAGAGGGACAGGGACAAACCAGGACACATCACACTTTTAAATTCCTATTCTACCATGACTGCATATGTTCTGAATAGTGTAGGATGATAGTCTTCTATGGTTTTGAGAAGGAAGATTTAGATGGAATGTTTTTTTCTAATCTAGATTATAATAAATAGATGAACGCTTCTATCTCAGGATGCAGGACAAACTGTTAGACTGTTGGAGACAGGAACAGCTTTGGTCTGGGAGTTGTCCGTATTCTCAAATGAAATCTTATCCTCCAATATCTGCTGCTTCCATCACCTGAGAGACTTGTTCTTCCATCCAACATCAGCACCTCTGAAAGAACCGCCTACATGTGTGAGCTGGTAGGCAGAGTTTAAATGGGATGGGATCTAGCTTGCTGCTGACTTGTCCAGTTCTTAAAAACATCGATGACTTTTTGTCTGGATTTACTGCAGCAGGAATCCCTAAGTTAGGAGACAGTTTGTGGAGAGAATTTGTAGATTTCCTTCATGGTTGAAGTCAGACAGAAAGTGAAGAAGAGGGAACATTCAGAGCAGTTTCTGTGCTGTTTGGTTCCTCATGAGTCACGTCTAGATCAGGTCTGGATCCCAGTCAGAAAGTGATCAGGAAATCTGCAGATCAAACCTTCATTTACTGAAATGGAAAACATCAACTGACTTTCTACAGATTCTACTTCCATTCATCAAACTCCAACAGGAAGAAGATTTACCATCAATCAAATCTGTTGATTTCCTGACAAACGTTGTTTTCTCTTCCTGTTTGAATGTTTGATTGTTTTCAAACATATAGAGAGTTTTTTTTTTTTTCCTGTTTTTAGCTTGAAATTTCTGTTGAAATGTAAAGGTTCATTCAGAATTCCCCAGTGGCCTGATGTTGGAGGAGGGGCTTCATGAGATGCTGCTGGGGGCGGAGCTTGAACACACACCGCTTCCTGGAACCCAAACTCAGGCTAAGTGGAGGAAAAGTTGGGATTTCTGGTGTTTGTGAGTTACATTTATTCAACCCAATTTCTTATGTCTTTTTTAAATATGATTAAAATGAATAAAGTTTGGCCTTGATTCCAAAAGGGGTTTATTCAGACATTCCTCTGGTTTGTCTGAAGATTCATAACCCCTGTTGTTAAAGTAAAATCTGTCCAACACAAGAGGCCTTCAGCTCTCATCTGTTTGCCCAGCTGTTGGACAGGACAATGTGAAAAAAAAAAATATTGAGTTGGGTAGAGTTGGACCAGACAGGAAAGGAAAGGGGGGGGGGGGGGGGGGGGGTGGGGGTAGAACCATGAAGCAGCCTAAAGCAACAAGTTTACTGGATGTTTATCATTACGGTAAGGTTCAGATGTAATACAAGTCATAAGGGCGGGGCCTGTCCACACACACACTCAAATGTTATAAACACACCTGTTGGCTCCAAAAAAATGTCCACATGTCAAAATGTACACAATACAAATATTGTTCACACACACATACTTATGCCTTCAAACCAACTAGTGTGAAATATTTCATTCAGTCATGCAAACTATTAGTGCAAAGGTGAGCTAACACCTGTGCTCAGGTGAGTGTTTATGTTCTTCTAAATGGATGATGGAATGAGAAAAGAAGGAGGGAGAGTGTCCAGCCATCCCCACACCAAGACCCCCACCGCAGTGGTAGGTTAGCAGATGCTAAGCGCATTAGCCGCTGCCGTGCTTCATTGTCTCTTATTTATCTGAGCCGCTAAAAAGCACAGCAATCCACGTTTTTATATCTTACTGGCAGCAACATGGCTCAGAGTTTCTGTTTGGTATCCATCCCAAGTAAAAACCAATGAGTTGTATCACTAGAGGAGACACGCCCGCTTTAGAAAGCTGGCCGACGGTGGCGGAGCAAGACGCCATCTTGGTGAGGTCGACGACGCCCACATGTCATTGATTTCCATTGATTTTAGTGGTGTCTAAGTAGCTTTTATAAACTGTATATATTTTTAGATTTAAATATATTTATACATATATATAAATATATTATATTTTATGTATATAATGTATATATAGATACATCATTTGTTGTTGTTAAAGAAGAGAAACAGTCAGCCTTAAAAGCTCAAACTTGAATGAAAATGCATTGTTGCAGGACCTCTTACAAATAAAAAAATTATTAAAAAGAATTTTTAAAATTAATTTCTAAACATTTAGAAGTTTTAGACCTCTTTGACATGCAATTTAAATTATTTAGAAAAACCCAACAATAAGTCAATAATAATAATAATGTTAATAATAATATTAATAAATCAATAGTAAGTCAATACAAACAATAAATATAAGTCAATAAATAATAATAAAAACAATGTTATTATTATTATTATTATTATTATTATTATTATTATAATTAATAATAATAATAATAATAATAATAATAATAATAATAATAATAATAATAATAATAATAATAGTAATAATAATCAAAAGAAGTCCAAAAGTGAACAATAGATTTACCCTAAAAAAAAATCTGGCCTCTTATCAAAATCTGTTTCCACAAATGTTTTGAACAGTCAGACTGTATTACTAGTTGGTTCCACAGTGATCCATCTGGGTTAGCTCTTTTGATAGCCAAGATCCACTTTTTCCTGAAGTCTGAGTCCATTGGAAACCTGACTCAGTCACTGAGTCAGAAATGTATAAATCTGTATAAATAGCCTAGTATGCTGTATACAGGTTTAGCAAAATAAAATGTACATTTATATTGACAGCAAAATAAATGTACATCATGCAGCATGTTGATAATAGCCCTGCAGCATCATGCATGTCAACATATGTTCTCTTAATGAAGCCCCTGCAGCCTTAAAAGAAAATAAAATAAAATACTTACCTGTGAAATGATATACCTTCCTCCTTCATGGACTCATTTTTCTGATTTTGGCAGTTGAAACCCGCACAATGAACTGGCATTATGCAAAAAATGTGTTCACATGCATTCACTGCAGCAGTAACTTGACCTCACCAAGATGGCGGTGCTCTCCTCCCATGAGGAACCACGTGATGTCTCCTCTAGTGATATAACTCATTGGTAAAAACTAAATAGTTCATGTCTCATAACAACAGAACAAGCTGCCTCCGGCTGCAGGCTTCCTGTTGTCTTGTTCAGAGTAGAGCTGCTCTAAGAGGCTCTGTGTTCTCTGCTGCCAACTAGCGGTCGGAGGGTGAAGTGGACAACAAGAGTCAAGTCGCTAAAGGACACTCAAAAATAATTAATTAAATGTTGTCATGGCAGCATTTTGAATCGATACAAGTATTGTCAAATAAACTATTGTGATATATTGCCGAATAGATGTTTTTCTTACACCCATGGTTAAACTGAACTATGTTTGTGAAGGTCAGTATGACGGTATAAAACAGACTCAAATTTAAGGCATATTGAATATGTGCAGCGGACTTATGCTTGGACTATTAGGAATAAATACTGTCCAAATAACAAAATAAAAGAGGTGTCCTTCAAAATATTGCATTGTACATGCTGATCTACCTGATCTAGACTCGAAGAAGTCATCAATTCTTTGAGCATTTCTTTTCCTCTCTTCTTCTACATCCTTCTTCCATCTTTCCCGCTCTCTCTGAGGGTATTTCTCCTTTTATTTCTCTTATCTTGATGGATCAGATTCATTCCTGCATTCCCTGAATCTCCTTTGCCTTTCTTCTGCTGGTTCCATCATATTTAAAACTTTTTCATGGAAGTGATATTAAAAGCAAAAGACTGTAAACTTAATAGTCACTCACAAAAAATAATCATCAAAACTTTTAATATAAAAAGAAACCAAAACACCATCACACATCCTACCTTTTGCTCATTGGAGCAGCATTTATCATCATTTAGTGCTGTTTGAATCAAAGGATAAAAACCTTTTCAGTGTTCTGGTACATTTATTTAAAGAAATTATTTATGTCTGTCTAAAACAAAATCAATACAAACACGCTCCTTTATT
Organism: Oryzias curvinotus; assembly: GCA_023969325.1. Classification (NCBI taxonomy): domain Eukaryota; kingdom Metazoa; phylum Chordata; class Actinopteri; order Beloniformes; family Adrianichthyidae; genus Oryzias; species Oryzias curvinotus. Next base: position 11,182,192 of record CM043707.1, on the reverse strand, counting down.
TTCTCCATGATTAGTGATTCTGTAAATTCTGCTCAGTACAGCTTGAGACACTTGGGACCAGTTCTTTGGTAGCCAGTAGTGGTTTTTAATTAAGGTTTTTTTGGAGGATTTCTACTGTTGGTGTCTCACAAAATTAGGGAAATGCTAAATGTTTTGGAGTAATCCTACAGATGAGTTCTATGATTTAGTTTTTAATGTTTTATAGACCAAAAAATGATTTTCACAATAACAGGTTTAAAAAAAAATCAAATACTCTGATCTGTTTCACAAAGACACACAAAACAGAAACACAAAGTTTTGGCTAAAAATGATGCAGGAGTCCAGCTCTAAATGACAAAAGAGCAAAGAAGACAGAAAGACGTGATTTGAATATGAATATTTCCAGACTTTTGTTCTGCAGCATCTTCATATTTGTATAATTTTGACAGAATATATTTTATGGAGATTAAAATTGGATTAATGTTCCTATTTTTATTCATATTTATGTTCAAAACGTTCAATTTTAAATGTCTAAAAGTTTATCTTATCGCGAAGGGGGGTCTAAGGGCAGAGATGCCAGTATAGCTTAGTCAGTTTGTTAGTTCATTTTAGTATTTTCCTATTGACTCTTTGTATTCATGATCCTTTTGAGTTCATGTTTTACTTCAAAGCCCATCAAGACGACTGTTGTTGTGATTTTGGGCTATACAAATAAAATTGAATTGAATTGAATTGAATCTTTATTGTGTTCAGTAAATGTTTATCTTGTTCTGCCTAAAACCTAAAGCGTGCTTTTAATTTAGGCCCCTGTGTGACTGAGTGTGACCCCCCTGTAATACGAGTCTAGAAAATTCATGCTTTTTGTGTAAAATGGACAAATAAAAGATAGAGAACACAACAGGATGTTGTCAAATGTTTGTGTGTGTGCGGGGGGGGGGGGGTTACTTGGGGTTAGCCTGAATGTTTCCTCCTCTGTTTCTATCACTATAGAACCTTCCTGCTGTCTCTCAACCATTACAGGAACTTTTCTTCATTCCTTCTACATCTCTGGCATTTGTGTGTTGAGCCCTCCATTGTTTTTCTTTGGCCTTTCTGTCTTTAGCGCGCTCTCATCAAATGAAAACACGATTCAACTAAAAGTAAGCAACAGCAACTAAATAAAAGGAAAGAAAAGAAGGACAATTTACAACATTAGCTATTAGCTATTTAAAGTGCGTGTGCACTGAAGAAAGGATCTCAATCTCAAGGCAGTGGGGGGGGGGGGGTTCGTTTGAGCATTGTTCATGGGGGTAGCTGGGTGGTGGGTATGTGGAGATGTGAGAGGGTGTTTAGCATCCTGATTGCTGTTTTTCAATATTCAAGAACATCTGTATTAATCCCCGAAGGTAAATTTAGTTGCAGTAGCAGCACTAAGGAAATAGGGGGATAAGACAAACACAGACACAAAATATACAGGGAAAAAAGAGGAAAAATGTGAATAAAATAATAACAGAATAACTGTACTGTCTTAAGTAACTCTAGTATTCTCAAGGACATCCAAGTCTGCCAGATGAATTGTGGAGTCTAATGGCTGATGGCAGGAATGACTTTGCTGGTAATAAAAAAAACTAGCTTGGTGCAAAAACAAAAGTGACTAAACGTACATAAACGTACATAAACACATAGAAAAGAGAAAAAAGACAAAGAAGCCGGCAGCTGCTACAGGCAGCCGCACAGGGCAGCGCCTTCAATTTTTGCAGAACTGTAAACTGTTTTTACTTTTCTGATTACTGTACTGCTTTTTCTTACATGTATGTCTAATAGTGCTCATCGCCCTTGGTGATGAGACCCACCAGAGTTGTGTCGTCTGCAAATTTCACAAGGTGGTTTGTGCGGTGGGTTGTTGTGCAGTCATGTGTCAGCAGGGTGAAGAGCAGCGGACTAAGCACGCAGCCAAGGGGTGCCCCGGTGTTGAGGATGATTGTGTTTGAGTTGTTGTTGCCGGCACGTACTGTTTGTGGTCTTTGGCTGAGGAAGTCCAGTAGCCAGTTGCAGATGGGGGTGTTAACGCCCAGCTTGTCCAGTTTGCAGATGAGTTGCTGTGGTGTTGTTGTGTTAAATGCAGAGCTGAAGTCTATGAACAGCATTCTCACATTCGCATTCTGTGTCCTTTTTGTTTAAGTGGGTGAGAGCTGGATGGAGAGCAGAACAAATGGCGTCCTCTGTCGATCATTTGTGTCGGTATGCCAACTGAAAGGGGTCCAGGGTGGGGGGAAGGGTGGATTTTATGTGTGACATGACTAGCCGTTCAAAGCACTTCATGATGATGGGCGTTAGTGCTATGGGGCGGTAGTCATTGAAGCACGGATGGTGATGGTTTCTTTGGCACAGGGATGATGGTGGTAGCCTTGAAGCATGATGGGATGATGGCTTGCTCCAAGGAGATGTTAAAAATGTCTGTTGCTGTGAGGATTCTGCAGGTCCGTTCTTCAGTGGTTCTGGTGGTGTTCTGTCTGTCAGTCACTCCAGGTTCCTGTCAATCATCCACATGTCTTCATTTCTGTTGTCTTCAGTCAGTAGAAGTCTCTGTTTTCAGGTCTACATTGTCAGATCATCAGTTTTTGGTTTCTCCATGGATTTTTTCCTGTTTCTGTTTCTGGATCAAATCTTGACGTTCCTGTCTCTGAGTCCAGTTTCTGTATTTTGGCTCCTCCCCTTCCTGACAGCTGAATCCAGTGTGACTCCAGTTCTATGTTGGATTCTCTTCTGCATCTGATCCTCTAAACAGAGGGAGTTGTTGTGACTGGAAGGATTTGGATCCAGAAAGATGGAGAACCTGAAGGATCTAGAGTGGAAAGAAGGCTAAACCAATCAGAAAACATTCTGTTCAACAGAAACATTTAGTGTCAGACCCGGAATGAGGAAGCTGTGACCTCACCACAAAAACTGTTCCTTTATTTTGAAAATCCCCTGCTGTTTTATTTTGTACTTAGTAGCAGCTTCCTGTCCCTGCAGGATCTGCTCTGTGTTGAATTCAGACGTCTGGCTAAAGTCCAAAGTGACTCCTGGACTCATTTAGAGCGTTTTTCTGAAACCTGAACGTCTGGAGGCTCTGAGTCCGAGCGGAGCTGCAAAGACACGAGCTGCAGCTCAGAAGAAAATGGTTTGATACCAAACTGGGGGGGTTGGAGACACTTTTGGATTCATCTGTAAAGCTGCTTCACACCCAGCGGAATTCACACGGTGGGCGCGGCCACTTTCAATGTTAAGTCAATGGTACAAACGCCATCTGAGGTCCTGCGGCGCCATTTGAGCGGTGGGCGTGGCCACTTTCAATGTTAAGTCAATGGTACAAACGCCATCTGAGGTCCTGCGGCGCCATTTGAGCGGTGGGTGGCATGAAGGTCTGGCAGCAGCGTGACGGTTTGAGTGACAGCAGGTAGAAAACAGATCAATCTAGTGAATGGATCCATGGTTCTCCTGAACTTCCATTCATTCTCTTCACCTGCTGGTTCCCTTTGGGGGCAGCGGGGTTTCAGGAAGCGTCCTGCCTGCTGTTGGCCAAAGGCGGCTTCAGCCTTCAGTCTGCTGCAGGGCCCATGGAGCTGGAGCATTGATCTGGCTATGCGGCTCCAGGAGGAGAGCTGGCGGCCAGACAGAGAGCTGCTGCTGATGGAAAGACAGCCTGATCATCTCCTGAACTTTAGCTTTCTGGTTTCCATGGAGACCATCAGAAAAAGGTCCCTGATTTGATTCTGGTTTGTAGTTTTCCTCTGGGGTTAACATGGGACAGCAAGCCTTCAAAGTCGGTCAGAGAGACGGAAAGACGGCGGAAGCGTCCATCTTTCAGACTCATCAGGAGAGAAGATCACTGAACGGAGAGAATCTGAAGGATCCAGACATGGAGACGTGATTCCCCATGATTCTGGAGAACTCTTCATCATCCAGAAACCTGACCTCTCAGCATCATCCGTGTCTTCATGCAGTGGAAATGACAGAAACACAGACACCGCTCCATGTCGCCATCAGGCTGAAAACATTAGCTGGAGGCTCCGCCCACAGGCGGCGTCAAGCTCAGGAACACATTTGTGGACAGACGGCGAGCAGAGAATTATCCACACGGTGAAAGAGAGGCGGTCAGTGTGGACGCAGCTGAACAGAAATGTATTCATGTTCATTATAAACAAAGAGGACACTTTTGAATAGGAGGCAGAAAGGGCAGGTGTTCAAACCCCCCTAGTGTCCTGTGTGTGCACGTCTGACCAGCATGAACCTGTTATTTCTGTTGGTTCTGATCCAGAAAGGTTTTTATTACCATTAATTTATCATTAGTGTTCAGAGTTCACATGAATTTTCAAGAGGTTTTTTGAACTTTTTGAGCTTTTCCAGTCTGGTTCTACTGGTTTTATTGGAGTTTCTACTGTTTTTATTGTTACTCCACGTGACCCAAAGGTCTCTGCTCGTCCCTTCTGTGCAGCTCTGTCCTTCCCCTCTGTCATGTGTTCATCCGTCCACATGAGGGCGCCGTCTAGGTCATGCCTGGTGAGCTGGAAGCCAAGAAAAGGAGGGAAAAATGGAGAAAATGAAAGACCTGAGGAAAGCTGCAGTTCAGCCTTCAGGAAGAAAAGTTTAGACCAATAATTACAGAAATAAAAGATAAAAAATGTTTTTATAAATATGAAAGTCACCAAAGTGTTTAACAAACATTTTTATAAAGTGAAAAGGTCAAATGTTTGTGTCTTGGAAGTCCCAACCTGACAGATGAGCAGAATAATAAGGCAGGCAAAGCCGTAACACTGCCCCCTGGTGGACAGGAACTCAGCAGTGCAGCTTCAGGATGGAGTGGCTTCCAACAGATCAGATCAACGTTCTGCTCTCTGCTAAAGAGGCAGAACGTCTCCTTCTAAGAAGAATCCAGAGTTCCTGATCACAAACATCAACTGAAGCCCAAATCAGAGCTGATCAGACTGCATGGAGCCCAAGCTCCAAGCTTTTTGTTTGAAATGTTCTTTTTTTAATTTTTGTTTCTTTGTTTACTTAAGAAATTTCTTTATATATGACTGTAATTTTAGAAATACAATAAACGAATGTGATCAGGTTTATGGAAGCGATTCTGTAGCATAAATACATATAAAAGTGAAAACCAGAAATGCTTTTTCATTTTCAAACTGTAACTGCATCAAATGACTCAAAATTAAAATGAAAGCTTTTTCCTTTTCTACTTCAACACTGCTTATTCTGTTACTTAATTAAAACTAAAATGAAAATGGTATTTGCGATTGCATTTTCAGAAAGGTCTCTGGTAAATGTGTAGCAAAAATTATTTAGAAATGTCTAATTTGACAATTAAAATGGATTTGCAGAAATGCTTTTTAATTTTCAAAATGTTTTCAAATGACTCAAAATTAAAATGAAAAAGCAATATTTCAAAATGCTTTTTCATTTTATATTTAAAACCGCTTATTCTGTGTCATAATTAAAATGAAAATGCAAAGAGGGGATTGCATTTGCATTTTCACATCCACCCTGCGACCCTTGTCACAATATTCATTTAGAAAAAGCAGTGTCCAGTTTCCAGTGAGGAGGCCGGGCGGTGACGTTGTCTTGGTTGAAAAATCCAAATGATGGAAACAGATTGTGTAAAGGAAATGAGGATATATTGGTGAGTCACAGTCCTGGAAACATGAGTTGTGCTCTGATGAAGACGCCTGATCCAAATGTGGATTTTTGAAATGTTCTTCATGAGATTCAAACTGATTGAAGCTTTGAATTAAAGGTGTCAACACATTTCTGCATTGGATTCATTCTGTTTCAGTGTCTAAGGTTGGTTTTGTGGCAGAAACCAAGTTTTTGTTGAACAGTAGCGTTTGAAAAAGCAGAAAGTGGCTTTGAAGATGGTCAGGAGAACTTCTTTGAAGAGGAGGACTTCTCCAAACAACCACAACCTTAGAGGAAGTTTTCTGAGCATTCATAGAATGCTTTTCAAATGACTCATCATTTTCCACAAGAAGCTAATGAGTTTTTCCAAATGCATGCTGGATATTCTTAGTTCTAGCTTGGAAAGCACTTTGTGGTATTTCCCTGGAAAACCTGCTTTATCAATCATTTTGGTCTCTTTTTCTTCTTCTAAGTTCCAGCTTGGTGAGTGTGCAGGTAGCCATGGCAACCACTGTCCAGGTCAAAGGGAGGACCACGGCCATCCAGTCTCCAGCTTTTGGATTGATTTGGATTTGATAAACATTTGTTTCCCACATTTTAATAGTAGAATTCAACACGGGACATATAGTGGATTGTACTCATGGGAACAAAAACAGCAACAACAAAATAATCCTCCTCCCCTTAAAACATGCATTTGACTCTGAACAAGTCTAAAACAAATCCAAGCAAAGACCAGCGCTGGGGCTCCTGCTAGTTTCTTTTAGAAGAGTCTGCCTCTTCCAAACATAGAATGTTCAACAACTAGAGCTAAAAATGTCTGTTGGTAGATTTCTGGATGTTGGCCGTATCCCAGCGAGCAAGGCCAAGTCAGCCCCATATGGTTTCAAAGTGGACAGAAAATGTTTTTAGGAGTTTCTAGAATGTTCAACAACTAGAGCTAAATGAAACTAGTGCATGAAATGACAAAGAACTTCCTGTTTGAAAGGAATATCATGATGGCTTCCACCTGTCTCTGTGCTTTTCCTTTCTTTTTTGTGTTTCTCCTCTTTGGGAGGTTACACAAAACTGCACTTTAACCCAGAAGGAAACAACAACCGCTCCACAACCCCTGAATCCCCTACAGCCTTTATCTAAACATTTACATTGACCATTATCACACATTTGATCGCATTTTCTCAGAAAAACAAGCACAACTTGTTTGTTTGTGTGTGAAATGATTCCAAAAAGCCATGTGTCATCCTGGAGGGACTGGTTTCTCATCAATGCAGACCACCAAGTTTCTCTGGTTTCTGACTCTTTGGTGGCTGGTGGGCCTTTTGGGATTTTTGTCAGGGAAAGAAGTGAACCTGGGCTCCAAATATTGGAAGACACTGATCTAAAAGTACCAGGACATCTGGAGAAAGCTCTAGTTCTGGTCCAACTCAGTCCAAAGCACTGAAGATAGATGGAGTTGGATTTGGGAGAGGACTGAGCTCATTCAAATGAAGAAAGAACAAGTCAACAGATGAAGAAGATTTCAGGAAGTTTCCCATTCAACAAGTTCAAGTTTCCAGAGAGCTAGTTTAGCATCCGTGTTCTGGACCAAACCACTGTCCCTCTGAAGGTCCAGACACAGAGAGGCCCAGAGTGACCCCCATTTCTCCTTTTTGGTCTCTCCAGTGGCTGACTCCGCCCCTTAGGACGTCCCCCTGTGTGGATCAGTGGTCAGTGGGTTGGAACTTGCTGCAAATGCAGCTCTGGTTCTAACTGCTGGATCAGAAGTGGAATGTGAGCTGTAGTGGTGTGTCTGCAGCTGGATGTGGAACACATGAGGGAGGGGTCAATGGTCAATGTTTCTTCCAAACAAATGTTGTCAGTCTATTCTCCAACAATGCTCCAACATATTCAAAGGTTTTTGGTCCAAATCCAGAGTGTAGCTGGTAGGACGTGATCATTTCAGCCTCAGATTTGGGATCTGTCATCTCTCTGCCACCGTGACACCGAGTGATGAGTTCATGCTCCAAAGCGGCCCGATCGCTGGCTTTAGGGACTATTCCAAAAGCTTTCAATGATGGCGGGGAATGAACATTAGGAACAGATGCCGGCTTGAAATGTCTGCTGTTGGTTTCTGATCCAGACAGAAATTCAATCAAATGTCTGTGAATCCATGATTTCCTTAGAATCTTTGACTCTAGGGACTTGAACCCTCAACCTTCTGATCCATGAGGCCACATGGTCTGTGAGAACATCCAGGTCCAGCTGCAGGTGGAGGATAGCATCATCCAGCTGAAGAAGAGGACGAGCTTCTGCTGCCTCAAAGAGGAAGGTGGAGGAGGTGAGAGGCTGCACTGGAGCTTTGGACCAAACCCTGTGATGGATGAACAACATCTCCAGGCTGTTTCCAGCCTGACCAGGAGGATCAGAAAACAGCAACAACTTCTCCTCCATCAAACCATGATGTCACCACCAGCAGGTGGAGACAGATATGAGCAGAAATTCTCTAGTTGGCTTCAGATTTCAGAGTTTCCCAAACAAGCAGTAGCACAACTCCACTTTTCTCTCCAAGCCCATCCTCTGAAATCTGATCTTCTGAGAGAAGAGAACGCATGGAGACATGGAGATTTTCCTTGTGATGCATATATATATATATATATATATATATATATATATATATATATAACTTATCCAATTTTGGAAACTTAAATGAATTACCTCTATTGGTAACAAGTAGTTGAGTTCAATTTATTCAACCTAATTTTTACATCTATAAAACTCAATAATTGTTTATACAACTCAAATTTACATATTTATCTAACTAAATGTCATATTACTCCGTCATTACGTCATTTTTATAACTTTAAAAAGAAAGAAACAACACACGCCCAGAGTATACATTTATTTAGGCGTTCTCCAATATTGTCATTACACTATACTAGTGTAGGGGTGCTGTATAAACTCATCATCCTCTCCCTCTCACTCATGGTGCAGAGACTTAACCCTTGTGCTATCCTAGGCACTTTAACATTGGGAGTGGGGTCATCTAGACCCACTAGACAGTGCGCTGAACCTTTTTTCTTCAATGATTTGTGATCTTCACTGGTGTCCATGGATTACATGAAATCTTTCCACCTTTATCCACCTTTGTCATGGTAGGGAGACCATGTCAATGTAAGGGTGGGGTCATCCAAGATAACACAAGGGTTAGATTAGATTAGATTAGATTAGATTAGATTAGATTAGATTCAACTTTATTGTCACTGCACATGTAGGTACAAGGCAACGAAATGCAGTTAGCATCTAACCAGAAGTGCAATAAGCAGTAAGTGTAGAATAAAGGTTTATAATATGTACAATAACTATACAGGTAAGTATTATGGACATAATTTACAGATATTAAATACTATGAGCAAGATATACAGATAGGTGTACTATGAACATACTATTCAGATGGTTTATGTAAAAGTGTATGAACATTATGGGCAGAACTATGAACATAATTTGCAGTATTGCAATGGACAGTAAAGTGCATAGAAAATATTACAATGTGCAAATGGACAGCAGTGCAAATAATAACAAGTTACTGTTTTGCTTGTTGTGAGTAAATAAATAATTCAGAGTGTTGAAGAGGGGGAGGAGTCTATGGTGGTGTGGGGGGTGTTTTAGGGTTGTCAGAGGGAAGAGTTCAGCAAGGAGACAGCTTTAGGGAAAAAGCTGTTCCTGAATCTTGTGGTCCTTGTTCGAAGGCTTCTGAAACGCCTCCCGGAGGGGAGGAGGTTAAACAGTCCGTGTTCAGGGTGAGAGGAGTCCTTGAGAATGCTGCGAGCTCGACGTAGACAGCGGTTCCTCTGGATGTCCTCAAGAGCAGGAAGTGGTGTTCCTGTGATGTGCTGGGCAGTTTTCACCACCCTCTGCAGTGCCTTGCGGTCAGCCCCTGAGCAGTTCCCATACCAGACTGAGATGCAACTTGTAAGGATGCTCTCGATCGCACACCGGTAGAAGGTCACCAGGGTGGATGAAGACAGCTGGTTCTTCTTCAGTGTCCTGAGGAAGAAAAGGTATCGTGTCAAATTAGCGCCTAAATTATTTGGCATCAAAACTGTAAAACCAGGAATCAAAACCCGAATTCTGCAAACCAAAACCCAAAATCTGCAAACCAAAACCCACAATTTGCAACCAAAAGCCATTCCCCAAAGCACAATCCTATTTATCAGCTGCCGATTTGTTTTCTCGCCTTTCTGAAATCCTGTTTTTGAGTTGCAGTTTTATTTTGAAATTATCTTTTTGAGTTGCGCTTTTATTTTTTGAGTTGAGCTTTTTTTTTGCGGTTGCGATTCTAAAACCTGTCACACACGTAAAAACAGCGCCACGTCAGTCAACGGGAGGGGAGGCGGGACATCCCCACATCCAGAAGCTCATTGGCTGCCGAATAACACCGAGTCTTACGTCAACAGACCAGTTTAGAATGTGCCGGTAAGTTCTCATGTTTTCAAATCCTTTTACTATATTAAACGATCAAACTCGTACTTTATTTAACCAGAGGACGCAAGCACAGTCAGATGAGGAGCTCCACCAGTAGCTGCTAGTGAAAAAAGATGTTAGAAAGTTAGATGTTGCATGACAAACTATCACCATTGTTCTCCCGTGTTAGCATGCTAGCTAGCTCAATGCTAGCGGGGTTTACAGCTCTTTCCATGACTTTAATGGATTAAACAAAGTCGATTTTTTCACCACAGTGTCAGTATCAGTCATGTAAACCTGGGAATAATTGCCCGTGAATTGTCACTAGGATTAATCAAAGACTTTTTTCAAGAAGTACATTCATGGATAATTTAAAAGGTTTCTCAATATATCTTTTGGGATTACAGATTGATTGAACAAAGCAACATATTGCTGTAAGAAAGTGACACCTTTCCTAGTTTGGGATCAAGTTTATCCCTATTTAAAATAATAAAAGTAAAATTATGATTCAGAAACACATTATTTATTTGAGGTCCCAGAACAAATTTCCCAGGTGTGGGATCAATAAAGTTTTGCTGATTTTGAAACTGTATTCCAAAACCGTTTTATTCTCAACCTTAAAGATTGCAGGTTCACACGGGAAGTTAACTCTCACAATATAGCTGTATATATAGCTGTGTGTGTGTGTGTGTGTGTGTGTGTGTGTATGTGTATATATATATATATATATATATATATATATATATATATATATATATATATATATATATATATATATATATATTCTTTTTTTTCTCATTGTAACTTTCTTAAATATATTTTTCTTTGTGTGCAGGATGCTGTGGACATTGGACGACAGTCTAACATAAACCAGGCAGAGCAGGAAACTGTTGGAGTTGTGGTTCCCTCTGTGGCGTGTCCTCTCTCCTCTCAGACCTGTTCAACCCTTGTGGGACGTCGGAAAACCATGGCCAAGACATTAACATTTATGTACTGATCTAAGCATGTCATCTCAGCAGGATGTAACAGAAACCAACAATGTGAACAGATCTCATCTGCCTTACAAAATACTGCCCCCCTAAAGAAAATAAATGGCTAATAATCACCACTGGTATTTTGTAATGCTTCACTTTTTAATGTTTGACCATTATATGTGTTTTGTACAAAAGACTGATTGATGGTTTTGCTCATATCTTTGAAACACAGAGTCAAGTGTATTAGATTCTGTGAAATTCTGAACTACAATTCAGAGAAATTAAAATAACTTTTTAAAACTCCTCAAAAGACTTGAGGTGGAAAAGTCACTGTTTTTGTGCAGGCACTGAGAAATGGGAAGCAGACGGTGTGCCTGGGCATGTTGTCACTGCAATCATGGTCAAAATGGACAACTATTTTAAATGCTTCTCTTTCAGTTAACAGGAGATGTCTGTGAGCCTGCTGGACAGCCTTTGCATCACACCAGGGACGTCTTTGGGGCCTGCATCTGGAAAGAAACAAAAACAGCAAAGTTAATTAACCCAAAAAAGAAGAGAAAAATTAAGATTAAAATTGTTTTCTGCACCTTCAAGAAGTTGTAGACATCCACGTCGCAGCTGCCTCAGAATTCCTGCCTTTTTTGTTATGGCATGCATAACAACGGTCCTTATAGAAAACAACAGACATACAGGAATAGTCCATGATTTTAAAATCACCACCTAATCAAAAAGAAACTAATAATTCTATTGATGTCTAATACTGGAATAATTTTAAGGGGAATAAAGCACGTTTTTGCTGGTCTGCTACAATTTACTCTGCTTTGATCCACTCATACCAGAATTCTGCCAGTCTGCATGGTGCAGACGCATACATTTTATAAATATGGCACAGCAATATTGTTGCTCAATTCCGTCTGTCTGTAAACCCTGAAAAATATTGAGAAACCTTACAGGTTATAACATATTTAATTAATCCTAGTGACAATTCACGGGCAATTATTCCCAGGTTTACATGACTGATACTGACACTGTGGTAAAAAATCGACTTTGTTTACTCCATTAAAGTCATGGAAAGAGCTGTAAACCCCGCTAGCATTGAGCTAGCTAGCATGCTAACACGGGAGAACAATGGTGATAGTTTGTCATGCAACATCTAACTTTCTAACATCTTTTTTTACTAGCAGCTATTGGTGGAGCTCCTCATCTGACTGTGCTTGCGTCCTCTGGTTAAATAAAGTACGAGTTTGATCGTTTAATATAATAAAAGGTTTGAAAAACTTACCGGCACATTCTAAACTGGTCTGTTGACGTAAGACTCGGTGTTATTCGGCAGCCAATGAGCTTCTGGATGTGGGGATGTCCTGCCTCCCCTCCCGTTGACTGACGTGGCGCTGTTTTTACGTGTGTGACAGGTTTTAGAATCGCAACCGCAAAAAAAAAGCTCAACTCAAAAAATAAAAGCGCAACTCAAAAAGATAATTTCAAAATAAAACTGCAACTCAAAAACAGGATTTCAGAAAGGCGAGAAAACAAATCGGCAGCTGATAAATAGGATTGTGCTTTGGGGAATGGCTTTTGGTTGCAAATTGTGGGTTTTGGTTTGCAGATTTTGGGTTTTGGTTTGCAGAATTCGGGTTTTGATTCCTGGTTTTACAGTTTTGAAGCCAAATAATTTAGGCGCTAATTTGACACCATAAAAAGGCGCTTGTGAGCCTTCTTGACCAGGCTGGAGGTGTTTGTGGCCCAGGACAGTTCCTCCGAGATGGTTGTTCCCAGGAACTTAAGCATAGTAGGTCAAAGCATAGTTAAGCATAGTAGGACAAAATAACTCGACAAAACACAGTAAAACAGCTAAACAACTAAACACATTTTGTAAAAAACCCACACTTAAACCCAAATCCGTCCAGACAGGCAAAGGGAATGGTATCCCATAATCCCTTGCGGTGGCGCTCTAACAGCAGCACCAAAGTTACACCTACTTGATTAAATAAATTAGAATTAAAGTAAAATAACTGTCTGAAAACTATGTGTTATTTTAAAACTGACTTAACAAAAAAATGATTTCTCTTAACTGAAGCAAATAATTAAGTTAGATCAACAATGTAAAAAAGTTTCTTTTTCCAACATCCATATGTGGTCTTATCACCCTCTCACGGTGGAAGAAGTATTATCTGAGCTTCTTCATCCACTAAATCATCTTCAAATGGACACGTCATGCTGCTTCACCTCTCTGAAAACAAACTAAGCTTCAACTAAACCTGCTCCAGACCAGGCTATGTTCAGAGCATGAGTTGCCATGGCAACTTGACATGCCCTGAAACATAATTCCATTTTTGGAACTGAAAGCTGAGGTTATCAACTTCTTTAGCCTCAAACTTGCCGTGGGAGCTAGCATAACCTGCTTCCTGGAATACCCCCCTGGTTGTCCTCATAAACAACAGTTTTTATGTACTCATGTATCTTCATACCTTTTAGCAGTAACATAAACTTATCAAAAACAAATCCTGAAAATGTTCTCCACAGTTTTTCACTATACGTTCTAAAACATTGCATATTGATGCAAAGCTGGTATGAAAAGCCTGTCACAATCGTCAGTTCTGTTTTATTTTACCTGTTGTCTCTTGTGTGCAGGTTAGCTGTGGGTTCTCCTGGAGGCTCCGCCTCCTCTCCTTTGGCTCTCCATGAGTGGCACTCAGCTGTCTGCACTTTAGGCTTGTTTGTTTGTACTCTATTAAAGTGTGTCAGTTTCTGCTCTCTGTGTCACAGTGTTTCTTTAGTTTGGTCTTGTAGGAAAGAAATCTTCCGATTTTCAGTTCTTTCCATCCATGCGTGTTCAGTAGTCCAGAGTGGTAAAGCAAACAAGGATTCAACCGGAATAAAAATACACAAAGTTTATTGCCCTGACAATAGTTCTAACACAGATTAAAACATTAATGCAGATATATCTGGATTCCCAAGTTAAGAGACCTACAGACGCATAAATTACATGCGAATTAATTGTAGATATTCTTGAGAACAACAGAAAACTACCACAACAGTCTTTTAAACATGTGTGTTGAAACTCCTCCTCTGGAAGCATGATGGTGGCCGAATCTCCTCTCCTGGTTGCTCTGATTCATCAGCCGATAACCCTCTTGCTTTCACTGGCCAATAGCTGGAGCATCAGCCTCTGGATTCGCTGCCGTCGGACCAGATACGAGGGTGCACTCGGTTTACCGATGAAAAGAGTCCCCATCAATCATTCCTGGATAACCTTAGGTTCCATTACCGGCAACCAGCGCGAAGGTCAGCTCCAACCTCCACATGAGAACACGAATTTGAACACTTTCCCAAGAATAAGATGGCATATTTATTGCTTCTCTGGAAAACTTCTAGATTTGCACAAAGAAAATTCTATTTCTTTCACAGAGGTGTGCAGGGGAGGAAGCTTTACCGCTGCAGCTGTAAACTAAAGAAATGTCACAGAAGAATAAGTCCTGAGAACTAAAAATGAGTTCACTTCACACTAAAGATAAAGCTGTAACATAATAAAGAATAATAAACAAAACATACATTTTCTATAGTCTAAAAGCCTCTTTTCTGTGCTGCAGAATCAGCTGATTCAAGGTGATTACGTAATCACGTCCCTACTGTGCAGCGCTGCATCTCAGTGTGAGGCTGCTTTCTCCACATTAGAATCCACTGGGATTGTGTCAACTCTTGAATAGTTACTGGAATAAAAAGAATGGAAACACTGGAGATAAAGCCCCTGTGTCAAAGCACGTGTGTTTTAGAACTTATGTCAGTAAGCTTTAGACTTTATTTTGGTTAGTAAACTTAAACTCCAACATTATTCTGCATTTCAGAGCAATACAACATTGCTCCCAAGTGCATTTTTACTACACTGCTATATTTGTAAAGATTGTGAGTCAGCCATCTTAGACGTTGCAAATAAAAAAAGAGAGAAAATGAACAGGACTACCAGCACTGTAAAACACAATGATCATATATCAATAGACTGAAAGATCATATTTTGCCTCAATAATAAATTACGCAACACAAAGTGTAAATTTCATTAAAACACAACATTGTGCATTTTTATTCCCACTGTTCTTGTTATTTGCAGTGAGAAGGCCATTTGATGTATTTGGTTCTTTACTGCACTGTTTATCTAAGTTATTACATTGAAGTGAGTAAATTATTACAAAGATGCACTAGTATTATTCTAACATTTCATTTCAGTGTTCCAAATAACGCTACATGAATGCATTATGTTTTAAATGGTTCAAAAATAAAAGGTTTTCATGTACAAAGATTGTTGTTTGTCTTCTCCATCCTTGTTTTTACACAGAAAAGTATCGATAAGAATACAGGATTGAAAGCAGTATCAATAAGAGGAGTACTATATATATAATCTTAACGATCCATCTCTACTAAAAGGTGACTTGACCTAAGAAGGTATAGACTGCAGTCACTACTTTGTGTTTATATATACATATTTATTAAATGTTCACTGATCAAATTAAAAGTGTTAGAATTAAAGATGTATAAAAACATTTCAACCATAATGAAGATATTCAAGAATTAGCTCTAATGACTCAAAACAAACATCTCATTTCTATTTGCAGGTACATCTAAAACAATTCATTTTGTGAAAAAGTTGTACATATTTTGTCAGCAGTAAAACTCTTTGTCTAATATCATTACACAACGATTCAAATGTATTGATCCATTACTTTTTTGCTTTTGATATAAAGATGAAAACCCAAAAAGAATTCCTAGAAAGTAAGAATATCATATTATGACAATAAATTAGTAGAGAACTTCATTTCTACACATAAATACTCACTTGTGCCTCCCACTGAAAGAGTTACTGCATCAAAGTGATATATCAGCCTGTTGTTCTGTGTCCTTAAAATGAAAGCTCAGGTTGTTATGGAGTTCATTACAATATTGGGGTTTCATCCGGGGAGTTTTAGAAAAATTAAAAACTTATTTTAAAATATTCACATTTTCTGAGATACTGAACTTTGTCCCTCTTGTGAAATGAAGTCTTTGACTGTGGTGCAGAGGTTGAGGTGTCGACCTCTTATCAGAAAAGTTTAGAAATTAGTGTTAACACTAACTCCTTTATTACATTGTTTGTAAAGAGAAAGTCTTGTGAGTTCTCATGTGTGTTTTTAGGTTAGATATATCATTAAAACTTTTTTTACATTCTTTACAAGAAAAAGGCTTTTCTCCTGTGTGAGTTCTCATGTGTCTTTTGAGATGAGATATTTGATTAAAACTTTTTTTACATTCTTTACAAGAAAAAGGCTTCTCTCCTGTGTGAGTTCTCATGTGTATCTTGAGAGCTGATACACGACTAAAACTTTTTTTACATTCTTTACAAGCAAACGCCTTCTCTACCGTATGAATTCCCATGTGTCCTTTGAGATCAGATAGAGTAATAAAACCTTTATCACATTCTGTACAAGAAAAAGGCTTTTCTCCTGTGTGAGTTCTAATGTGTCTTTTGAGATTAGATCTGCGACTAAAACTTTTATCACATTCTTTACAAGAAAAAGGCTTCTCTCCTGTGTGAGTTGTTATGTGTCTTTTGAGACTTGATACATCACAAAAACGTTTTTTACATTCTTTACAAGAAAAAGGCTTTTCTCCTGTGTGAGTTCTCATGTGTATCTTGAGAGTTGATACACGACTAAAACTTTTTTTACATTTTTTACAAGAAAAAGGCTTTTCTCCTGTGTGAGTTCTCATGTGTATCTTGAGAGTTGATACACGACTAAAACTTTTTTTACATTCTTTACAAGAAAAAGGCTTTTCTCCTGTGTGAGTTCTCATGTGTCTTTTGAGATGAGATATTTGATTAAAACTTTTTTTACATTCTTTACAAGAAAAAGGCTTCTCTCCTGTGTGAGTTCTCATGTGTATCTTGAGAGCTGATACACGACTAAAACTTTTTTTACATTCTTTACAAGCAAACGCCTTCTCTACCGTATGAATTCCCATGTGTCCTTTGAGATCAGATAGAGTAATAAAACCTTTATCACATTCTGTACAAGAAAAAGGCTTTTCTCCTGTGTGAGTTCTAATGTGTCTTTTGAGATTAGATCTGCGACTAAAACTTTTATCACATTCTTTACAAGAAAAAGGCTTCTCTCCTGTGTGAGTTGTTATGTGTCTTTTGAGACTTGATACATCACAAAAACGTTTTTTACATTCTTTACAAGAAAAAGGCTTTTCTCCTGTGTGAGTTCTCATGTGTATCTTGAGAGTTGATACACGACTAAAACTTTTTTTACATTTTTTACAAGAAAAAGGCTTTTCTCCTGTGTGAGTTCTCATGTGTGTTTTGAGATGAGAAAAACGACAAAAACTTTTTTTACATTCTTTACAAGAAAACGGCTTCTCTACCGTATGAGTTCTCATGTGTCCTTTGAGATCAGATAGAGTAATAAAACCTTTATCACATTCTGTACAAGAAAAAGGATTTTCTCTTGTGCGAGTGCTAATGTGTCTTTTGAGATTAGATCTGCGACTAAAACTTTTATTACATTCTTTACAAGAAAATCTCTTATCTTCTGCATGGATTCTTGCATGAATTTTGGCCAGAGATATGTTACTAAAGCTTTTACCACATTCTTTACAGATATAACATCTTTCATTCGACCAAGTTTCCATGTAGTCAGACGGGTTAGTAATTATTCTTGAGTTTTTACCAGACTTGATAGAGGAAAGTCTCTCTTCTTTTGGAGATTGTTTGTATTTTTTACCAAGATTTGTCTTCTTGGGATTTTTTCTAACATCAGAGTCCCACTGACCTGCTGACATGTAAGAGCTGTCCACACTTTGGACATGACTTCTGTCCCTCCTCTTCCTCTGATCTCTGTTGTGTGGGTCTGTCTCTTCATCTGTAGTTGATGTTGATTCTTCATGTTGGTTTCCTTCTTCATCCTGACTATCAGTTACATTAAAGCTCTGCTGATTGTTTAGATCTGCTTCACTGTTCTCATCTTCCTCATAAGTAGGAATCTCCATCAAGGTATCAGTCTCCTGCTTCAGATCAATTTGATCTTCATCCTGACTGATGAAGAGCGCATCTGGCTCCTCTTTAATCTGCGATAGTTCTGGTACCCCCTGTTCATCTTCAATTTGTGAAGGTTCTTGTTCTTCCTGTTCCATGCTAAAGTTCCTCTGCTGGTTGCAGAGACCTTCCTCTTCAGTCATCCAATGCTGGGGGAGGACTGCAGAAACACAAGAAAAGAGTCTTTTATGTGTTTTGATGAATTTGTGTGGTATAAAGACCAATATAAATGTAAATAGTCTCAGTCAGAATATGTACAATATTTTTTAATACGTTTCTTCTGTTTTCTTTAGCAGAGCAGCACAACATTGTGCTGAAAAAAAAACCCCTACACCTCCCCCTATGAGGAAAGCTGTGTCAGTCTGCATCAGGTTGTCATTAGTGACTCTAAAAATGGCTGTTTCAGTAGAGAGAGCTCTCAGAAGAGCTGACGGAAACTGATCAAAAATGCCATGACTGTCGAGAGCAGTTGTAAGTTCGTTAGCAACAACTTTTTCTAAAAATTTGGGCACATTTGGAAGATTAGAAATAGGTCTGTAACTGCTCAAGAGGGATGGGGTCTAGACATCTTTGAGCAGAGATGTAGGCAGCACATCGAGAGAGCAAGAGGAGTAGGGGTGTGGCAAAATATCAATATGGCTATATATTGCGATATTTAGTCCCGTGATTGATTATCGATACATCTTCATCAAGTATCAACCTTTTATTTACGTTTAAAGACCCTGTAAAACATTATATTAACCATCCTTTGGTAAGATAATTCTTCGGAGGGTCGATAGGGGGCGCTCATTGCGAGATTGGCTGTTGCGGACGGACAAAGAATACACATTCAAACAAAGATGGCGGAGGGGAAAAACAAGGAGAAGCTAGAGCAGGAACTTAAAAGACGCCCCGGCAGCATTGAAGCTGCATCACCCAGAGTTGTGTGAGAAAGCCGTGGTTGTTGCTGGCCTGAAGCCGACAAAGCCCGGGCGCAGATACCTTTTTCCAGATGAAGCTACCGCCGTCTTCTGCGAGAGCACCAGCATTAAAAAACGGAAAACGGCCCCTGCAGCACGGTGGAGAACGAGGGATTTGGGTTTTTATTGAATGCAGTAGAGACACGCTTTGACATTTCCTGTCGGAAATACTGAAAAAGGTAACCCTGCACTGACTGTACTGGAGGGCTGCATTGGGATTGGGTCCCGCGGGACCCAACGCAAATCTCGCAGGACCGGGCGGTATGAACTGTGCTGCGGGCGGGAGCGGGCGGCAAAAAAAAAACCCCGCTGGATCAGTGTTGCCACATTCAGAGGTTTTCTCATGAATATATAATAGCGGACCACGTTTGGCCGCGTGGCTGTTGGAGTTCAATTTACTGAAGGTCCGTGAACGCACCAGGTAGAGACGCCTACTGGCCTCTGTCATCTAACCTGTTGGTGGGGGTGTGCATCGCCCCGCCTCTTAGAAATTGGATTCTTTAAAGCTCGATACCGCGGCTGCGTGTGGGCGGAGCTACCAGTTCTGATCGCTGTTATGGTCTGATCGCTGCATGCAGCGATGTGTTTATCAATGCATGGTGAACACGGAGAATGTGGAGAGATCAGGTTTATTATTTTGGAGAGTTCTACTTGGTAATCATGTTTCCATGTTTGAGTTCATCAAATAATCCCAGAGAAAGTCTCTGCTTCAACTCCCGCAGTGAAAGCTGCGTCTAAATCTGGCGCCCATGTTTCCATCTCTCTGTCAGAGTTTAAGCCAAAGCCCCTCCCTCGCCTCTCCACCTGCTTTTCCTCTCCATTGTAACAATTCACCCTCCACTCAGCGAGGGGAACGTCACAACGCCGTTCTACGGCTGGGGCATTAAATGTCAAGACAATCTGCCCTCTAATATAAACCAGGGGAAAAACTCATAGTTGTTTGTTTGTGTAGCCGTGTAAAAACCCACAGTTCAAACCCAAGTCCCGCAGTTTAGCTAACAAAAAGAAATATTCTGGAGGAAAAACGAGTGTTCGACAGTTACGCGCGGGGAGGCCGCTGCGCCGCTGCGCCACTCGCTAGAACGAATTCCACCCATCAATGGAGCTGGCACAGATCCTTGTACTGGACGAGCCGAGCTCTTTGGGTAAATTTACTCCGTAGGAAAATAATATGAGTTGGGAAAGATAATCCGTGTGAGAGATCGCTTGCTCCTCCGCACTTCCACGTCTCTGTCAGCTGTGCATTTCTCCCCCCTCACTCCCGCGTCTCCTGCCAAAAAAAAAAAGGTGTGTCCTCCCCGTCACCTGGCTGTCACCTGTCAGCTGGTCCCGTGCAACCAATGAGGTGACGACAAATATACAACACATGATGAAAAAGTTTCATTGAAATAATAATGTTAAATAAATAACCAAGTTTTTAATCTTCACATCATGTGGCAGGGACATGATGTCAATTGATAAAGCAGAAAAGAACCACAAACGAGGTTCATCGTGAGACACGCATGGTGTTCAGATCTGCCTGCTGATGCCCCACTGAGGCGCAAAAAAGAAGCAGAATCCCATCCCTCTGAGCTCTTTAATAATATCAATACAAATACATGTTTTTTTTCCTGCGGGACGGGAGAAGACACAAAATCAATGCATCTCTATTTTTGTGCAGGACTAAATTCTCAGAGTTTTGCGGTGCGGGCGGGAGTGGACATGGGTACTGCGGGATGCGGGCGGGAGTGTAACGCATACGGTGCGGGACCGGGCGGGATTGGTCAGAAATTCGGCAGGCGCGGGCGGGAGCGGGATGAAGAAAATAGTCCCGCGCAGGGCTCTAGACTGTACGTCCAGACCAGAGCTATGGTTGAGCTGGAAACGGAAGAAAGAGCAGCGGTAGAAGAGCAGCTACTTGACGCTAAAAAGCCTGTGGTTCTCCAGAAAAACATGAACATAAACAAACATCGCATGCAGCTTTTCCCCAAACGTGTTGTTCACAAAGATGTTTACTTTTAGATGCACTTTAACAGGGGTTGACATAGCCCAGAAATTTGCACTGGCCCATAGGGCCAGTAGTTTTTGAAAGTTACTGGCCATGCCTGAAAGTTACTGGCCCGACACCGCGCACAGCGTGACCCGCCGCTCCGCAGGTGCTTGCAACTTTAGGGGGGTCCGGGGGCATGCCCCCCCGGAAAGTTTTAATATGGTGCAATTTGGTGACATCTAGCATTTATTTCTACACTTTTCAATGACTGAAAATAGAGCATATCAAACTTAAATCTGCTCTAGTCTGTTTTAGATTTTGTGAAGAGAGCACTGCAGTGTAGTAGGTAACACTAGTTAAGAAGTTTTCATGCTGCTTCTAATCACTGCTATTTCACGTTTGTTCATAATCAATAGTTAAGAAGTTTTATTTACTTTTCTGCTCTGACTGCCTTGACGTTCTGCTTTTTGTTACTGTTGCAAAGTTACATTTACTTTCTAGTTACTTTAGTTACATAATTAAATTAAATAATTGAAAAATTAAATAAAAATAAATTACTGAGATTAGGCCTGCACAATATACCGCAAATTTATCGTTATCAAAATCCAGCTCTGCAATATGCATATTGCAAAAGACGGCAAATATCGCAATAAATCATAAACCTTAAATGTGTTAAAACAATCTAATGGCAGCTTGAACCATTTAACAAATCAAATAAATCCCTTTATGCATTTGACCAATTGGATGAACGCCTTCAAGTTGTTGACCAATTATGGTCAACCCTCAGCCCTATTATGTTAGATGTTTGTCACCTATGTCAACGAGGGCCATTTGGAGTATAATTTTTAAACTGTTGCAATGAAATGGGAATGGTTATTTGGTTATTTTGCTATTTGTTTATATACTGCAAATTATATCGTTATCACAATTTTAATCTCTAATATCACATATCCCAAGTTTTCCTCATATCGTGCAGGTCTAACTGAGATCATTCAGCTAACTAGAAATACTTACTGCTTCCAGTGTTGTAAAGAAAAACAAAATTAAGTAGTTTGACATTCTACTGCATTTGAGTCTGAGATTCAGGTATTTGGAGTTGCCTTTGATTCTTTGTTTTTCAGCTTAAAGCATAGTGCATACAGTTTCATCTTCAATGCATTCATTCAATATCTTGCTGTCCATACTACTAATTCCACCCATTACTCCATCTAACATATTCCTATCTATTCCTGCCATGTCTTCCACATCTCTGACATGCTTCAGTCTCTCTTCAGTGACGGTGTCGGATTTATAATCAAATGTAATAATAACCCACTGGCTTGTGCCTTCGTTGTTGCTGTTTAACATTGTTTTGTATTGAATTGTTACATTCAATAAAGTTTAAAAAAAAAAGTAGTGAGCGTGTGCCGCGTGGTGCTCGGCAGTGAAAGCCGCGCGTGCAGGCAGGAGAGAAGGAGAAGTGATAAAAG
The DNA here is from genome assembly GCA_023969325.1 of Oryzias curvinotus. Lineage (NCBI taxonomy): Eukaryota > Metazoa > Chordata > Actinopteri > Beloniformes > Adrianichthyidae > Oryzias > Oryzias curvinotus. Next base: position 11,159,702 of record CM043707.1, on the reverse strand, counting down.
GTTTCCCATAGAAACCCTTGAAGTCTGAACACAGGACTAGCAGAAAAAGTAAATTATGAAGACGAGGTAAATCCACACGTTTTCGCAAAATAACTTATATATATAAAATATATTAACCGTTAGATATTTTAGTGGCCCGAGCGGACAAGTGAAAAATAAAGTCTTGTGGTCCGCACTGCTCGAGAAACAGGACCGGGCCAGCGGACAAATGGCTATGTCGAGCCCTGCTTTAAGTTCTTATGTATTTTATCCCTGGTCATTTATTTTGAAAGCAGTTTATGTCTTAAATAACTTAAAGGAAAGTTCATAGCTACTTGATTTTATTTTTCTGTGAGAATTATATGTTTGTTTACACCACATTTGCACTAAATGGTGTCATTTATTTTTAACAAAGACACTATAATTTGTTCAGGGAATTAATATCTGATTCACAGCTATTTTTTTAAATTAAGCGATGGCTATGGTTTTGTTTTTCAAAAGTTAATACCAATGTGCCTGGCAGCTACTTGACTTATTCATTTTTTATCCTTTTTACAGCAATGTTGTACTAAATAATGACACTGCTGTTGTTTAAACCAAATTTTACAGATATTTCCAAATGGAAATTGTCATTGTTTGTCAAAAACAGAGTATTACTAATTTCAGCAATGTTACACAAAAGTCTGTTATTCATTACACCAAATAGGACACAAGTTGTTTATTGTCATGGTGTTTAAAAAATAAATAGGTAAATATTTTCCAAAAAACAGTTTTTCAAGTTCTTCTTTCTTAAAGTTTGATATATCGTTGTTGTTAAAGACGAGATATATCGATTATTACAATATCGCCATATCGTGATAGTATCGTTATCGTGAGCAATGTATCGTTATTGTATCGTATCGTGAGGTACCCAGTGATTCCAAGCCCTAAAGAGGATGACTTCATTATAACTAACAATCTGACTAGCTTAGAAAGAGAAACAGTTGAGAAGGTATCTAAAATCACAGGCCGAGGTGGACTAGGAATCGAACCAGAACTAGATCCAGAACCAGCTGTGTGAAACAGAGAGCTCAATAACTTTTCTGATAAATGTTCAAATATGAAAGCAAGTATCTCAATCATTTTGCATTAACACAGAGAGTAACCTACAAATGCATTCTCCAGATGCCAAGGGACCGTCAAAAGTACATGCATCTGTAAAAATCAGTAATCACTCTAAAACGAATACATATCTACATTTACAGTGGTGGAAAAAATTGTTGGTACCCCTCGGTTAAAGAAAGAAAGTCCACAATGCTCACTGAAATGACTTGAAACGTTCAAAAGTAACAATAAATTAAAATGTCAACATCAAAATCAGCCATTACTTTTGAGTTGTTGATTAACAGAATTATTTTAAAAAACAAACGAATGAAATAGGGCTGGACAAAAATGGTACCTCCATAAAAGACTGAGAACTAATTGTCCAGGGGGTCATGATGAACTCAGGTATGTCCTTTAAGTGACATCACAGCTGTTTTCAAACCCATAATCAGTCAGTCTGCCTATTTAAAGGGAGTCAAATAGTCATGTTGCTGCTATATAAGTATACGCCATACTTTGCTGTTTGGTGAAAAGGTGTGAACCACACTGAACATGGACAACAGAAAGCGAAGGAGAGAATTGTCCCAGGACATTAGAAACAAAATTATAGACAAACATGGTAAAGGTAAAGGCTATAAAACCATCTCCAAGCAGCTTGAAGTTCCTGTGACGACAGTGGCACATATTTTTCAGAAGTTTATGACCCACGGGACAGTAGCCAACCTTCCTGGACGTGGCCGGAAGAGGAAGATTGATGACAAATTGAGGAAACGGATAGTTGGAACTGTATCCACGATGCCTGGTGCCGAAATGCCAGAGTGGTCTATCAACACTGCTCCCCCCTGGCTGAGTTTATGATCATTAAATGCCGGCCATTCTACCTGCCAAGAGAATTTAGCTCCATACTGCTGGTAGCAACATACATCCCTCCCAGCTCCACCACCAACAGGAGTGAGGCTCTGTATGAACTACACCAGCACATCATTGAGTAGCAGACAGCACACCCTGATGCCTTCCCCATCCTGACCGCAGACTTCAACCATGATAACCCCAAGAGCATGTTTCCACAACTCAATAGCCGCTGTGGCAGTTTCCCCTGACTGAAACTCCACACAGGAACTCAAACATACAGACACACACATCATATACTCAGGGACTAAGCTAATGCTGGTTGGGTGGGTGCACACATTCAACCATTTAAAACATCTGAGCAAGTTCCTGATAACAACACACACTGATACACATTGTTAACTCCTTTATTATTTGGGTGGCTTGTTTGGGTTTATTATGTACATGTATTTTTGTATGTCTTGCTGACTTGTCTTACCTTTTTCAGTTTCATTTCCTGGGTCAAAGGACCCGATCTCTGGGTTTGGTAGGCTTTTGTAGGGCCTGACCAAAAATCAACAATCAACTTCAACTGGAACCACCTGGCCCAGGGGAGGGCCATGTCTTATAAAAGGGGTGTGAATTCTGGTTCATGGAGAGTTAAGAGGAGTTTTGGGTTTCAGAGCATGTATTGGCATTGCTGCTGTTTACCTGCTGTAAAATAAAAATAACAGCCATTTTTTCCCATTCACAAAAACCTTGTGGAGTGGTTTTTATTGGTTTTGCCTTGGACCTGTCGGTCTCACTCCGGACCGGAGCGTGACATTTGGTGTCAGAAGTGGGATCATGACCCAGAAGACAAGGAGCAAGGCTGCCAAACATCTGATGGAGCCAGAGCCAGCTGAACCTGATGTGGAAGGTAAAGACTGGGCAACTGATGATGGGGATGAGGGTCCTACCTTCCAGCCACCAGGAGCTACGTCCTCAGAGCAGGAGATGGTTACACTGCTGCGGGAGTTCATTTATGCCCAGAGGAGCAGAGAAGAAATGCTGCTTGGGGAGCTCCAAGGTTTGCGGACAGCAATGGAGGCTGGCAGGGGGCTGCCATCTCTTTCCAATGTGGAGGTTGCTGCCACTCCTACAGGACTTTCCTTGGGTGAGCCTTCACCACTGCAGCAGCCAGCACTGCAGTCTCAGCCAACGGTTCCAGCCCTACGGAAGGACCCCAAGTTGCTACCGTTCCAGTCTGGTGAGGACATTGAGAATTATTTACTCCGGTTTGAACGTGTAGCGAAGACCTGGGCTTGGCCGGAGACTGAGTGGGCCTACAGATTGGTTCCTCTACTGACTGGGAAGGCATTGGAGGCCTATTCTGCCATGGATGAGGACCTTTCTGATTCTTATTTGGATCTGAAGCAAGCCCTCTTGGCTAAATTTGACATTTCTGCTGAGACTTATCGCCAGCGTTTCAGGAGTACAGCTGTTCCTCAGGGAGAGACGCCCACCGAGACCTACCAGCGCCTGAAAGGTTTATATCGACGTTGGATTAAGCCAGACCAGTGCCGTGTGGAGGACATCGGGGAGGTCATCATACTCGAGCAGCTATTGAGGATGTTTCCACCGGACGTTCGAACATGGGTTAAGGAGCGGGAACCCACTACTGGCTTGGAGGCTGCAAAACTGGCAACGCAATACGTCAACGCCCGACGACCCCACGTGACCAGCACTTCACAGCGGTCGTTGCGTAAGGGACATGAGGACAGCCAGCTAGAAGGTCAGAGGTTCAGAAACCACGGGACATTTGGGAATGTGGGGGCTACAAGGGTGGACCAGCAGGCTACTGTTAGTCGGGGTGCTGTTGGGACTAATAGGTTTGGACATCAGGCTGGTTCCAGTCATGGGGAAATCATCTGCTACTACTGTCAACAACCTGGTCACAAGGCCTCAGACTGTCCCCTTAAAAAGTCTAAACTTTCAGGTTACTGCTATGTTCCAGGTAATGATGACTTATGCAGACAAAGTACCCCGCATTCATCCTCATTGTATCCTGTTAAAGTTAATGGTAAATATGTGTCCGCTTTATTAGACAGCGGAAGTTCTTTGTCACTGATTAAGAAGAGTTGTCTGTCAAATGGGATCATTGATTATAAAAACAAGACTAACATTAAGTGTGTTCATGGGGATCAGAGATCGTATCCTACAGCAGAGGTTACTATAGCTGTTGACGGCCATGCATTTTTGTTACAGGTGGGGGTTATTGACCAACTGTCTGTAGAGTGTGTTTTGGGAAGAGATTTACCGGTTCTCCATGATCTGATCACACAAATTAAACCTGAAATATGTGCAGTGGTTACAAGGTCTCAAACAAAAGCTGGCTTGGAGCCCCTGCCAGATCTTCACAGTGATCTGTGTGAGGGTGCTTCCAAAGGCCCCAGGAAATCCCGACGCCAGCGTCGCATTGACAAAATTACAGGTACAGATTCTGATGTAAAAGTTTATCCTGAACCTGTGAGTGTTGACTGGGATATTCCGAATGACATAAGTTTTTTGCAAATGTCTGATCCTTCTCTGTCTTGGTTGTATAAGCAGGTGGAGAATGGGGAGGGAAAACAAGGATCTGGATCGAGGTTTTTGGTTGAAAATGACATTTTGTATGCTACAGGGGAGGCAGGTAAACGGTTAGTCGTTCCAGTTAGTTGTAGGCCTCTCGTTCTACATCTAGCACACACAATACCGTGGGCAGGACATCTGGGACAGCAGAAAACATACATGAGGTTGGGTTCACGGTTTTTCTGGCCGACAATGTTCAAAGATGTCAAACAGTATTGCTCTACATGCCCAGACTGTCAGGTCACCTCACACATCAAAGTCAGACAGGCACCGTTACACCCATTACCGGTAATTGGTACCCCCTTTCGGCGCATAGCCATGGATGTGGTTGGGCCATTAGAGAAGAGTAGCTCTGGTTATAAATACATTTTAGTAATCTGTGACTACGCCACACGTTTTCCAGAAGCTTTTCCCCTTCGAAGCATAAAGACACCGAAAATAATCAGTGCCCTTGTCCAGCTTTTTTCTCGAGTTGGGGTGCCAGATGAGATCATCACGGACCAGGCCACTAACTTTACCTCTGGCACCATGAAGCAACTACAGAAGGAACTTGGCATCAAAGGCATAAGGACAACTCCCTACCATCCACAGACTGATGGCTTGGTTGAGAGGTTCAACCAAACACTCAAACAAATGCTGCGCAAGTTTGTGGCTGATACAGGCCGGGATTGGGACAAGTGGTTGCCTTTTGTCTTGTTTGCTTACAGAGAGGTGCCTCAAGCATCAACTGGCTTCTCCCCGTTTGAGCTGCTTTACGGGTGGCCTGTCCAAGGGCCACTAGATCTTCTGAGGAAAGAGTGGGAGGCTACCAAGAAACCAGTACCAGAAGGTATCTTGTCTTATGTCCTCCAGATGCGTGAACGCCTTGAGAAGTACCAGGATGAGGCCCAAGTCAATCTGGAGCGGGCTCAGCAAGAGCAAAAGTACTGGTATGACAAACGGGCTCGACAAAGAGAGTTTAAACCAGGTGAGACGGTCCTGATTCTGCTTCCCACAAGCAGCAACAAACTGTTAGCCAAATGGCAAGGACCTTACGAGGTATTGAGGAGGACTGGACCAGTGACTTATGAAGTGGCTCACCCAGACAAGGGAAAAGCATCCCAAGTCTACCACATCAACTTGCTAAAGGCGTGGAAGGAGCGTGATTCAGCTCAGGTGTTGTTGGTGCGTCAGGCCAGCGAAGACGATGGTGAGTCAGAGACTAATCTGCACCAACTCTTACAGCCAAAAACACCTCGTCTGGAGCACCTGACCTCAGCACACCAACAAGCTTTGCAAAGGCTGCTGCAGGAGATGCCTGGGCTGTTTCGGGATGGTCCAGGTCAAACGACACTCATCAAGCACACCATCCGTCTCCAAAGACCTGAGACTCCTCCAATACGTCAGAGGCCGTACCGCATCCCAGAACGATTGGTGGGGGTCCTGAAAGATGAAATCCAGCGGATGCTGGATCTTGGGGTTATCGAGCCATCAAGGAGTGAGTGGTCCAGCCCCATGGTGATGGTGCCCAAGAAGGATGGCTCTCAGAGGCCCTGCATCGACTTCCGAAAGGTGAATGCTGTCTCCTGTTTTGATGCCTATCCTATGCCTCGCATAGATGACCTGGTGGAGCGTGTTGGGACTGCCAAATATATAACGACACTGGACCTCTGCAAGGGGTATTGGCAGATCCCACTGGATGAGACGTCAAAGCAGTACACCGCCTTTTGTGCCCCAACAGGACTCTACCATTTCACAGTAATGCCATTTGGGCTCCATGGTGCTCCAGCAACATTCCAGCGTTTGATGGATGCTGTCCTGAGGGGGTTTGAAGCCTTCAGTGCGGCTTATCTGGATGACGTCGTCATCTTCAGCCAGTCCTGGGAGGACCATCTCATGCATTTAAGAGCTGTTCTGAGTGCGATTGAAGGGGCTGGTTTGACTCTAAATGCTCAAAAGTGCGAGTGGGCCAAGGGAGAGGTCCAGTACCTGGGGTTCCAGCTTGGAGGGGGTCGCATCCGCCCTCTTGTGGACAAGGTCGAGGCCATTCGTAATGCCCAACGCCCTCGCACCAAGAAGCAAGTAAGGTCTTTCATCGGCCTTGTGGGGTGGTATTCCAACTTCATCCCTCACTACTCCACTCTCGCCGCTCCCTTAACTAATCTCACAAAGAAGGGGGCTCCTAACACTGTCAAATGGACTGCTGACTGTGAACAATCTTTTATTGCATTAAAGACTGCAATGTGCTCTTCACCTGTTCTCTGTAGTCCTGACTTCCAGAAGCGTTTCACAGTCCAAGCAGACGCTTCCGATGTTGGCATTGGAGCTGTGTTGACTCAGAGTGATCAGGGGAAAGAGAGGCCTGTGTTGTACCTCAGCCGGAAACTGGAGCCCAGAGAAGTGAGGTATTCCACCATAGAAAAGGAGGCCCTAGCCATCAAGTGGGCCCTGGAAAGTCTTCGTTACTATCTCCTGGGGCGTGAGTTTGACCTGGAAACGGACCACAAAGCCTTGTCCTGGATTGGAACCATGAAGGACCGAAATGCCAGGGTGACCCGTTGGTACCTTGACCTGCAACCTTTCTGTTTTAAAATCCGGCACAAATCTGGCAAAACCAATCTGATGGCAGACTACCTGTCTCGGTGGGCCACCACGGCGGCGCCAGGAGAGGGGGGAGGTAATGTGGCAGTTTCCCCTGACTGAAACTCCACACAGGAACTCAAACATACAGACACACACATCATATACTCAGGGACTAAGCTAATGCTGGTTGGGTGGGTGCACACATTCAACCATTTAAAACATCTGAGCAAGTTCCTGATAACAACACACACTGATACACATTGTTAACTCCTTTATTATTTGGGTGGCTTGTTTGGGTTTATTATGTACATGTATTTTTGTATGTCTTGCTGACTTGTCTTACCTTTTTCAGTTTCATTTCCTGGGTCAAAGGACCCGATCTCTGGGTTTGGTAGGCTTTTGTAGGGCCTGACCAAAAATCAACAATCAACTTCAACTGGAACCACCTGGCCCAGGGGAGGGCCATGTCTTATAAAAGGGGTGTGAATTCTGGTTCATGGAGAGTTAAGAGGAGTTTTGGGTTTCAGAGCATGTATTGGCATTGCTGCTGTTTACCTGCTGTAAAATAAAAATAACAGCCATTTTTTCCCATTCACAAAAACCTTGTGGAGTGGTTTTTATTGGTTTTGCCTTGGACCTGTCGGTCTCACTCCGGACCGGAGCGTGACAGCCGCGTTTACATGGGCAAAAGTAATCGGAAAGAATGCCTGATCGGAAAGAAAATGTGTCATGTAAACGCGCTGGTCGGAATACTCTGCCCCGGTCAGACTCATTCGGATCAGAATTTCTCTCCGATCGAGATAGGTGGGTTATACCGATCGTTTATCCGATCGTGGAGTATGTAAACTGTCATTCCTATCATGTGTCACCAACTGCTCTGGTTTACCTCACGCATAGATGGTGTTTCGCTGAGAGAAAGCTTTGGAGCTCATTCGGGACCAACCAGCTGCTCTGCAGAGGCCCCGCGTAAAGCGTCGATCCGCTCTCACCCCGCTGCCTCTCCCCTCTCTTTCACCCCCCAAGAGGGAGATGCGGGGGGGATGTCCACTGACGTCTGGAACCGGCACCCGAGCTCTGCGTTCGGGTGCCAGTGGACCAAGTGAACCCCTCTGAGCAGAGCAGCTGGATTTATTAATGTGTTTGAGGGGAGGGTGCTTTGTTAAATGTGCGTTTTGTTGTTTTGTTATGTGTGAGAATTCGGACTGCGAGCCGACCCGCCGCTCTGGGTTAGCGGCTGCCGGACTCACGAGGAAAGAGCAGAGCTCGAGCCGCTAGCTCACACAGCCGTCCTGGGGCAGTGTGTGAGCTTTTCAGAGCAGAAATGTCGCTCAGTCCTTAGAAACTGTTAAAAAAAAAATCATGTGGATTTGTGGTTCCAGTTGTGTCCCGACAAAATAAAGGCTGATGTTATTCCCACATATTTACGTGCAGCCAAGATGCAGATTCCATGCAGCGTTTCCCGCATGGTTGGTCCTGGATTTTGTATCCATCAGGCTAATGTTGTTAGACCGTGTCGTTAGCCTCTCCTAACACCGGGTTCTACCAGCTCCGTTATTCCAAAAAAAAAAAAAAAAGCACTGACCACACGGATCAAATAAAATGATGAGCAAACAGATGCTTCATAATATTCATAACATTAATAAAAGCCCGTTTGGAAGATTGCCTCGTGTATTACCGAGCTGCTGCATGAATATATGTGACAGCAAAGGTTTGTTTACAACGGGACACACTTTCCTTCCGGTATTTTCGACACTACTGCGCATGCCCAAATGATTTATTCCGACCGAAAGTTTGACCCATGTGAACGTTTCTTCTAATCGGAAAAAGGTTTTCTGTGCCCATGTGCACGGGTGAATTTTAACCCGACCATTCATCCGATCAAGATATTTTGCCCATGTAACTGCGGCTAATGGACATATCAACTTCCCCACAAGAGGTAAAAACATATTGGACCATGTTTACACTCCACACAAAGGAGCCTACAAAGCCCTTCCCCTCCCCCACCTGGGCGCCTCAGACCGCACCATTGTATTGCTAATGCCAGCATACAGGCCAAAGGTCAAAGCCGTCAGTCCAGGAAAAAAAAAAAAGGATCTACTGAGGCTCTACAGGACTGCTTTGCCACCACTGACTGGAGTATATTCAAACAAGCAGCCAACCTATAATGACATCACTGATCTCCAGGAGTACACAGAGACCGTCACATCCTACATAAGGTAGGGCTGGGCGATATGGCCTAAAAATAAAATCTCCAATTTTATTTTTTTTTTATTCGATTTCCGATTTTTTTCCCGATTTTTTTTTTCTTGCCCCACCCTACTTAAGGGAAGCAATAAGTACAAATGGCAGACAACTTAAAGCAAATGTTGCTTTTATTTAATCAAATCCAAGACAAATGTAACCCCAATTTCTGGGATGAATAATGAATAAATGAACACACTCTTGGAATCAAAGTTAAATATAAGACTTTTCTGCTTCTTACTCCCTTTTTGGACTTGTGTTTAAATAATTTTGTCTTGTTTTATATAATTTTTGTCTAATTTTGTTATTCTACACTTGTTTTCACTCCTCCAAAATAAAAAGGTAACTTACTTAAAGTCCCAGCTCTGTTTTCAGTCAACTACTTTGTAGTCTAGACTAAAATGAGACAAACATTCCCCTTGACAGTAGCAGCATTTTCTAAAGGATTAACAATACAGCTCATATCTGGGCTCTAAGGTTTTAAATAAATTAAGAAACCCCATCGTCTTCTCCCCGGAGAAGACGATGAAGCAGCAGGAGTTGCGGTCAACAGCCCCCGCCCCCCTCGCGGCCGCCTCCTCCGAAAACAAAATCCTATGGCAGCTGCGTCGCAAATGAATATACCGGTACAAGTAATAATTACAACGCAGTATTCTTTATTAACAAATAACAGTAACAACTAGCTATATAACTAATGAACTAACTACACAGGCATTGTAGAATGAGTATGTGTGTGTGTCAGGTCGCAAGTGTGTTATGGCGCGTGCCTGTGTAAGGGGGCTGAGCGCGTGCCACGCGAGCGTGCTTGAGAGCCTTTGACTCCGATGGTCTTTAGTCAAATGTAGCAGCGTGAGGTCTTTTCCTCCACTGTGGCATAAACCCAGACCAGTTCCACACAACAGATGATTACATTCCTTTCTTGGGAACAAACTTCCGACTCTCTCCGGTAGTCATGCTGTCGCATGCTGTGTCGTGTGTTGTTTGTCGCGCGCCGTACCGCCGTGAGAAAGTAACGGAAGCTCTGGGGAGCCAAAAATGCGCCATGTAAAAACTCAATGTAGTTATTTTTGAAATCGCCCGCAGGAAAAACATTCAAATTAATTCATTTAATTGATTTATCGCCCAGGCCTAACATAAGGAAGTGCATGGATGATGTCACAGTCACCAAAACCATCACTGTTCGCCAACCAAAAGCCATGGCTGACAGGAAACGTCCACAGACTCTGGAATGTTGACATAAATCTGCAGTGTTTACGACAGGAAGCGCCAATTCCAAATGTTCTGAACAACTGTGACATCATCAACTATAATGCGAACTCTAATACAAAGAAAAATTAAAACATTTACAATAGATCTGAAATGCTATTTCATTCGATAACAGCACAGTCAAATTGCTATCCAAAAACATATTTTGGCAATAACTCAACTCAAAAAAGTACTATTATAACAATATTGCACATGGAAAATAGGTCAAAGTTGAAAGAGTATTGTAAATATATGTGTTTGAAACCCAAAGTACTGCATTTGTGGTATGTCAGACCTACAGCCATAGAAATTAATACATCAGAACAAAATTCAGGGCTCCAGAATGCGACCAAATGGTCTCATTTTGCGACCAAAATTTGAGAGTGTGCGACCGAACTTTACATCCAGTCGCACATGTGCTACCAGTAGATTTGTCTCCCCCACTCTCCATATAGTTTTATACATTAAACATGAAAGGGGAACGTCAATGATCAATGAAATGAGCAATGAAATAATCAATGACGCAAACACACACACACAGAGACACACACACACTCGCACACATACTCATGAGACGCGAAGAGAAAAAAGCTTTTCCGCGGTGCGTCCGAAGGAGGGCCGAAGATGGCAGAAATGTTGCTACGTAGTCCTGAGAAGCTGTGTACAATCATCAGGAGTTCACAACCATCACAAAGCCCTCTTCTCTGCCGCGAACACAAAGCTCCACTACTCCTGGCACGTCTGTGTCTCTTAGCAGCCGAGCCGGATACACAGAGAAAGCAGTGACGTCAGGAGCTGTGACGGTGTCGGATTTTTGATCACCGCGGTGATGAATCACCAGGGGGCGCGGTGTCACGGTTAACCGCACCACCACCCCCAAAAAAAAAAAAAAAAAAAAACACAAAATCCCCCGGCGGATGCATCAGAAATAAATACAATTACGACATACTATTTTTTTTAACAAATAACAGTAACAACTAACTACTACCTGTCTAACTAATGAACAAACTATGTAGGTGTTGTAGATTGACTGTGACTGTGTGAGAGCAGGGCGTCTTTTGTAGGATTACGTGGAAGGAGCGCACACACATGACGTGTTGGGGGTGTGTGTTGATTCTTCTGCTCTCTAGCTGTGCGTTGCACAAAAGAGTTCCCAAACAAAAAAAATTAGTGATATTCATGAAAATCTAACAGCGCGCATTCATGTCTGGTGTTACAGAGTGACTGAGAGCAGTAATATACCCCCCCAACACAAAATTCTCCGGCGGGCGGCCGTGTCGCGCACTTAAGAACGCGGCGCTTGTAATGGAAATGAATAATTACAACGCACTAAGTTTGTCGTATTTTCTTGCAAGACATAAACTTCTTTTGTAGAATGAAGATGTGTGTGTGTTTCTGAAACAGCGCACGTGTTTTTGTGTAAGTACAGTGCGCACCTGCCAAGTGCAGTGATGCGGTGATGACCTCATCACCGCGGTGATGAGGTCATCACCATGCGGTTATCGTCACAGCCCTAGTGACGTAATCGCTGGAAATGCTTTTTCGAAATTAATATTACGACAATGTTCGCAGGGTGGATGTGACAACACAAATGCAATCCTCTCTTTGCATTTTCGTTTTAATTATGACACAGAATGAGCGGTTTTTAAGTAGAAAATGAAAAAGCATTTTGAAATATTGCTTTTTCAGTTTAATTTTGAGTCGTTTGATGCTGTTACATTTTGAACATTAAAAAGTATTTCTGTTAATCCATGTTAATAGTCAAATTAGACATTTCTAGATGAATTTTGCTACACATTTAGCAGATAACTTTTTGAAACTGAAATGTCAAATACCATTTTCATTATTATTTTAATTAAGTGACAGAATAAGCTATGTTGAGGTAGAAAATGAAAAGCATTTTAAAGGATTGCTTTTTCATTTAAATTTTGAGTCAAAAAATGCAGCTTCATTTTGACAATGAAGAAGCATTTCTGCTTTTGACTTTTATTTTTAATTATGCTACAGAATCGCTTCCATAGTGTACCAGTACCAGAGTCTAAAGACTCACCATCGGATGATGATGTAGAGTCAGAGGTTGGTGTGGCGAAAAACCACTCACCATTTTCGAGAAGACTGGCTGAAAGAATTCAGCTGGCTGAGGTACTATAAGCCAGGGGTCCCCAACCTTTTTCATGCCACAAACCGGTATGACGTCACACAAACTTTCAAGGACCGGTCTTTCAAATTAAGACGGATGATTATTGTAGCAATACTAAGATGATGGAAGATCAAATACATGACAAGAAAAACCCTGTGCTTTTATTTTGACATACTTAAACCTTTTTAGGGCACTCAATGAAATACTTTAAAATTCAAAAATTCAACATTAGAGTGTTATTAGAGAACATAACAAGACTTCATTTCATTGGTAACATTTTTCAATTTATTTTATTTTCATGTAGAAAATCAATGCAAATGAAGTGACCATATTTGGTCACTTGCCCGTTAGTGGTAAAACAAATTCCAATAAGTATACATATATATATAAATATAGGAAAAACATATATTATGTATTTGAACATTTTAACATCACTTTTAGAACATAAAAGTGCTAATACCAAAAAGTGCTGATAACAAAAGTGTCGAATAGACCCTCACACAACTGTGTGAGGGTCTGGGAATGTCCTGGTTGTGGGTGGGTGGGACAAAGTCAAGGTCTGACACATCATCATCTTGATCCTCATCATCATCACTAATGTCAGGGTGGACTGGCACAACAGCAGTCTCCCTCCTCTTGCCATAAAAGATTGATGGAAGCTAAAAATTAAACACATGCAATAAAACAATTGTCATAACATCATAAACTAACAAACATCACTCTTTATCACTATTCAGAAACTAAAACCAGTGTTTAAATTCTCTCTGAATCACTGTATAGTGAGATAAAAACATTTGGCAACATTAAAACATAATATGCTAGGTTGTATTTCTTTATTTGTAAAGAAAATGCACTAATATGGTTTGTTAGATGCATAGGGCATATGTCCAAAAACGGACATTCCAAGTAAAATATAGTTTATAGTGAATAGGGCGTATGATCAAATATGGTGCCTGCATTTTTCATGCCGTATTTTCACTCATTTCAATAAATTATATGCAAACAACTTATGTGTCAACACTTAACACAACTATTCAACAATAAAATGTATGAGTTTCATCAACTTACCATGGTTAGTTTTGACGATTCCTTTGAAGATGTCCAGTGAACCGAGCTGCAAAAGCAGATTTTTCTGACTTTGGAGAAAAAGGGAAATTTGATGTGACCCTGGTCTCTGCTGATTGGTCAAGTTGCACAATTGAGTAACCTATAATATAGAATGATCTTTACTGATTGGCTGGGTAAAGATCACATGATTCTTCAACTCACTGAGACGGGGGATGGGCGTGATAACTAACATGTGTGGAAATGACCAAAAACAGTCACTTGCCCTATAAAGGGTTAACAGCTGACATCGCACAGGTCTCATCATCCTCTCCCTTTACTGTCTATTAAATGTAGCTTTCTTTTTTGGAAGAGGAAGGCTGACAGCTTCTGTCTCCTGGCTGGTCCTTTTCCACTTGGCAAAGAAACTTTCCAAAGACGTTTTGTTTTTTACTCATTTTGCTAGCTCCTGGGTTTTATTTTAGCAGTAACTTATCACATGACGCCATGGAATGCGTCAAAAATGACATACCAGGGATGCTCACGTTTTTTGCCATGTGAGCTAGTTTTGAGTCAACAATGTCTTAAAGATCTACTTGTGTACATATATATATATATATATATATATATATATATATATATATATATATATATATATATATATATATATATATATATATATATATATATATATATATACTATTACTATTAGTATACATACTATTAGTAAATGTTTGTTGTTAAATATTTTGGCTTTTCCCATCAGGGGTCGCCACAACGAACGAGTTGCATGGTAAAGTTGGCAATGTTTTACGGCAGATGCCCTTCCTGACGCAACCCTCTCAAGGCAACCGGGCTTGGGACCAGCATGGAGGTGGAGAAGGGAGCAGGGAAGGCGCCGCAAACCAGCACGAGCTAAACCGGCCCCCCCACATTGTTGTTTATACACTGCTGATTAAAAACTACACAGTGTGATTACACAAAAGTTCTTTTATATTAACACAAGAGGCGTTTTATTACAAAGACAGAAAGCAGCGACTATCATCTGTCATGCTCTATTGTAAATCGTGCAATGCGGGCAGCATGGCATTTCAAAGGCGCTGATGGCTCTGTATGAAGTGCGTGCCACAGCAAAAAAAAAAACAGCTTCCTTAATGAGCTCAGATTTATCAGGGGAGAACCACAAAGCTGAAAGCAGGAGGACACACGCGGGGCGGCTTTCATAAACACTCTGGTTGTCCAGAGTGGTTTTCTCCCGGGGACTTGACGTGCTGCGGTAAGAAAGCGACTTTCTGATGACAGACAGAATTTACGCTTTGTGAATTTAAACACACATGTGCAGTGACGGATGTATTAGAAGATGTCCGATTGGCCGTCCTGCATGTCAATCAAGTCCCGTACGTCTAGGTGAGGATTTGATTGGCTGGTGGATTGTTTAGAAGTACTTTTTTTTTTGTTATTTATCTTTGCTGACCTGTGATCTACCCTCATGTCTTTGAAGATCGACCGGTCGATCACGATCAAGTAATGCAAGTTATTTATTCTTTCTATGCGGCCTGGTACCAAGATACGAGATGATCTTCTAAACGTGCTTTTATTAATGTTACGGTTAATGTGAAGCGCCTGTTCGCTCATCATTTTAATTTTAATCCGTGTGGTCAGTAGTTTTTCTGTTGAAGAACGGAGCCGGAAAGAAGCTAGGGTTAGCAGTATGCTAACACGGGCTAACAACATTAGCTTTGGGTGGACATAGAATCCATGCGGGAAAAGCTGCAATCTGCATCCTGGCTGCAGGTAAATATGTGGGAATAACATCAGCCTTTATTTTGTCGGGACAAGACTGGAAACACAAATCCACAAGATTGTTTGAACAGTTTCTAAGGACTGAGCAACATTTCTGCATGAAAAGCTCACACACCGCCCCAAAGCCGCTGTGTGAGCTGACGGTCCGAGTTCTGCCCGAACACACTTCTACAGGGAGACCCGGTTCTCCTGAGTTCGGTAGCTCGTTCACCTAGAGGTGCGAGACAGATCACAGTCCTAAGTCTCCCACACATAACAAAGCATCCTCCCTTCCCCTCCAACACAAAGCTGGAAGTCCACTTGACTAATTAAGTGCGGGAGCAGACTACTTCTTTCTATTTTGTTCATTATTTTTTTTTGTTAAAGTCACTTCCCTCAGTTTATACTGGATGAGTCATTAGCTGGGTAATAGAAGAAATAAAGTAATAAATTAAAACAACGAGAATTAATTATACAATAATTATAATAATGACCCCCCCCCCCCCCCCCCCCCCCGATACCATCGTCCATCCCGATGGTTTACTGCAAACATCGTCAACTGCCAATTTAAGGGACATTGCCCAACCTTACTCATAACTTCATAAATGTCAGCCGCTGCAACGCCAGAAACAAACAGCTGTGCAGAAACAAACAGCTGTGCAGAAACAAACAGCTGTGCAGAAACAAACAGCTGTGCAGAAACAAACAGCTGTGCAGAAACAAACAGCTGTGCAGTCATAAACGTTCAACAGCTCACGGATCCACTTTGTGCTTTTCCCGCTCACGTTTCATCCTCAGACGCGCTCATATCGCTGCGCCTGTCATCTTACCATCAACAGTTTCACAACAGTTTCATTATCATTTCACAGAGGGAAATGTTGTTTTTGGTTTTATAATTTAAATCTGTCTGCAGATCCATGAGCAGGACCCTGTCTTTGGGTTTGAGCTTGAAATGGAGTTTTGGAAATAGAATCTGTCTGAATGTCTGGAATTGGAGACATGGAGACATCAAAGAGGTTTAGATGGATTTTGGGTTTGACAGAGAAATCTGCTGAAAAGAACTGAACTACAAACTTAGAACCACAGACGACTAAACAGATTGTACTTTTTTATCTGCTAACAATTTTCTCTTTGATCTGTTAAGGTTTCCTGTTTGTCGTTAGCTGGAGGGACTAACTAAGATCATCTGATTTGAAGAATGTTGTGGGCTGCACTGACCAACAATGTCTTCTGTCTTTTCAACTGGAAGGGACAGAAGAGACTCTTCCAGGACACGCTGTTGATGGACTGCATGTTTGAAGAGCTTGAAGCTCAAGATAGAACCGTTGTTGAAGTGAACATACTGATAGTGTGGAGATGAAGATCAGAGTCACACTGACCTGCTGACATGTGAGAGCTGTCCACACTTTGGACATGACTTCTGTCCCTCCTCTTCCTCTGATCTCTGTTCTGTGGGTCTGTCTCTTCATCTGTAGTTGATGTTGATTCTTCATGTTGGTTTCCTTCTTCATCCTGACTATCAGTTACATTAAAGCTCTGCTGATTGTTTAGATCTGCTTCACTGTTCTCATCTTCCTCATATGTAGGAATCTCCATCAAGGTATCAGTCTCCTGCTTCAGATCAAGCTGATCTTCATCCTGACTGATGAAGAGTTCCCTTAGTTCCTCTTTAATCTGTTGAAGTTCTGGTTCCTCTTGAATCTGTGGAGGTTCTGGTTCCTCCTGTTCCTCTTGAATCTGTGGAGGTTCTGGTTCCTCCTGTTCTTCTTGAATCTGTGGAGGTTCTGGTTCCTCCTGTTCCTCTTTAATCTGTGGAGGTTCTGGTTCCTCCTGTTCCACTCTGAAGTTCCTCTGCTGGTTGCAGAGATCTTCCTCTTCAGTCATCCAATGCTGGGGGAGACCTGCAGGGACACAAACACAACAAGGAGCCTTTTATACGTTTCCAGGACTTTTGTTTTTGTCAAGCATCAATAAAATCAGTGATCATTTAGAAAGTTCCTGAGGAGTCTGGAGGATCAGAAGAGACTAATGGAAACAATACATATAGATGCCATTAATATATTTAATAAATGTGTTATTAACTTCTTAGAATTAGAAATAAATTATCAAAAGTGTCAATATGTCATTACAATTCAATGTAGGGTTGGGCGATGTCCCCTAAATTGGCCGTTGACGATGTTTGCTGTCGACCATCGGGATGGACGGTGATATCGTCGGGGGGGGGGGGGGGGGGGGGGGGGGTAATTTTTACATTTTTTTCTTTACATTTTTTGTTCTTATATAACTGCTATTCGTTATTTTGCTTTTTTCATTTTATTTCCCAACTAATGACTCATCCGCGTGATCCAGTATAAACTGAGGGAAGTGACTTCAACAAAAGAGTAACAAATAAAATAGAAAAGAAGTAGTCCGCTCCCGCACTTAACTAGCGAAGTGGACCGGCGGAGTGCGGACTTACAGCTTTGTGTTTGATGGGAAGGGGGGGGGGGGGTACATGAGCGGTATGTGTGGGAGATTTAAGACTGCGATCCGTCCCGCAGCTCTAGGGGTACGAGCTACCGAACTCAGAACCGGGTCTAAAAGTGAGTGTCTGAGCACAGCTCGGATCGTCAGCAGACACAGCGGTTTGAGCTTCAAAGCAGAAATGTCGCTCAGTCCTTAGAAAACATTCAAACAATGACGTGGATTTGTGTTTCCAGTCGTCTCCCGATTTAATAAAGGTGGATGTAATTCTTACATGTTTAACGTGCAGCCAGCATGCAGCGCCACCCAAAGCTAATGTTGTTAGCCTGTGTTAGGATACTGCTAATCCTGGCTTTGTTCAGAAAAAGCACTGACCACACGGATTAAAATTCAAATGATGAGCGAACAGGTGTTTCATAATAACCGTAACATTATTAAAAGCACGTTTAGAAGATTGTCTCGTATATTACCGAGCTGACATGTCAATATATATAGCCGCTCTGCGCTGTAACGTAGTTTTGTATTGAATTGTTACATTCAATAAAGTTTGAAAAAAAAAAGCCGCTCGGCGGAATTTATATCCTTCCGGTTTTCAAACCCTACTGCGCATGTGCGAATGATTTATTCCGACGGAAAGTGTGACCTTAGTGAACGTTTTTATATTCTGAAAACATTTTTTCTGGGCCCATGTACACGGTTGGATTCTAATTCGACCATTGATCCCATCAAGATATTTTGTACATTTATACCGCGGCTTATGGGGTCCACTCGCAACGTGGCGGGGGCGTGGCATCACGATGGTGGTCTCTCCATCGGGATGTCAGTCACCCATCACAATGGACGATGATATCGTCCATCGGCACAACCCTAATTCAATGTTAAGTGATTTATACAGGTTCCATTTCTTATTTCTTCTAATGTTCTCTATTCTATTCTATTTCTCCATCTGACATTGACACAGTTTAAAGGTAAACTTTGTTTCAGGCTGATGGTTGAAGTCCCGCCTTTTTTCTGCCTTGAACAATGAGATGAGAAGAGAACTTGAAACTTTGTTCTTCCAGTTTGTTCTTCTGGTTCTAGAGAAGGAAAGTGCTGATTCCACTGGTGACAGAAACAAACACACAGTAGTGTCTGATAAAGACACGTCAATGATCACTGATGGATCATGTATGACACATGTTACTGGGATCTGCACATATGGTGCACAGTCTGGACTTGAAGACACCGGTGTGTGGTTCCACCAGCACAAGCAGCTGCTCCAGATGTGTACATTGGAATGTGTACACAAGTGGTATCTGGACAGTTGTGGACAGATGTACACAAATATTCACAACTGGACACACTAGACCCTCCAGCAGACAGGCTGTAGGTAATGACCAAGTCCAGAGTGTGTCCTCTGTTGTGAGCAGCTGTGGGACATTTTTGAAATCTGTGAAAAACTCACAATCATGACATCATCAATGTTGACAACATGTCAATCAAAATCCCCAATGATTGAATTCTTATTATACTGGGTGTGAAGTGATTGAATGGATTGAAGTTTTTGGAGGATTTTTACTGTTGGGGTTTCACAAAATTAGGAAAATGTCAAATATTGTTGGAGTAATCCCAGTGATGAGTTCTATGGTTACGTTTTTAATGTTTTATAAGAGCTAAAAGTGATCATATCTCCAGGTTTTGTTTTGTTTTACGGCATGATCATTTTTATATAATTCTGACAGAATATATTTTTATGGAGAGCTAAGAATTATACGTTATTTAATGTTTAACTTAAATTATTCTGGATTAATATTCCTGTCTGTTTTTAATCATATTCAGTTCAGTTTTAGTGTTTTCTGTAAACGTTTCTTGTTCAGCCCGAAACCTAAGCATGTTTTGGATTTAGACCCCTGTGTGACGGAGTTTGACCCCCAGTAGTTTATAAAAATCATGATTAAAATGGACAAATAAAGATAGAGAACACGAAAGAATGAAAGAATGTCATCAAATTTCTATGTGCGGGGGGAGAGGGGGGGTTACTAGCCTGGACAGTAAGTTAGTGTAGAACCACCACTGAGTGACAGACGGGTCCCCAAAAAGAAAAGCATCACATACCTATGTGGTGTAGCTGCAGCTGTGGTTTCCAGATGACATCCAGCAGTCTGCGCTGACGACAGAGCTCCTGCTCGTACTGGACGATGGTTCCTTCACAGAGTCTGCAGATTTCTTCAGCAGCAGCAGCTAGTCGCTCGCTGATCAACTCTCTCAGAGACTGAAGGGAAGACATGGTTCCTGCTCCGATCTTCAGCTCCAACTCCCACAAACACCGCCGTCCTCTTCACTGCAGCTCCGATCGATCATCTGCTAGTCTCACAATCACAGCAATCCACGTTGTCTTTCCGTTCAACACTTCTTCACTCATTTACGACACTTTGGAAAATGCTGAGAGTTCCACACGAACCACGTATCGTCCTTTCTGTCCAAAAACCTCACAAACGTCCCAACAAAACACCACCGACCTCTCAACACAAGCTAACGCTGCTAGCCTGCTAAAAAGCTAACGATGCTAGCGCCTCGTGCTGTTTACTTCCGGGTCACGTGCAGGAACGTCATTTTAAAAGAAACGTATAAACTGCTTAACTGAACCTCAATGTGGTTCAAAAAGCTTCAAAAAATGTTTAAACAGTTTTATTTCAGGAGATGATAAAAAATAAAACCAAAATAGAAAGAAAAAAAATTAATCGAGGAACCTTTTTTTAGAGCTGCTGTGACGTCATCGTACTGTCTGTGTCTCATTCCAATGTTTAGACTTTAATAAAAAAAAAACGAATCAAATCAAAGTTTATTTGTATAACACTTTTAAAACACAAGGTACTCAAAGTGTTTTACATGCTGAAATGTAAAAACAAACAAATATGATAAAAAAAAAGCGTCAGTATGGACGTTTTTCTGGAGCAAAAAATAAATATAAAAGTTAATACCAGAAATGCTTTTTCATTTTTAAATGAAGCTGCATTCGTTGACTCAAAACTAAACCTGATCACATTCGTTTATTGTATTTCTAAACTACTGTCATGTATAAAGACATTTCTTAAGTAAACAAAGATGCAAAAATGTCAAAATAAAATTTCAATCAAAAAGATCCTAAAAACTGTTTCTAAAGAGAATAATTACGACTATAAATAAACATTAAACTGTACAGTTAATAACAAAGACAAGCAATAATTTAGAAATCTTTATTACAGTGAAAAAACGATAGAGAAATTTCCTTAATTTAATTAAAATTAGATTAACAACTTTATAAAGTAAATAACTGAGATGTAACATAATGTAAGAAAAGTGAAAATAAGTCAAGATCTTTGGAATGCAAACATTTTTCACAGACAATCTGCAAAGATTTTAATGCTGTTTCTTGTTTCTGTGTCTTCTTCAAAGATTTTTTCAATATAAAACTGGGAAAGATTTAAATAAATTCACAGATTTTTTTCAGGTAAAAAAAAATCACTTAACATTTTTATTTACAGTACAGACTTAAAGTTTGGAGACACCTTCTCATTCAAAGAGTTTTCTTTATTTTCATGACAATGAAAATTGTAGATTCACACTGAAGGCATCAAAACTATGAATGAACACATGTGGAATTCTATACATAACAAAAAAGTGTGAAACAACTGAGAATATGTCATATTGTAGGTTCTTCATAGTAGCCACCTTTTGCTTTGATTACTGCTTTGCACACTTTTGGCATTCTCTGGATGAGCTTCAAAAATGTGGAGAAATGCAGAAATGTGTGCTGCAGATCCCATGTTTGCCACTAGAGGGCAGCACAGCAGCTTCAGTCTTTGTCATTGTTGCTGTGTGAGCCTGAAGGAGCTTCAAAGTGAACTAGCTGCAGCTTGGTTCAGACAAACCTCCACATTCACACACAGATGTGATCCTGAAGAAGTCTGAACAGAACATTTCAGGAGAACTCTTCAGTCCAGAACATGAGCCTGCATTGTTCCTGAAACTGGGATCAGAGTTCTGCTCTCTGCTCCAACAGAACCACCTTCATGAGCTCCTGGTTTCTTCTGGATCCTCCAACATTCAGACGCTCTCTGACTGAGTTCATGTCTGCACAGAAACCTTCAGGATTCTCTTCTTCCACACGTCTTTCACTCTGAAACTCTCTTCTGAATGTGGATCATCTCAGTCAGACGTTCAGCAGCATCAGAGCCGTGCATGTGGTCCTCCTCATGAGTCCTGAAGCTGCACCGTCAGCTGCAGAGCTTCAGAGCTGCTTCCTTCTCAGACTTTCCACTTTCTTTGGCTCTCTGGCTCTGATGCTGCTGCTGCTGCAGAAAAACCAGCAGCTGCAGAAAAACTCTGCAGAGACTCACAGAGAGAGGATGGAGGCAGCAGATGAAGCTGCTGCAGACTGACAGCTGATGGAACTGAAGCACTTTCTACATTCTAGTTTCAAATGTTCTACAGAATCCATCAGAGGTTGAAAGTGTTCCTCAGTACTGGAGTACTTTAGTTCAGCAGCTCCTCTTTTCCTCTAAGGTGAAGCTTCATGTGGACGACTTCTTCTTCTCTCCTCTTTTCTGGAGCTTGGGCTCCATGCAGTCTGATCAGCTCTGATTTGGGCTTCAGTTGATGTTTGTGATCAGGAACTCTGGATTCTTCTTAGAAGGAGACGTTCTGCCTCTTTAGCAGAGAGCAGAACCTTTCTACCTCTTTCTGTTTGTGGTTGTTTCCACTTCCTTTTCCTCTGCAGCTCTGTAGTCACATGCATTTGCTGTCACTTTGTCACTTTGAATCAGCGTCTTTAAACAAGAAGGTGTAGCCACCTAAATTTGAAAATTGTCAGAGAAATTAACGATTGCAGTTTGTGCACCGCCTGAATAACACATCACTAAGTCATTCATGAGATTTGGCCACTTGGAGATTCCACATCAAGCCTTTTCCAGCTGGTGGTGGACCTGCACCAGTAAACAGTAGAAGAAGCCCCTCCCTGCTCGTGGATGCGTGCAGTTCATTGTCTGTTTAACGGTTTAGACAGTGTGAGTGTGACACACGTTGTGGTTCATGCTAAATAAGTGTGGTTGAACGTACATCAAATTCATGGTGTGAACATAGCACAAGTCTCAGGATTTTGCTGCATCTTTCCTCCAGAGGAAGAAACATTGAGATCCTCTGAACTGTTCTCTTCTGCTTCTCAGCAGCAACAACAGAGATGAAGGTTTTTTCTTAGATTTCTGATTCATGATCTTTGTTTCAGTCTTTGTGAAGGAGACTGAAACACATTTCTGCTCCTGTTAGCAGCATGTTCTTCAGTTCCTCAGGAGCTTAAGATTTACTTTCATATAGAATCTTTAGAGGAAAAGAGGATTTAATCCAATATTTTTGTTTGAGTTTAATTCAGAGCTGAAACACAATCAGGTTCTCTTTAGGACCCAGCAGCTCATAGACTGCTGCAGCTGAGGTCAAACAGTTTCCTGTAACTGCAGAGCAAACAGACATCCACCTGCAAACACACACACACACACACACACACACACACACACACACACACACACACACACACACACACACACACCCACACACACACAGAGGAAGGAAGTCTGCTCTCAAAGTCAGTTAGCAGAGTTTGTCCAGCAGACACAGACGTTGGAGTTTCTCCATTTTCTTCTTCTTCTTCGGTGAGTCTTTGTGTCAAAGTTGTTTTCTGTTCTCATCATGAAGCTGTTGTTTCTGATCTGTGAGGAAAAGAGCAGCAGACAAACACAACAGAGATCACTGACAACATGAACTCTGAAAGTGAATGTGTTTTTAAAAATCCAACATGAGGGACGCTGTTAGACACCATGATGGCGTGAAGTCGTGTTTCCTGAGGCTCTGCAGAGCAGCAACCTAGATATTATTTTATCTCTATCAGCCTCAAGTATGTTTGATGCTGTAAATAAGCATCAAAACATACAGTCTAACTTTTTGTGCAGGAAGAGTCCTTTTCTTAAACTTCTGAAGCAGACTGCTACTAAGGCGCCGCATTTTCTTCCTGCTTCTCTTCCGGCTAGCAGCGCTAGCTAGCTTCAACAGAAACATCTGATTGGTTCACTGGATTTTTTGGAAAGTGAAAGAAAAAAAATATAAAGGCGTCTTCATCAAGTGAAATTGTTTCCATCTTCTCCCTCATCTTAACTCTGGATGTTTGACAGACAAAAAGTCTCTCTAAGGTTGAGGAAAATGGACAAAAGATCAAAGGAAACATCAGCGCCTATGTCTCAGAGACAGGAGTGCAGCTGCAGGACGCTAATTCACAGGTTTAAGGCCGTTCCAAAGTCTGTGAAATAATAGATCATAGAAAATCAAAAGTGCTGCCTAAACCACTGCTGGCTACCAATAAAATGGTCCCAAGTGTCTCCAGCTGTACTGATCAGAATTTACAGAATCACTAATCATGGAGAAAATAAAGGAGCTTGTTTGTTCTGATTTTGTTTTAAATAAGTTCTTGAACTAGATGTTCCAAAACACTGAAAAAGTTTGTATCCTTTGACTGAAAAAGCACTAAATGATGATAAAAGCTGCTTCTAGAAGAGAGAAGGATGTGTGATGCTGGTTAGATGATGATTTAGTTTCTTTCTATGTTAAACGCTTGGATAATTAGTGTTTTTGTGAGTGACTATTAAGTTTACAGCCTTTTGCTTTTAATATCACTCTGGCTGAACGACATTTTGGATTTCAGCTGAACATTTGGAGACGTTTGACAACAATGAATAAAAATATGCTTAAAATAAAAAATGTCTCTATTTATTACATATAGTTTAGTCTTTGTTTTCTTTTGAAAATCTTCCCATCACAAAGTTTCTATCAAACAGCTGTGAGGATGGAGAGAAAGACGAGAAGAGAGAAAGAATCAGGACAGATGGACAGAAACAGGTTGGTCTGATGGTGGACACTCAGGACAAAGACAGTTCAGACCAAGGCAGTCATTTTAAATAGTGTTCTTCATTAAAAAAAACATGCATTAGCAAGATGTTGAATTACTTCAAACAGTTAATAATCCTTGCTTGGATTTAATATTTAATATTATATCTTATTTAATATTTATCATATTTGCCATAGGATTTAGTGGAGAAGAACACAGACTGGAGTTGAAGCAGACAGACATGAGGTTGATGATCCATCTGATATCAGAGAGCAGAGATAATTTCTGGGAGGAAGAATTCAACTATTAAAGTCACTAAAACCTAGAAGCTCATTCTGGTTTAAACTTCTGCTGAAAACATGTTCACTTATTTTAGGAAAACAAGAGCAGACATACGTGACAAGTCAGTCCCAGCAGAGAAGAACGATGATGATGATGATAGAGAGAAAGAGACGATCAGCTGATGATGAAGAAGAACAGAGAGGTACACAAATAAACACAAATAAATAATCTAAAATAAATATTATAAACCATAAATCACACTAATAACACACTAAAATAAATGTAACTGCAGCACTAAGAACAGAAACACTGACTAAAACTTAACCTTTCTAGCCTTCCTTGATGTAAGCTCATCAATAACGTCATCATATGAAATCTGCTCCCCTATGAATGATTGATACTAACAACAGCAGGTTAGTGAGACATTGATGACCTCAGGTATGACTTGAACCACTGGAATTTTTGAAAAGTTAACAGCATCATCATCATCATCATCATCATCATCATCATCATCATCATCATCATCATCATCATCATCAGCAGCAGCAGCAGCAGCAGCAGCAGCAGCAACAGCAGCTACCATCATCGCTCATTTAACATTATGAACTAATATACAACAGTAAAACACAACAAACCTTTGTGTTACAGCAGAGCAGACAGACACATGAATCATAACTAATGTTACAAGTTAAGGCAGAGCAAACGTTTAAGAAGAAAATCTTAAAAATGATGTTATTTGCAACATTTGGGCCTACTTTAGATTTGGTGATGATAGACCTAACAAAAGTTTTCCTCGGCAACGTTGTTACAGTAGCATTAGAATTTAGAAAACGTGCATCTAGCTGTGAGGACAAACCCTTTTCTTTGTCTCTTTTCTCCTCTTCTTCTTTTCTTTTCTTTCATAATTGGGCTCCAGCTTTGACCTCTTCTTCTCCATATTTCAGATGTTTTTAGCATTTAGCACAAATGTCCTCATGAAGGCATCAAGTCCGTCGACTAAACCAACTGTCACCTTAGTGAAAACATTGTTTTGTGTTCCCATTTTTTATTTGGGCATTTCACTCAAAAATAACCAAAAAAAGCATGATTTTTATATATGTTTATTAAAATTTAGGTTTTAGAATGTCATCGTATGACTGACAATTAAAAAAGTATTATAAAGTAGATTTCACCCCCCGCCCTTGTCCCCCACCTGGCCACTTCATTTGGAAGCAACACACAGTTGAACTGATTACCCGCCCCCCCCCCCCCCCTTTCATCACACATTTCCAGCAGGAGCACGTGCAGCTGCAGCCAGGGGCGCCAATTCACTACATGGCGGCGCTGTTCTTATTTTTATTTTTTCATCAAGCAGTGAGCCGCGGCCTGCGACTGTCACCCCCTTGAAGACGATCCAGCCAGGTTTTGCGCTCCGTGCTCACCTCTCAACCTGCAACCCCCTCCCTTCTCCTTCTTCACACACATTTGCGTCTACTTCTCAAAGACAGGAGAGAGAGAGAGAGAGAGTGCAGCTGCGGGACGGGGAGCCGCCAGGTTTCAGGCTGTTACAAACTGTGTGAGACAAGTAAACCAATAGTGGTGCATAAAGTATTTTACAAGGGCGGGGCCGCCGGCGCCGCCCCCCATCATTTTTTCCGCCCTTGGCCATCGCCCGCATGGCCCGTACCTAAAACCGCTACTGGCAGTGACTCAACATTATAACTTGCTAAAATGTTTTTTTGTTATTTAAATAATCCATTCTATTCTGAACTTCATGGATGTTATGTTCCATCTTCTTGGCATTTAGCATATGAAACAGCGGCCATTTTGATCCAAATTTTCAGTCCTGTCACTCCGTAACTCCATAGCATGTTTTAATGTTATGATATTTTAATATTGGTGTTGTTAGAAATATACAATTATTTCAATAATAACCATATAATTCAATCAAAAATATCATTCAGCATGCTGAATAGATTTCAGATCCATGTAAAAGTTTGGAATAAGATGGATCCAGCAACAGAAAGACAAATGAGATTCAGGGAACGCAGGAATGAATCTGATCCATCAAGAAGGAGAAATACCTTCAGAGAGAGCGGGAAAGATGGAAGAAGAATGTAGAAGAAGAGAGGAAAGAAATGCTCCAAGAATTGGTGACTTCTTAGAGTCTAGATCAGGGAGACCAGATGAAGATCCATCACAACAATATTCAAGGTTTGGACAGGAAGCAGGGTTATGAAATGTCATAAACTACAAAGTCCTGCTCCCCCTACTGGCGTGAGGTTTCCACGCTCCTTCAGATCTGCAAACGTCTGACTATTTATCCTTTTGCTTTTTTGGCTATCCTCGACAAAACCCGACAGAGTCAACGTTTTTGTAGATTAGAATCACCGCTGAACTTGGAAATATTGATTCAGAGATGGATTGATTGAGAATAACGGTTAAGGGAGATGTTAAGGTTGAGCTGAGTTCTCTGAGCACGAATGTATCCATCTCAAATATGTCTTTTGTTCTGCTTGTCTTTAGTGACCTGATTGTTGATCATTAAGCTAAATACAGGCTGTCGCATTTGTAGGACAAACATGCAAATCATTAGATTTGAAATGACTGACAATCAATGATGAGTGTATTGATGTGTGTATTGAGGGTGGACACTTTCCTTGAAATAAACACAAGTACAATACTTGCTGTTCTGTTGTAGGGAGAGGAGTGTGTTATGGAAAGTAATATGGCTTTAATTGCTTGTTTGTGTGTGTACGTTTTGGCAGGTCAGGGTGTGGTGTGGCTCTGTGACTCTCACAGTAAACAAATTCGGCTCTTGGTATCAAACTTGTTCGCCACCCCTGTCTTAGACTCTGAGATTTATTTTTTATTGCATTTTTCAGTGCTCAGTCCCTCTTTCATTAATTGTAGAATGTCAGAGTTCATCCAGGGTGGCAGGTCTTATTATGTTTGAATTTGATTCTTAGATCGTCTTCAATGATGTGACTTCATTGGGATCCCAAAAAACATAAAGGAGGAGTTTAAGAATCTTGAGCAAACCAACTGGAATCAGTTGTTAGATTGTGAATTATTTACAAATACACTAAGAATAGGGCTACATTTGTCTTGCATTTGATTAAATAAAATCAACATTTGCTTTAAGTTGTCTGCCGTTTGTACTTATTTCTTTCCTTAAGTAGGGGGAAAAATCAGGAAAAAATCAGAAATAAAAAGAATAAAAAATAAAATCTCAGAATTTATTTTTAGGCCATATTGCCCCCCCCCCCCCACCACCACCTGCAAACACTAAGCTATGACTCCAGCTGCTCTGTTCAGAGACACGTTCACTTGTGTGGAGCAGCAGGTTCAGTCTAAACATGAAATAAAAATATGTGGAGCTGAGCACACCTCCACAGATCTGTCCAAGTGGGGTTTGTGCACGATTGAGCATCAGTACGAACACAATTGATTAATCCACGGGCACAGATCAGTCCGTGCGTGTGGTTTATCAGATTTTTTTAACCACTGGCACCTGGGGGGGCTCCGTACTTTTCAGCATCTCAGAGCTGAATCTCTTACTCTTTAGGACCCAGCAGTGTATTGGCTGCTGCAGCTGCAGTCACGTGATTTGTTGTAACTGCAGGGAAGTAGAGAGTCACAGCCATGCATGTGCACACACACACACACACACACACACACACCCCCCCCCCCCACACACACACACACACACACACACACACAGAGAGAAAGGAGTTCTGCTCTCGGTCAGACTGCAGTTCATCCAGCAGACACACAGACGTTGGAGTTTCTCCATTTTCTTCTTCTTCGGTGAGTCTTTGTGTTAAAGTTGTTTTCTGTTCTCATCATGAAGCTGTTGTGTTGATCTGTGAGGAAAAGAGGAAAGAAACCGCTGATCCGTGGATGTTCTTTCAGGCTCCAGATGTGTTTTTAGAAGGGGGGGGGGCTGTTAGACACCATGATGGCGGCGTGAAGACGTGTTTCCCCGCAGAGCAGCAACATATGAGGCAATTCCACACAAATGGCACTAATTATTTAACATAATTGCTCATAAAGCTATAAATTCCAACAGCTTATTATATACAAGGAAATGGGAATTTTCAAACCTTAATAAGAAGGAAATTATGTGTTTTACTTAGAAATAATATCTGTTTTGTTCATTTCACACCTATTTTTTTATTTCACAGCTCTTTGTGTGCATGTACACACACATATACAGTACACACACGCACCCACACACACACACATTCACATACACAACAGTGACGTGTGGTGAGGCACTGACTCTGACTTTTTTATTTTTTTATTATTATTTAAAAATTCATGTAAAATATATAACATCTTCGATTACAAAACAAAGAAATGTTTCTGATATTGGAACGTCAGTACCACAATGCGGCATAGTTTCATATCTTTGGGCCGTATAGTTTGGGAGCTATTAAAAAAATTGACCAACTTACAAATGCAAACCTCTAGAATATTGATGTAATAATTCATATGAAAATGTTCACACATTTAATAACAAAACCTAGAGGTGTGTCTGATGCTGGGATGTCCGTACAACAATTCGGCATAAGTTTCATATCTTTGGTTTGGGAGTTATTGAAAAAGATGACCAACTTTCATATGCAAACATCTGGAATTTTGAGATAAAAATTCATATAAAATATGTTACATATTTGATTACAAAACAAAGAGGTGTGTCTGATGTTGGGATGTCAGTACCACAATTCGGCATAAGTTTTATATCTTTGGGTCAGGCGGTTTTGGAGCTATAGAAGAAACGATTAGATTATAAAATATAAAATATTGAGCATCTATGATTGAAAAACTTTTCCCATTAAAACGTTGCAAAAGAAATAGATTATTTAGACACAACATGAGAAAATGTTTTATAGTAATTTATTTATCTTTGCAAAGCATTTAGTCTTGGGTTTGATCTAAAATCTTTCCCATCTCATGCACTTGTTAATTTGTTGACGTCCCTAAGAGACCCAACTGGAGATCCACCCTGAATGTCTGTCGAATATCCAACCTCAAACTAACTTCACCTGCAGGGACTAGCAGATGACCGATCGGAGCTGCAGTGAAGAGGACGGCGGTGTTTGTGGGAGTTGTACTGTTTGGAGCAACTGACCACAAAGTTCATCATAATCACTTTTCTTGGTGAGAGATTGAAAAACTTCATCATTTTCAATGAGGTGGTCTGGAAAGGGACGTTCCCCCTGCATGAAGACGAAGAGAGAGTCTTCATTCTCAGAGTACTCTCCAAGGAAATCGACCAAACTTTTGTAGTAGGTGTTTAGGTCAAGGATGTGTCCATCTCCTTCTGTTAGACGCCACAGTGGAGGGGTGACAAGTAGATAGATAGATAGATAGATAGAATTTATTCCAGACTCATGGTCCAATCAGTAAAAAGGAGTACACAGACCCACCATATTTAAAAAGAAATACACAGTGTCAAGAATACACGAGTTGAGGTACAGTGTAAAGTTACAATTAATACAAAAGTTAATAAAAAAAATACTTAAAAAATAAATAAATAGATTAACAAGGATAAGAATAAATACCAAGATAAAAAGATTACATGTACCACACTATAAAATCTTAATTACAAAGACAAGTAAAAAGACAGTCCCTCCAGTGTTTCCATAGATTTGACCGGAAACGTATTGCACTAAATCTAATCTTGCTTATGGCCAAGATGAGAGTATTCTCTGAAGCGTTTAATCTGCAGATGAATTTGAACATAAGCGAGCGCATGCAAGCCCAGAGAGTGTTAATTCTGAGTGAAACGAAAAGCTCACTAGCACTCGTCCTCCTTGGCTTATTTAAAAGCACTCTTAGAGCATCATTGTACGCCACCTGCAGCTTTCTCATACTGGCACTTTTATAGTTCGCCCAAAGATGAGCTGTGTACAGAGGAGTGCAAAAAGCTTTAAATAATGTCACCTTGACTCCTTCTGTACACATACCAAACTTTCGAGAAAGAGTGTTGGCTTGGCCATATACAACACGACACTGCCTGTAGATGTCTGCATCATCTGACAAGTCCTCCGAAATGATATGCCCAAGATACTTGATCTTATTAGTACACACAAGCACAGCATTTGACAGGTAAAAATCAGGGAATTTTTGGTTTTTGTCTTCTTTTGTCCGAGAGATCATAATCAGACTTTTTTGTGCATTAAAAATGATGTCATTATCAAGCCCATAGGCTGAACAGATGTTAAGCAATTGTTGAAGACCAGCAGTACTTGGACTCAACAAAACTATATCGTCAGCATACATCAAATGGTTGATAATGAGATCTCCAGCCACACAGCCAGTGCGACAGGAATTAAGTTTAAGAGACAATTCATCCAAATATAAATTAAACAGAATAGGAGAGAGAATGCCCCCTTGTCTCACCCCGTTGGTGGATTTAAAAGGTTCTGAGACCTGGTTTCCCCATTTAACCTGTATTGTTTGTTGAGCATACCAATACGCCAGAATACGCACAACACATTTGGGTACACCTCTCTTCGTCAGTTTCATAAATAATTTCTTATGATTTACCCTGTCAAATGCTTTAGAGGCATCTAAAAAACACAGAAAAACAGAGGAATTTAGACTCCTATATTTGTAAATCATTTCTTTGAGAGCATATATACACATGTCAGTACCAAGCTTTTCTTTAAACCCAAATTGATTGTGAGTCGTTTTCACAAACTCTGTAACCATGTCCAGCAGGATTATCTCAAAGAGTTTAGATAGTATACTAGCCAGAGCAATTGGCCTGTAGTTTTCAGTGCAACCAATCTTTCCAACTTTGTTTTTTATCACTGGTACTAACATTACAGCTATCATAGAGTCAGGTAAAAACCCATGAACAAGAAAAGCTGTAAAACACATGGCAAGTAGTGGAGTTACCCTTGTACTGGCAAACTTCACATGCTCAGACGATACCCCATCAAGTCCAGTAGCTTTGTTATTAGACAGTCTGGAGATGGCTTGTTGAACATTATGTGTTGTGATTATACCAGTGGTATCAGCATCATTGGCAACATACATATCACTCTGGACACAGTTAAATATTCTTATGTAGTGTTGTCGCCATAGCTCTAAAATATTTTCAGTGCCAGAGACCCCGTCTACCACACATAAAATTGTTTTTATGCCAGCAGTATTAATTTTCACTTCTTTCCAGAAGTTTCGACTGTTGTGACAAAATAGATTCCTAGCCATGGAGTCAGCTCTCATTGCCTGGTCGTTTTTACAAATAAAACGTATTGCATACTTATATCTTGCATTGGTAACCCTTTTTTGCTCAAAAACTGGCCCATGCCTTGGTTTCCCAGCGAGAACCCATTCCCTTGATGCTTCTCGTGCTCTTAAAAAAAATTCTGTTACATGAGAACTCCAGCCTGGTTTGCCCCTTTTCTTAGCTTTTGTTTTAAGAAGGAAGCTACTAGAATCAAGCAAAGCTTTCGTTATATTCTCATACAGAGAGGAGAGCTCTGCACGGGACTATTTTCTTCATCCCACTGCCGCCCGCACCCGCAAAACTCTGAGGATTTATTCCCGCACAATAATAGAGATGCATTGATTTAGTGTCTTCTCCCTTCAACACGTATTTGTATTGATATTATTTCAGAGATTCATGTCCTCCTCCAGCCTCATCTTTTCATGCATTCCTCTTTTGTGTAATGTGCAACTTAATTATTTAATCTATTTTCACTAATATGTTGTTCACTGAAGGTCACACGTTCCCAGATGTTCTTAGGGAAAGTGGGTTCTCCTCGGCTCAGGGAGGTTCTGATAGAATGATGTTTAGCTTTTCTGGTTCTGATGGTTTTGGAGGAGGTTCTGCCTTCAGTTTGGATTTACGGAGAGTTTTACGGTCAGCCTGCAGCTTTGCTCTGAAACGGTGAAAGAGAAGAAAACTCTTCTTCATGTTTGCTCTTTCCACCTTTTTTCATTTCTCTCCATTCAGCAGCAGCTCACTGACGCGTAGACTTGATGACTTTTGAGTGACAGCTCAGAGGGATGGGATTCTGCTTCTTGCTGTAAAATGTGACAGTCTTTAAAAATGATCCTCGTGTGTAGCGTTTTCAGACAGACGGCCTGAAATGCTGAACAGCTGGTAAAGACGCAGGTCAAAGTCATTTGAATTTATGGAGGAAAAAATAACTTTGTAATGGTTCAACAGAGCTGAAAATCTATGAATCCATTTTTTTCCTGATGGAAAAATACTTTTTTAGCTTCACCTCTAATGACCATATTTTGTGCTCTCGTATTTTACGCGGGGGGAAAAACTCTCAGCTGCAGAGGATGTGAACAGGTGAACACGAAGAGAGGAAAAGCAGGTAGAGAGGTGGGGGAGGGGCTTTGGCTTCAAATTCTGTCAGAGATGGAAACACGGCGTCAGATTCAGACGCAGCTTTCCCTGCGGGAGTTAAAGCAGAGACTTTCTCTGGGATGATTTTATGATCTCAAACATGGAAACATGATTACCAAGCAGAACTCTTCAAAATAATAAACCTGATCTCTCCACATTCTCCGTGTCTACCATGCATTGATAAACACATCGCTCCATGCAGCGATCAGACCATAACTTTAGCTGGTAGCTCCGCCCACACACGACCGTGGTATCAGGCTTTAAAGAACACAATTTCTAAGAGGCGGGGCGTTGCACACCCCCAACAACAGGTTTGATGACAGAGGCCATTAGGCGTCTCTACATGGTGCGTTCACTGAGCTTCAGTACTTTAGACTCCAACAGCATGAACCTCTCTCAGCTGTTTATTTTCCTCCAAAATACTTTTCACCTTGTCTGACAGTTCATGTCATTCCTCGCATTGCTCTTTTTCTTCTGCTTCAAATTGGAAGCGTGCTATCTTTGATTTTAATCTGCTAGACTCCGACGATAACCTTTTTACAGCATTTTTTCTTCTTCTAGCTTTTCTGTGAGTGACTCATTTTCAGTTTCAAGATGCTTTTTTTCTGAACGTAACTCCTTGATATTTTTACTGTCGTTTTTCCCGCCGTTCTGCGTGTTTGGTTTTGTTGGGTGATTGTCTCTCCTTTTTCAGCTGGGCAACCTCTTTGGCTAACTGCTTATTGACATCTTCAAGGATCAAATATTCCCGTATCTATAGAATTATTCCTTTCTGTTGACCGCTGGCCAAGAACATTTGGACGGATGTTTGGTCTCAAGTTCCATTCATCAAGATTGTTGTTTTTCCGATAATCTTCTTTTTCACAAAGGAGTCTCTTCCACTGCCTGTCCAAGTTTTTCTCTGTAAAATCTGGTGAAATTTTTTTTAATTAAACCTCTCATCCACCTGAGGGCATCTTTATTTGAAGATGTCAACTCTTTCTTTTTCAGTTGGCTTAGCTGAAAAATGTTCCTATTGAAGATCTGCCTTGGAGCTCTGACAGTTTGCTGCTAAGATTCCCTCTGACAGATCTACCTGCAGCCCTGATGAAGCCATCTGAAAAAAGACTAACATTCATCAATTCATCAAATCAGGAAAAGAAAAACTATCAACAGTTTTCTTATTTTTGCTATTTCTTCTTTAAATATTACCTTAAAATCTTTGAGAAGATGAAGCCACTACCACACCTGGCAGGGAGAAGTTGAAAGAGTCTTGTTGATTCTTGAGTCCCGACAAAACATGCCACTCACAGAAAAGTGTCAATAAGATTAAAAGTAATAAGTTGGATCTGAAGTAACTGGGAATAATGGCATTGTGTTTTTGCATAAATAATTACTTTGTGGGTGTATTTTTGCTTTGATATTAGGGGTGTAACGATATGCTAAAATCTCATTTCGGTTCAATTCAGAGTTTCTTAGGGCTCGGTTCGATACGTTTTGGTTCGGTACGGCTGTTTAACAAATCTGCCTGATATGAACTGCTATTTTATAAAGTATTATCTTATTGTTATTTATTGTGTGTGTTTTGCTGTTGGACACCTGAATTTCTCCCTTTAGGAGATTAATAAAGCTTTAATTGATCTATTTTGGTATTTTTTCTGTACAAAAAGCCAGAAAATAATTTCTTTCAAAATGCATTTATTGGTTTTATATAACAATAAATAAAATTGACCTCACTAGGTGATCTGCTTAATAAAATAAGAAAAACTATTAGCTGCCAGGAACTAAAAACTTTGAATAATTAACACTGGCATGAAAAATTAACTTGCACATTTATTTTCTTTTAGACCCGATTGTTCCAGTCGGATCATGCCGTTTTAAGAGCATTAACAGATCTATTCTGTGGCATACACTATCTTTGAGTAACAATGTCAACACAACAGAACATTCCCCACAGGACAGCGTGAGCTAAGCATTAGCTATGCTGATCCTGTGGACATGCGCACTGTCACCTCCATCACCTGATAGCTGTTGAAGCTGAAGTGCAATGACGTTTCTGACCGTGGAAGGCGGATCTTCCTTCAGGGTTCACCTCCCCGTGTGGACTTATTGCTGTTCTCCATAACTGAGCTACACAAACTGAAGGCGCGCTCACACACACACACACACACACTGTTGCACTGCGCGTGACACGCGCAAGACTGATTTCCATGAAATTTCACACACATTTCGCTAATTTCAGTCTTCAAGCACCTCAGGAGTTTTGTCGAACTTTGACCTCAGGAAGAAGCCGCCATCTTTGATTTTTAAAAACAGCACCTTTAGTATCAGATACTTACAAAAACTTGTCGTTGGGATTTTTATTGATTGTCTCGTAACTTTTCAGGCGTCAATGGCAGGCTACTGTTGTAAACCACTAAGCTGTAGATTTTGAACGTGTGGTGAGCTCACAAAAGGAGCACACTCATATTACTCCTTTATTTTTCAGTTTGTTTTTCTGAGTCAGTTAATGATGCTGATAGCTATGCTAGCACTTGTAGCCACATTAGCATAACTAGCATAGTCAGCATAGTTAGTATCTTAATCAATGAGTGCTTCTGAGTTAGTTGAGAAGGAGGGGTTAAATGTGCGTAGTGGCTGCTCAGGAACTTTGGTTGGTCAAAGATGGGTACTAAGAGTGGCGGTGGTGCCTAGACTCAGGCGGCGAGGACGACAATGGGGCATAGATGCAGGTAGTGAGGGCTGGTGGAGCATAGAGGTGGGCGGTGAGGGCAGGTAGAGCGGGCAATACAACGCCACTCACGACTTTAATTTGCAATTTCATATTCTTAAAAGGATTAAGGAAATTAATTTATTTCCATTCAGCAGGTTATGGACTGACAGCTCTTCTCGTGGGAGGGGGGGTAGTTGGGGCCTTTTGTAAAGCTGGGATACAGAGAGAAATTTTTTTTTTAAACCACTTCATGACACTCTTACAAGGAAGTTTACGTTACAAACAATGGTCCTTCAGGGGCTCCTCCTCCAAATATCCTGAAAGAGACTATTACATTTGTATTGGCTTTTTTACAATACATTCTTCAAAACATAAAAAAGGCGTCTTCTTTTGTTTTTGCAGGCCTCCCCCAGCATTGGTTGACTGAAGAGGACCGTCTCTACAACCCACAAAGGAACTTCAGATTGGAACCAGAGGAACCAGTTTTAAGGGTTCAGTTGGAGCTGAAGATCGGAGCAGGAACCATGTCTTCCCTTCAGTCTCTGAGAGAGTTGATCAGCGAGCGACTAGCTGCTGCTGCTGAAGAAATCTGCAGACTCTGTGAAGGAACCATCGTCCAGTACGAGCAGGAGCTCTGTCGTCAGCGCAGACTGCTAGATGTCATCTGGAAACCACAGCTGCAGCTCCACCACATAGGTATGTGACCTTCATCAGAGAAACAGAGAAGACCTTTGAGCTTCATGCTTTTCTTTTTGGGGACCCGTCTGTCACTCAGTGGTGGTTCTACACTAACTTACTACCCGGGGGATTAACCCCCCTCCCCCCGCACACAGACATTTGATGACATTCTTTTTGTATTCTCCATCTTTATTTGGCCATTTTACACACAAAAATCATAAATAAACTACAGGGGTATCTGTATCTCTGTCACACAGGGGGCCTAAATCCAAAACACGCTTTGGGTTTTGGGTCGAACAAGAAACATTTACTGAAAACACTAAAGCTAAACTTTTACAACTTTTAAAACTGAACTGAAAGTGATTAAAAACAGACAGGAATATTAATCCAGAATAAATCTGTTATGGTGAGTGGTAGGACCCCAAAGCAGAATCTGACTCCGAGGGCAGTTTAACAATTTTATTCCTCACAGGACAAGGAACAGGATTAGAAAGGCAGCAGAATCAGGGAACTAGACTGGAAGACCACAGATACGAAGAGCAATGGAAAAGTGATAATCTGGCAAAGAGAAGCAACAGACTCAGGCATTTTAAGCCACGGATGAGATGAGGATCAGGTGTGCCATGTAGGGAGGCACCAAGGAAAAAGTCAGCCACGCCCACCTGCTCACACTGATCACAATTCGCACTGCAGGGGAATGTCCCGTGTGGAAAGCCAAACCTTCTGACCCGGTTTGTAGTCCGGGGCTGGGACCCTGCGGCGGTCTGCCAGAGCACGGTTCAGAGAGGCAGTGCGGGAGAGGGCTGCACGGGCCTCGTGCCAAACCCGACGGGCCTTGCGGAGATGGTCCTGGACAGAAGGAACGGCCACTGCTCTTTCCTGAGAGGGGAAGAGGGGAGGCTGATAGCCATTGGACGCCATGAATGGAGACAGACCTGTTGCAGAGGAGACCAAGGAATTATGTGAATACTCAATCCAGGGAAGATGAGTTGACCACGAAGCAGGATGACTAGCTGCCACACAGCGCAGGGCCGCCTCCAGGTCCTGGTTAGCCCGCTCAGTCTGACCATTGGTTTGGGGGTGGTATTCAGAGGACAGGCTAGCTGTGGCCCCAATGGCCAGACAGAAAGCATTCCACACCCTGGAGGTGAACTGGGGGCCTCGGTCTGACACAATGTCCTGGGGCAGACCATGCAAACGGAACACCTGCTGGACCAGGAGGTTGGCTGTCTCAAGGGCAGAAGGGAGCTTGGGAAGTGGAACAAAATGGACGGACTTTGAAAAACGGTCAACGATTGTCAAGACTGCTGTGTTACCTTCAGAAGGTGGGAGGCCAGTGATGAAATCCACAGCTATGTGGGACCAGGGTCGATGAGGAACTGGGAGTGGTCGCAGAAGACCTGCTGGTGCTCGATGAGAAGCCTTTCCACGAGCACAGACATCGCAAGCCTGGACAAACTCCCGTGTGTCCGCAGATATGGAGGGCCACCAGAACCGCTGTTTAAGCAACGTCAAAGTCTGGTGTATTCCAGGATGGCAAGCCACCTTGGAGTTGTGGCCCCACTGCAGCACAGAGGAACGAGCAGATGGGGGAACAAACAAAAGACCTGTGGGACATTCAGGTGGAGAGGGAAGGTCCTTCAGAGCTCTCTCAACCTCATGCTCCACCTCCCAGATGGCAGCACCGACAACACAGGAGCGAGGTAGGATGGTGTCCTGAGGAGTATCACATGAGGCTGGCAGCTCGAATTGCCTGGACAGGGCATCAGGCTTTAGGTTGCGGGACCCTGGGCGGTAAGTGAGGGTGAAATTGAAGCGCCCCAGAAAAAGGGACCACCGAGCTTGACGGGGATTGAGTCTGCGGCAGAACGGAGGTACGACAAGTTCTTATGATCTGTCCATACCAGGAAGGGTTGAGATGTTCCTTCCAGCCAGTGGCGCCATTCCTTCAAGGCCAGCACAACTGCCAACAGCTCACGATTCCCCACGTCATAATTCCTCTCTGCAGGAGACAGCTGTCGGGAGAAGAAAGCG
The DNA here is from genome assembly GCA_023969325.1 of Oryzias curvinotus. NCBI lineage: Eukaryota > Metazoa > Chordata > Actinopteri > Beloniformes > Adrianichthyidae > Oryzias > Oryzias curvinotus. Next base: position 11,120,791 of record CM043707.1, on the reverse strand, counting down.
CAGGGATGCATCTTCCGATCTGAGGATGAACGCTGAGAAAGCACCGCCCCAACTCTAGACTCTGAGGCGTCCACTTCTACCATGAACTGAGCTGTAGGAGCAGGATGAGACAGTACAGGAGCAGAACAAAAAAGACCTTTCAACTTAATAAAGGCTGCCTCAGCTCCTGATGACCAGAAGAAGGGTTCTCTTACAGAGGTCAGCTTGGTCAAGGGAGAAGCCACAGAGCTGTAGTTTCTGATGAACCTTCGATAAAAGTTGGCAAACCCCAAAAACCTTTGGAGTTGCTTCCTGGTTGTGGGTGTAGGCCACCTGTCTACCGCTTTGATCTTGGCAGGATCTGGCTTGAGTTGGCCCTTCTCAATCACAAACCCCAAAAAACTGACACTGGAGGCATGAAAGTCACATTTCTCACCTTTAGCATAGAGCCTGTTTGCTAACAGCCTCTGTAACACAAGCCTGACTTATACCATGGTCCGCTTGAATACTCGATTCTGATTGGCTGCTGGGTATGCATTAAAACTTGATAACCGCACGGTGAAAAAAGAAGTTCCGGTCAGCTAGCTTAATGTTTTGTATCACTGCGCCGGCTTCTTTAAAACAACTTTTGCTTCATAATTTGGACAAAAACAAGCGGTAAGAGGTGAACTTTCTCTTTGAAATGATGCTTTATTCAACCCATCGGGACGATCAGCATATATATATCGCCAAATCTTGACTGCAGCGGTGGTGCTGCGCGACGCAGACTATATGTCACATGACGCGGCGCAGGCTTCCACGTCGTGCGTTAAAAAGTAATAACCGCACACTTCGTCGGCCATTAACCCTTACATGTTGAACGTGCTCATCCAGAGTCCGTGAAAAAATAAAAATATCATCAAGATAAACAAACACAAATCTATTCAACATGTCACGCAGAACGTCATTGATGAGACATTGAAAAACAGCTGGAGCATTAGTCAGTCCAAACGGCATCACTAAATACTCAAAATGTCCCAGAGGAGTATTGAAGGACGTCTTCCACTCATCACCCTCCTTTATTCTCACTAAATGGTAAGCGTTTCGGAGGTCGAGCTTGGTGAAGATGGTTGCAGTCTGGAGGGAGCTGAAAGCAGAGTCCATGAGTGGGAGAGGATACCTGTTTTTGACTGTTATATTGTTTAGTCCTGTGTAATCAATACATGGGCGAAGAGACCCATCCTTCTTATCAACAAAGAAAAAAACCTGCTCCAACAGGGGAAGAGGATGGACGGATAAGTCCAGCAGCCAAACTCTCAGTTCTCAAACTCTCATGTCTCCATCGCATCCCTCTCAGGCTTAGAGAGGTTGTACAGTTTACTGGAGGGTAGAGAAGCACCAGGTAAAAACTCAAGCTCACAGTCATAGGGTCGATGAGGGGGCAGAGAGGAAGCACGGTCCTTGGAAAAAACGTCCTTGAGGTCCTGATAATCCGATGGTACACAAGAAAGGTCAATAGGTTTAGGAGGCTCAGGAGAGGTGGAAACAGGTGGAACAGCAGCATGTAAACAGTGAGAGTGGCAAAAAAGACTCCAATTAACTATGGATTGTGAAGACCAGTCTATGTGTGGATTATGGAGTGAAAGCCAGGGCAGACCCAACACCAGCAGAGAGGATGGAGATGAAATGATGTTAAAACTAATCAGTTCTCTGTGGTTGCCAGAAACCAGCAGGGACACAGGACGTGTACGGTGAGTTACACAGGATAACAGGCTACCATCCAGAGCAAACACTTTTTTGGGGTTAGGTAAAGGTTCAGTGGGGATGTTGGATTTGGACACAAACTGAGAGTCAATAAAATTGTCATCTGCACCAGAGTCCATTAAAGCCTGGATCTGTAATGTTGTGGTGTCATACGAGATCATACCTTTGAGATGGATGCGTCTGGAGGAGGGATCCACAGGGGTTCGGCTCACCAGTGCCCCTCCTGAGCCTGATGAGCCCGGTCTTTTGGCCGTACAGGGCAGTTGGGCCGGAAATGGCCAGACTGACCACAGTAGATGCAGAGCCGCTGGTAGATGCGGCGCTGACGTTCCTCAGGGGTGAGAGTCATCCTGCCAAGCTGCATTGGCTCCTCGCTGCAGCGCGGCATGCTCTGTTCCTGGGGAGGCGTGGTCGCGGAGTCCCGCTGAGTTGCAGGTGGAGGGAACACCGGCAGATGAAGGGGCGTGACCGGTGTGGAGCTGGCTGGGCGAGAGGGTCTAGCTGCTCTTTCCCTGCGTCTCTCCCGAAGGCGGTTATCTAGTCTTTTGGAGAGGGAAATTAACTCCTCCAGACTGGAAGTTTCGTCACAAGCAGCTAGGTCGTCCTTGATCTCCTCTCTTAGACCCCGGTAAAATATTCCGGTGAGGGCCTCTTCATTCCACCCACACTCCACAGCGGAGATGCGGAAGTCAATGGAGTACTCCGAAACTGAAACGGGACCTTGGCGTAAGGAGAGCAGGCGATTTCCAGTCTCTTTTTCCTGGAGAGGGTGATCAAAAACTTTGAGCATTTCAGCCGTGAATGACGCCAAAGAGTCACAGTGGGTAGAATTACTGCCGGCTAATGCAACAGCCCAGGCAGAGGCTTTGCCTGAAAGTAAACTCATGATGAATGCCACTTTGGATCTTTCAGAGGAATAAGTGAGAGGTTGCTGATCGAACACGAGTCTACAGTGATGGATAAATGATTTGCATAGATCTATCTCCCCGGAGTACCTGCTGGGAGTGGGGATGAAGGGATCGCGGGGAGATGATGCCATCCAACAAGAGCCCCTTGGGATGAGAGGGCATGTTTAACCTCTTCAAACGCTGCGAGGTCCATATTTTAGCCGGATTATTCTGTTATGGTGAGTGGTAGGACCCCAAAGCAGAATCTGACTCCGAGGGCAGTTTAACAGTTTTATTCCTCACAGGACAAGGAACAGGACAAGGCAGCAGAATCAGGGAGCTAGACTGGAAGACCACAGATACGAAGAGCAATGGAAAAGTGATAATCCGGCATGGAGAAGCAACAGACTCAGTCATTTAAAGCCACTGATGATATGAGGATCAGGTGTGCCATGTAGGGAGGCACCACGGAAAAAGTCAGCCACACCCACCTGCTCACACTGATCACAACAAAATCAAGGTAAACTGTAAATTACATACTATTTTACATTGTCAAAATTATACTAATATGGACATGCTGCAAAACAAAGCCTGGAGATATGATCACTTTTAGCTCTTATAAAACATTAAAAACGTAACCATAGAACTCATCACTGGGATTACTCCAACAATATTTGGCATTTTCCTAATTTTGTGCAACACCAACAGTAAAAATCATCCAAAAACTTCAATCCATTCAATCACTTCACATCAGGTATAATAAGATTTCAATCATTGGTGATTTTGATTGACATGTGGACAACATTGATGATGTCATGATTGTGAGTTTTTCACGGATTTCAAAAATGTCCCACAGCTATCAGACACTACTGTGTGTTTGTTTCTGTCACCAGTGGAATCAGCACTTTCCTTCTCTAGAACCAGAAGAACAAACTGGAAGAACAAAGTTTCAAGTTCTCTTCTCATCTCATTGCACAAGGCAGAAAAAAGGCGGGACTTCAACCATCAGCCTGAAACAAAGTTCACCTTTAAACTGTGTCAATGTCAGATGGAGAAATAGAATAGAATGTAGAAAATTTGAAGAACTTTAAATTTGACCTGTGTAAACCATTTAGTATTTAATTTAAATTAAATATTGACACTTGTAATGACACTTTTGCTTATTTATTTCAAATTTTTAAGACATTTATTTAATTATTTAATTGCGTCTATATGTATTGTTTCCATTAGTCTCTTGTGGTCCTCCAGACTCCTCAGACATTTTTCTACAATGATCACAGATCATTGCTTGACAAAATCAAAAGTCCTAAAAACGTATAAAAGGCTTCTTGTTGTGTTTGTGTCCCTGCAGTTCTCCCCCAGCATTGGATGACTGAAGAAGAAGATCTCTGCAACCAGCAGAAGAACTTCAGAGTGGAACAGAAAGAACCAGAACCTCCACAGATTAAAGAGGAACCAGGGGAAGTCTTCATCAGTCAGGATGAAGAGCACCTTGATCTGAAGCAGGAGACTGATACCTTGATGGAGATTCCTACTTATGAGAAAGATGAGAACAGTGAAGCAGATCTAAACAATCAGCAGAGCTTTAATGTAACTGATAGTCAGGATGAAGAAGGAAACCATCATGAAGAATCAACATCAACTACAGATGAAGAGACAGACTCACAGAACAGATATCAGATGAAGAGGAGGGACAGAAGTTATGTCCAAAATGGGTCTGATGAAATATATTGTGCATCTAAAATATGTGGTAATAAGTTTAGTGGACGGCCTCAGTTGAAATTTCACATGAGAACTCACACAGGAGAAAAGCCTTTTTCTTGTAAAGAATGTGCTAAACGTTTTAGTCGAAAGTCAAAACTCAAAAGACACATGAGAACTCATACAGGAGAAAAACCTTTTACTTGTAAAGAATGTGATAAAAGTTTTAGTCAACTATCTAATCTCAAAACACACATGAGAACTCACACAGGAGAAAAGCCTTTTACTTGCAAAGAATGTGATACAAGTTTTAGTCAAAAATCAAATCTCAAAGCACACATGAGAACTCATACAGGAGAAAAGCCTTTTTCTTGTAAAGAATGTGATACAAGTTTTAGTGACAGATCTAGTCTCAAAATACACATGAGAACTCACACAGGAGAAAAGCCTTTTACTTGTAAAGAATGTGATTCAAGTTTTAGTCAACTATCTAGTCTCAAAGCACACATGAGAACTCATACAGGAGAAAAGCCTTTTTCTTGTAAAGAATGTGAAACAAGTTTTAGTGACAGTTCTAGTCTCAAAATACACATGAGAACTCACACAGGAGAAAAGCCTTTTACTTGTAAAGAATGTGATACAAGTTTTAGTCAAAAATCAAATCTCAAAGCACACATGAGAACTCATACAGGAGAAAAGCCTTTTTCTTGTAAAGAATGTGATACAAGTTTTAGTGAATTATATAATCTGAAAATACACATGAGAACTCACACAGGAGAAAAGCCTTTTACTTGTAAAGAATGTGATACAAGTTTTAGTCAAAAATCAAATCTCAAAACACACATGAGAATTCACACCGGAGAGAAACCTTTTTCTTGTAAAGAATGTAAAAAAAGTTTTTATCAAATATCTCATCTCAACTCACACATGAGAATTCACACAGGAGAAAAGCCTTTTCCTTGCAATAAATGTGAAGCCAGTTTTAGTCGAATATCTATTCTAAAAACACACATGAAAACTCATACAGGTGAGAGATAGTTTTAATGGCTGATAAAATTGCGAACAAGTTCGCTTTTCAGGCACCAAAAACTCGGCAGTCTCTTTCCCCCCTAGGGCGGTAGTTAATTAACTCACCTGTTCAGCTTCCTATTTAAGTCCAGGTGTGCAGCGTTCATTCTCTTTCTTACCGCAGCGCCGCTTTCGTCGCCCCACCCTCCTCCCCGGCTTCCACCTGTGGGCTCCGTTCGGGGTTTCTTACCCTAAAGTTTATGGAAGTTATCTCATGGAATTGTACGGAGCCTTATGCCAATCAACGTTTGTGAATGCCAACTAAGATGTAAATTAAGTATGTGAAAATAAATGTTTTCTACTGCAAGAGTTTTTGTATGACTGAAATGGCTTTCATAAATGTAATAAATGTAGTATAATACATTAGAACACACAGAGGTGAGAAGCTTTTCTTTTGAAACGAAAACATTTTTTATAAAGGATTTAGAGAAAAATCTCAATTTCGAAAACAGAAAAGCATAGAGCAGAAAACTTGTACATTATATGGAAAAATATTGTGTAAATTCCATTTAGTCTTTTTTTTTGTTTTTAAAAGAAAGAACTTTATTTTTTTATACAAAAAAAGAAAAATGTAGGAGTATTTCAAGCCTTAGTTTAATTTTGTGAATTTATTGTATAGGTTTAAATAAAACAATATTCTTTGTCCAGGAAGAAAAGAACATTCTAACAAATGTTTATCTCAAAAACATTTAGTGATCATGTTTAAGCCTTGTGCTATCCTTGGCACGTTACTGTTGGGAGTTGGGTCATCTGGACCCACTAGACAGTGCACTGAACATTTTTTTTCCAATGATTTGTGATCTTCACTGGTTCAATGGATTCCAATGTTCCACCTTTATCCACCTTTGTCATGGTAGGGAGAACACGTCAATGTAGGGGGGTTATCTAAGATAGCACAAGGGTTACAAAGTGTGTTGTGTCCTTCCTGCCAGCGACTGCTTTGGTATTGGAGGGGTAAATTATCTCAGTCAGACTGGTGGACTGATTGTATTCTGCACCATCCCACATTGCCAACATTGCCTAAATCTTTTTCAAAGACTATGATGTTACTGTTTGATCAACCAGTAAAGTTCCCTGAGCTGAATCCAATGAATAAAATCTATGATCTGTTAACAAGAGGAAGATGAAACACCAGGCCTAATGATAAAGTCGACTTGAAGTCAGACAATGTTTTTGTTGTCAAAGTGTGTACATTATTATGAGAAATGTTTTGCAAACATCTTTGATTTTTTTGTCATATTTTCATTGTTGTTTTAGGCTAAAAGAAGGGACTTCAGTTTTTAATTTGTCAAGGCATGTGAGCTAGTAACCATTGAGTAAAAAAAGATTTTCTTTTAAATCCAATAACTAATGGAGTCACCATGAATCAGCAAATTCTGCAGCGCAGAAAAGCGGCTTGAATATGCAATGTTTTAAAACATGAAGTGTTGCAGAACTTTGAGGATGGAGAAACTGTGGAGAACATTTTCATGTGAATCATCTTCTAAGCTGTTTGTTCCCTTTTGGGGTCACGAAGGCAGGGGACGTCCTGCATCCAGTCTGTCACAGGGCCCATGCACTCTCACATTCACATCTAGGGACAATTTAGACCAACCAATCGATCTATGAAGCATGTTTGGGATGGAAGCTGGAGTCCCCAGAGGAAACTCACACATGCACAGGGACAACATGCAAACTCTACTGTTGTCAGATCCTCCAACCAGGACTTGAACCGAGGGCCTTCTTGCTTTGAGACAAGAGCGCTAACTACTGCACTATTGTGGAACCCGACAACAATGAGGTTTGTTTTTTGCTATGTTAATGCTAACCAGAATGTTGATGGAAACTTGTTTGAAGTAACAAACCCCATTTCTTTCTTTGTATATAAATCTTTGTGTTTGTATCACTTTTGTTGATTTTGATCTTCGGTTCTAAATGATGCTGATTTAATTCATATAATTTAAACTTTTTTATACATCCTGTAAAAATACATACCTATAGCAACTGTACAAACATATTCTATTAAAAAGCAAGAATCGTGGTTCGATCTGTGAGCCGTTGAGCTTGATTCATGAATTGAATTGGATTGCCACCTAAGGAACGATCCACAGTCTTAGTAGAACCACATCTCTACCATTTAGTAAGCAAAAGGTTTTCCTAAAAACGTATGAAGGAAGAGGCGGATAAAGAACCAGACTGGTATTTGTGTCTGGTGTTCTTGTGATTCATGTTTTTTAGTAGACATTAGAACTGTTCCTCTGTTCTGTTTGGTTCTCAGTGTTCTGTTCCAATTTTATCTGTGAAGAATAAAGTGGGCATGATCAGTCAGAAGTGTGAAGTCTTTCCCACAGTGTGGGTTTCTGCTGTTTGTTGGTTTTCTGCTTGTTCCAAAGCTGGACTCTGTTCCAAAAAGCAAAGTATGTGACGTTACCCGGGTAAGTTCAAGGGTAAATTAATTGATGTTCTACAGTTTTGGTTCCAAATTTGCATGGAACTTTAAATATGAAGGACTGCATTCACTGTGAAACACGTATTTATTCAAAGATGTGAGCATAAATTGACTTTTAAGGAGAATAGATGTTTAAACTTTTAGACTAGATGAAGACTGAAGCATTTTTCATTTTTAATATCTGTGAAAAATATCACATTTATCTAAAAATCAGAATCACACTCCAGAACAACTGTTTTTCCTGTTTTTATTGGACTGATGTTCACCATCTGCTGAGCAGAAATACCTGATGTTGAACTGAACTGTTTACTTTTTTTCACTTGCGTGTTCATAAAACACAATTTGTGTGCAGTACAGACAGACAGACAGTACTCAAGGCCCTCAGGCCAAATGTGGCCCGCGAGAGCACAAAAGTTTTTAATTTCCTAAAATAAAAAATAAAAATTGTTGTGTTTTTATTCATATGTAGGGGGTATTGGCCTTGAAATATCGGATCGGGCAGCTATACATTAGGATTTAAACATTGTCCATATAACCTAACCTGACAGAATAAAATGTAAAAGGATTTATGCTAGAGTAACAAACAAACATATGTTTTCTATACAACTGTAATTGCCACTTTAAAAAGTTACAATAAGTAAATAAATGAGTAATTTAACATTAAGGAGTAGTTACATTTATTTGTCATTACATTTAGTTACATGTATAAGTTATATCTAGCCCTTTGAGGACAACCACTATGCTGATGTAGCCCTCGGTAAAAATGAGTTTGACACCCCCGCACTAAAACAATCCATGGATGATCAGATTTCAGAATTGGAGTCCTGAAGATTTGAAGGATCAAAGACAAAGATGTTCTGAAGAGAAGATGTGAGAAGAAAGTCCAGAATGAATCCACTCTGACTTCTCCTCATGTCTCTGAAGCTTGTGTCTTCATGTCTTCACCTCAGAGTTTCTTCTGGATTCCATGTGGATCAATAATATTGATCATGTTCTGTTGTCATTTTCCATCAGAACTTCAAGCTTTTCTCTGCTGATGATCTCTGAGCTGAACTTCTTGGAGGAATTCCTGAATCTGGGATTTGGAGCAAACAGTCAGAACAAAGGAGGTTTCCATTTCTTCTAAGCTCTGCCAGAAGAAAAGAGCTGAAGCTTGAAGCTGAAGCAGCATTTGCTCAGAGAATCTGTCCTCCAGACCAACAAGTCCCACCACAGCCTTGAAGACGTTTCCAGAAGCAGCAGCAGACTGTGTTCCCATGACGATGCTGAAGTCAGCTGCTGCTCTGCAGGAGAAAGTCTGCAGCTCCTCAGTCAGGAAGCTCTTTCAAGCTGGTGCACATCTGTCAGTGCAGCAGCAGAAAGCCTGTTTCCCTGCAGGAAGTCTGAGACTTTTCAAAGTAAGAGCCTCATGTTGGCAGAGATGGGTTGGATTCTTTGATGCTCCAGTGTCTTTTGGATTCAGGATGAGTTCATGCAGATCTAGAAATCCACCATGATGATCATCCTTGAGGAATTTCAAAATAAAAGACTTACAAACACCACAATCACTGCTGGATGATGAATACATTTACTCTTTATTTTCTGTCAATAAATAATATTTATCAATAAATCCTTGATTGTAAATGATGGATCTAAAGTTGAAAAGAAGTCAAAGTGCTGACTCAGCACAGATCAAAGGAGACACAGATGATTTCCTGGAATGAAGAAAACATCAAACATCATGATGTGATCTGGAACTGAGCTGTTCTTCAGAAGATCCTCCCAAACATGGAAACTGTTGCTGCAACACGTGAAGGTTTGGTTCTGTTGCTAGTGAGATCTGATGGATCAGAACCAGACTTCTGTCAGCTGGAACTGTGGCTTCTTCCAGACCATGACATGTTGTTCAATAAAGTTCATTCCAAAGCGTGACTGATTCATGAAGTGGTTCCTTGAGCCGTGAGTTTTGCCAGCAGCAGGAATCCCTGAGAGTTAGGAGACAGTTTGTGGAGGGAGTTTGTAGATTTAGGAGAAACCAACGTTTGAAATGAAACCAAAGTGTCCTAAACCAAAATCACTGAGCACATCTCAATGTTCCACAAACAGTCATTTTCCACAGTGGACCGTCACCACACACTTTACAAGACAGTTTTTCACAACTTTTCTGACAACAAATCCTGAAATTGTTCCATTCAAGGAAACATTGACTAATATTTGTATTGATGCTGTTTTCCATCTGTGTTTTCAATCCTGCATCAAGAATTAGCTCATGTTTATTGATTCACTTTCTTTAGAAGTTTGGGTTCTCTGATGAACCACCAGAGGGCGACAGAGAACTGTTGATATTATTAACAGAACAGTCAAAGAAATCAGCATTTAGCACAAAGTGAACAAACTTAGGTCACGTGCTAACGTTCTGATTCTGTTGGAAAAGCCTTTTGTTTTGATTTCTTCAGAATTTTGGCTCAAACAGACCAATGACAAATGAAACTCCAATAAAGTTGCTTTATAATGAGGAAATGAAATGTTATTTTTATTGAATTATCAAGTGGAGACTCAGCTTTAGGTGATAAAAAAGGTTGGTGCTATTTCCAGTTTAGAAAGAACATGCCTTCTGCACAGTTTGCAGTGAACGTTACTCATTTATGTCAGTTTTTAATGAACTGAAATACCTCCACACAGGAGACAACATTTAATATATAACAACATATTTTTTACCGGCCAAATTATAACACTAAATACTTTAGACTTTTTACTTTTTAAACTGTTTTCTGATTTATTTAAAGAACATAGCATCAAAGTAATTTCTTGGTGTGAACTCGTCTTTATTGTCGTCTAACTGTAAACTCCAATTCAAACATGCTGACAAAACAAGGACAGATTTCCTAGAGATTTCCTAATTCTGCTTCCATGTGATCACATGAAAACAGTCCAATGTTTTGGTTTCTTCTTCTTCTATATCATTGACATTAAAGCTGCAGCTCTGTCACCAGGAAACAACATGTGACAGGTCCCAGTTTTTGGTGGAACACCGTCTCTGTGATGCTACAGACGCTGCTAAAACACAGTGGATTTCATTCTGTTCTATGGAGAAAAGACTGTTTTATTCATGTCTGATGAATTCATCTTGGAGTATTTATCCTCCACGTCTAGAAGTCCGCTCAGAGAAAATCCTGTCCCACTTTAAAGCGGTCCGTGTTTCCATGGTGACAAAGGGAACAGCTGGTTAGCATCTTTCTAACTTGACTGAACTGAGGGTTGGGGCTTCCAGCACAGAACCAACCTGAGAGCAAATGAACATTCAAATCCTCCACAAGCTAAACCCCATCAGCGTTGGATTGCTGCTGACAGACAGACTTCATTGATGGCATCTTCCGTTCTGGACCTGACGTTTAGCACACCATAGCTGGATTCCAGAGCGCTTTAGCAAAGCGCCTTAAGCCCGTTTGGACTCTGGCGCTCCACGCGCTGGATGAATAGTGGCGTTTGGAGGAAGTGCGGCTGCGCAGTCCGTCACCGAACACCGTCACTGCCTGGACCTCTTTCTGGGTCCTAGTGCCCTAAAGGTTACAGCTCCTGGTTACACAAGAAAAAAGTCCATTCTAGAGGCCACTCTGACGTCATCATCATCAAAGACAGCGTTACCTAGCAACCATACCAAGACCATAGCAGCTATAGAGGGAAACACAACAAACCATCAACGGCGGTTAAAGCAGTCAGACGTTTGTACTGCAGCTCAGCAAAAATCTCTGGTTTAGGTTTTGGGGAGAAAAACAAAGGAAAACACACGGAGAAGGATTCTGCAAAGGAAATCCCAAGTTCTATTGGTAAGTCAGCGTCCTGGAAACATGCTTTGTTGGTTCTGAAGTGGCATGAATGCAGACTTAGATTGGTTTGTTTCCTTGGATTCTTCAGATGGATTCAAGCTGTAAATGTTGTCAGCATAAAGCAAGTTTGGACTAAACTAAAGCAGAAAGTGGCTTTGAAGATGGTCAGGAGAAATGAGGGCTTTTTTCAGGAATTCTTGGAAGAGGAGGACTTCTCCAAACAACCAGAATCTAGGAGGACGTTTTTTCAGCATTGAGATCAGGATTTAGCATGAGCTTCAATCCCATTTTTGTTCAATCCAAATGTTTACCATCATATTCAGGAGTTCAACTCTGAAAGCCACCATGACATCATAGACATTAAAGACCCTGTTACCTAGCAACCAAACACAACAAACTGTAGACTATTCAAACTGGACATTTTGGGGCAACAATTCTTTTCTAACTCAAGTTTGGTTGAAAAATCCAAATGATGGAAACAGATTGTGTAAAGGAAATGAGGATATATAGGTGAGTCACAGTCTGGAAACATGAGTTGTGCTCTGATGAAGACGCCTGATCCAAATGTGGATTTTTGAAATGTTCTTCATGAGATTCAAACTGATTGAAGCTTTGAATTAAAGGTGTCAACACATTTCTGCATTGGATTCATTCTGTTTGTGGTATTTCCCTGTAGTGGATTGTAATCATAGGAACAAAAACAGCAACAATAAAATAATCCTCCTCCCCTTAAAACATGCATTTGACTCTGAACAAGTCTAAAACAAATCCAAGCAAAGACTAGGGGCCTCATTTATAAACGTTGCGTACACACAAAAGAAGGCGTACGCCACTCTCTACGCAATAGTTGAGATTTCTAAAAAGCAAACTTGACGGGAAAATTTGCGGTCCTTCACTCAAGCTCTGACCCAGGCGTACGCACAAAAACGGGTGAAATGAGAAACGGCGACACCGTCGGCAGATGGAAGAAACACGTGAAAGTGAAAATGACAATACTGCCTCTCGTAAATAACATGAAGACTTCACAAAGCAAGTCTCACAATGAACAGTCTACACGAACACCCGTTTGATCGATCAGCAGTGAAACAAACAAAAAAAATCAAACGAAAATTACAACAGAAATTCAAATGAACACATATTTGCAAAAAGAAAAGTGAAATATGTTCTGCAATATTGGCATGTTGTGCAATTCATCCTCATAAATAATATAGTTAACAGAACGAAATAATGTACAAAACATCCGTAAGACATACAGCACAGATGAAATTGCTTTCCTCTCACCCCACAGTGCAAGCAGCATATAAAATAATAAATAAACGACTTAAAAATACATTCTTTTAAAAACAATAAAGCTGATAGAGCCGCTGCGTGTGCACGCGCCGCCAGATGCGTGCGAATCAAACAGACAGACAGACGTATTAATTGTCCACTGGGGAAAGTTGTTTTCATAAACATTTCTTCATAAGCTACGGAATTATGGTATTCATGCATATGCCTTTAGTTTGTTTATTTTTGATAAAACAATGTATGGCGTATGTCTCAACCATTCAGAAAGCAACAAGAAATTACATTTGCGCTGAACAATTTCCCATTTCCACGTGGATTATTACCGACATCTGTAGCTTGTCAGATGCAATTAAATGGATGGAAATAAAATGCCCCATCACAATGCGTAATGACGCACAATGGCTGATCTTGGATCTTAGAAGATGTGGCAAATGGAAGAATTGGGAGTGAACACATCAGGACGAGTGGCTTATGAGCCGGTTCCGACTTCTTCGAGCCGTCCTGTTGGAGCTTTTGGGGGGGGTGTCACCCGGTGCATCAGGTGCGTCGTACCCCCCCCCCCACACACACACACCTCAGTCACCACTCCACGTAAAAGGGACTCCCCAATAATTGCCGCCACTCTCTCATCAAGAGGGGTCAGCTCCGGTGTCCCCTGTCCCCCACCCCTGGCAGACACACTCTGGCGATGCAGCGCCAGACGTTTTTTTGCCTCGACTTTGATGTCCGACAAGCCACTCACGTGCCTTTTTCGTCATTAGTAATGCCCACACTGTGCCCTCCAAACAACATTTTCCTCCTCTTTTCCACCTCGCCAACGATACCTTCTACTTCACATCGAGTGAAGTTACGTTTTTTTTTATTTTCTCTCGATGGTTGCCATGGTTTCGCTATCAATGAATATTCATTTCTGGGCGTTTCACGGACTATTTATGGGCAACTATGGGCGTGTCATGAAGCCGCAAAAGCTGCGCAGCATTTAGAATTGGTTGTGATTTATTAAGGGAAAGATCCGTAGGATGTGCGTGCGCACGGTTTTATAAATCCGAATATTTCTGTGTGTACGCATGTCCTATGTTTCATCCGTACGCCACTTCTGACGCAAATCCTACGCAAAGTTTTATAAATGAGGCCCCAGCGCTGGGGCTCCTGCTAGTTTCTTTTAGAAGAGCCTGCCTCTTCCAAACATAGAATGTTCATTGGATTCAACATTAGGAACAGATGACGGCTTGAAATGTCTGCTGTTGGTTTCTGATCCAGACAGAAATTCAATCAAATGTCTGTGAATCCATGATTTCCTTAGAATATTTGACTCTAGATTCAGATCCATCTGGTTCAAAGGATGAAACTGCAGCTAAAAGTCTTTCAAAAGTCCAAATCCTCAAAGATGAAACAGAAAGTTCCTAGAAAGTCAAATGAAAAACAATCAGATCAGTCCGATGATTTATTTATTTATTTTATTTTTTAATGTATATTTTTCCTGAATTTTTGTCTTTGAAAGTCATAGTGTTTTTTGGTCATTGTTTTATTTCATAAATAAAGTTATTTATTGTATTAAAAGGATCATGAATGAATGAAACTGTGTTCATATAGAACTTCACATCTCCCTCAAGGTACCAAAGGGCTTCACAATAAAAAAGAGATCTAAAATTGGAACAAAAGTTTATTATTATATTATTTGTAAACTAAAAAATATAGAATATTCTGTTTTGGTATTAATAATTGATATTAATTATTAATAATTTAATAATAATAATAATAATAATAATTAATTATTAATAATTTGATATTAATGAATATTCTGTTTTAAAATATTTAATTTTCAATCCAAATGTTTTCATCTACATTCCATGTTATATCATTCTCACTCCACACATCTGCTTCTGGTCCGGTCCTTCTGTTGAAGTTTAGAACCCAAAGAACATTATCTAAATCCAACCATGAAGGGACTTGAACTCTCAATCTTCTGATCCGGACTCAGACGCCTTGTCCATTAGGCCACATGGTCTGGAAGAAGCCCCAGTTCCAGCTGACAGAAGTCTGGTTCTGATCCATCAGATCTCACTAGCAACAGAACCAAACCTTCACGTGTTGCAGCAACAGTTTCCATGTTTGGGAGGATCTTCTGAAGAACAGCTCAGTTCCAGATCACATCATGATGTTTGATGTTTTCTTCATTCCAGGAAATCATCTGTGTCTCCTTTGATCTGTGCCGAGTCAGCACTTTGACTTCTTTTTGACTTTAGATCCATCATTTACAATCAAGGATTTATTGATAAATATGAATTATTGACAGAAAATGAAGAGTAAATGTATTTCTCATCCAGCAGTGATTGTGGTGTTTGTAAGTCTTTTATTTTGAAATTCCTCAAGGATGATCATCATGGTGGGATTTCTAGATCTGCATGAACTCATCCTGAATCCAAAAGACACTGGAGCATCAAAGAATCCAACCCATCTCTGCCAACATGAGGCTCTTACTTTGAAAAGTCTCAGACTTCCTGCAGGGAAACAGGCTTTCTGCTGCTGCACTGACAGATGTGCATGAGCTTGAAAGAGCTTCCTGACTGAGGAGCTGCAGACTTTCTCCTGCAGAGCAGCAGCTGACTTCAGCGTCGTCATGGGAACACAGTCTGCTGCTGCTTCTGGAAACGTCTTCAAGGCTGTGGTGGGACTTGTTGGTCTGGAGGACAGATTCTGGGAGCAAATGCTGCTTCAGCTTCAAGCTTCAGCTCTTTTCTTCTGGCAGAGCTTAGAAGAAATGGAAACCTCCTTTGTTCTGACTGTTTGCTCCAAATCCCAGATTCAGGAATTCCTCCAAGAAGTTCAGCTCAGAGATCATCAGCAGAGAAAAGCCTGAAGTTCTGATGGAAAATGACAACAGAACATGATCAATATTATTGATCCACATGGAATCCAGAAGAAACTCTGAGGTGAAGACATGAAGACACAAGCTTCAGAGACATGAGGAGAAGTCAGAGTGGATTCATTCTGGACTTTCTTCTCACATCTTCTCTTCAGAACATCTTTGTCTTTGATCCTTCAAATATTCAGGACTCCAATTCTGAAATCTGATCATCCATGGATTGTTTTTGTGGGATCAGATCCAGAGTTGCTGAAAGTTCTGCTGCCCTCTGCTGGTCAAAGTGTCCAAACAGCAGAGAGGAGATTCTCTGGGATTCATTGGAGTCCAGATTCTCCTGGATGTGAACAGTCTCTGCTTCTGGAACAGAAGAGTCCTTCTCAGAGCAGCATTGAGGATCTGTTCTGTCCGGCTGAGAGCGCTCCCTGCTGGTAGGAGACAGAACCACATCAGCTGCTTTTCTTTGGCCGTTCAGAAACAGTCTGGAGACTCTAAAAAACCTCCACTTCCTGAAGCAAACGGATGCAGAGCATCATGTTTGATCCTCTTCCTTCAGAAACGGCTCCAAGTCAAGTAACTTTATTTGTCAATATCTACAATGTTGACACATACATAGAAATGGAAATTGCGTTTTTTCTCTTCATCTTCAGTTAAACGGGGAGACACATTCAAATAGCACAATAAACAAACTATAAATAGAAGAGGCCTAAATATAAATAGTATAAAAAATAAAAGTAAAAAATGAGGAGAGAATAAAGTGACTGAAGTACAGTTACTTAAATTTTTAACGGCACTGGAGGACTGGTGGAAGGTGCAGTTAGTGCTGATGAGGTAGGTGACGTGTGTGTGTCAGGGATCAGCAGAGCAGGAGGGCAACGGGGCAGCAAGAGGGGAGGGGGGGCAGGGCTGGGAGAGAGTTCAGCTTCCTGACAGCCTGGAGGAGAAAACTGTCTCTGAGTCTGCTGGTCCTGGCCTGAAGACTGCGTAGTCTTCTCCCAGATGGAAGCAGACTGAAGGAGCTGTGGGATGGATGGGTGGGGTCAGCTGCAATGCAGAGGGCTATTCGGGTCAGGCGGGTGTTGTAGATGTCCTGGAGGGAGGGGAGGGGGGCACCGATGATCCTCTCAGCTGCCCTCATGATGCGTTGGAGGGACTTCCGGCTGGACGCGTTGCAGGCGCCATACCACACCGTGATGCAGCTGGTCAGGATGCTCTCCACCACACCTCTGTAAAACAGGTGCATGATGGGGGGAGGGACTTTTGGCTACAATTTACTCAATAAAATCAAAGTCAAACGTCAATCAGAGAGGACATCAATGAGCTAAACTAGTTTTGACTGTAAAACTATTTGTTTGTGATATTCATATTTCTGACTTGATGTTTTCTGCTCACGCTTGGCTTCTTAAACTAAGGAGGCTAATGCAATATTGTCCTACCTTTCTTACCGTAGAAGCAGGTTGACAATTGTGTTGAGGACATCCCATCCCGCTGAGATCAATTCTACATTAATTGCAATTATTTAAACTAATTTAAGGTCATAGATCATTCGTAAAGAAGTTGATCAAATTTATTTAAAATGAAAATATTTTAAATGATTTAAATACAATTATTTATTCAAATTAATTTATTTTGAATACATCTACTTAGTTTTCACAAAAGCTCTTGTTAGATTAGTACTGACAAAATTTGTTGCAGTGAACTTAAATTCACCAATTTTATTATGAATTCGTATTTTTCTGTCATATTTACTGCACCTTTGAAATGTTTTAGAGTGCAGTTTTAAGACTACAGAATAGATTTCAACGAGATTGAAGAGTCCAAACTGAACTTTGAGAGTTGGACTTGAAAGTAAACAGTGACGTTAGCGTCTGCAGACTGAGTCCAGCTGGGATCAGATCTAATCCCAGGTTTTCAAAGCAGAAACTTCCTTCACCAGACTGGACCAGTTGCAGTCAAAGAAGACGGACGTGTTCTTGTAATCACAGTTGATTCAGTTGCTGCTTTGAACAAACATTAAGTTTATTGCAAAAGATCAAAACCAGACAGTTTCTGAGCAAAAGTTAATGTGGATAAAGTTCATTACAGAACAGATTAAGAATCATGTAGTGAAAACAGGAAATGAACAAACAGCATTTCCTCTTTAGGACAGGAAAAAGATAGACTTCCTTTTTCTGATCCTAAACTGATGAAGCTTTAACTTCAAATAGAATAACATCAAATTTTGTCTGATTTTTACCTTCAGTAACAAAACTTTATATTTTATTAATCTGTGGTTCATCCTTTCACTCTGACTTCACTAACAAATGTACTGACACTAAAAATATTGAGTGGGAGGAGCCAAGACTTTCTTTTCTATAATTTAGTCATCATCAAAGAGGAAAGGAACATTTACAGTGAGAGACCAACAACCTAAGAATGACTCTGTTACTGGAATTCATCTTTATTTTCATGATTCAGTCTGGAGGTAATATTTCTTTGAAAAATATTTCTTACTTTTACTTTAAAATTGTTGTTTACCACATATAGTCAGTCTATTTTATAAATAACAAGATGTTCTTTGTTTTAAAAAAATTGATTTGGAAAAGTAGATTACTAATAGAATAAAGATGATTACATTTTGTTTTTGATAAAAATCTGTTTTTATTTGAACATTCCTTAGGAAGAAAAAACATCTTTGGTATAATTTGTTTTGTAAACAGATTTTTTATAAACAAATGCAAATTCAGTTTTAAAGTTCAATTTATTCAAAAATACATATTTGAATGCTGACAGCTGAAGCTGTGAGGATGATGAAGAATGTCAACACAGTGAAGAAAAGTCAAGAAGTGGAAATGTTTGTAAAACTGAACTAACTTCCTTAAATTAAAATGACTTTTGCTATTTGAACTGCTAAAACTGCAATAAATGGTAATAAAGAGGAAAAGAACCAGTTTTCTGGAGTAAAACAATAATTGAGGAAGAAACTAAGAGGAAGACTTGTAAGGACACAAATAATAAAGCTACAGATATCAGAAACTGATTGACTGATATTTTAGCAAAAAAGTTACTTTGAAGGATTTGAAGGTTCTTTTCATTCATGGTTTAAATTCATTCAAGTTTAGGAAAATAGCCAAATGTTTGATAAATGGCTTTAATTTTTTAATGCCTAATAGGTTGTATCTATTTTTCTAATACTATCAGTTACAGAGAAAAACTAAATACTTCATCTGAATTCACAATTCTATCCAGAAAAAGTCAGAGTTAAAGATGAGAATGATGAAAAGATTAGAGGAAAGTAAAGACGTTTACTTGTGTTTCTGATTCTGATCATCTTTTTCTGTTTCTTCTTGTTTCTCCTGCAGGTTTCAGTTTTGAGATCCTCTATAAAAGAGTTGGAGATGATGCCGTTTTACCTTGTAACATTGATAGATCCTCTGACCGGGATCTTTACTGGTCTATCTACAGACTTGAAAAAACATTTTCAGAGCTAATAAGCTGCAGTGGAAATGTC
Source organism: Oryzias curvinotus (assembly GCA_023969325.1). Lineage (NCBI taxonomy): Eukaryota > Metazoa > Chordata > Actinopteri > Beloniformes > Adrianichthyidae > Oryzias > Oryzias curvinotus. The sequence continues at coordinate 11,101,539 of CM043707.1, read as the reverse complement.
CAGAGTTCAGCCAGAGCTTTAAGGCTGAGTGTGAGCAGTGACTGCTCTCTGCTCATCAGATGCATCACTGAAGATGATGCTGGTCAATACGCCTGTCAGCGCAGAAACAACAACAACATTGTCACCGTTGTGGATCTGAATATTTTGAGCAGTGAGTATTCTGACCAGAAGAATTCTGGGACTCCATGAATGTCAACAATCTGATCTGATCCAAAAAAAGAACTCAGAGCCTGAAGAGACTCTGACATGTGAACTCGTGTAATCATTTAGGTCAAACTGCTGACAAAGCATGTTTAGTATGAGAGATGTGAGAGAGTCGGCTCATGGGAGAAAAAATCACAACATTTCATTCTTTTACATAGCAAATAGGTTGAATTGATGAATCCATAAACAGCAAAGATCAATGTCTCTCATGATCACTGATTAATCAGGTGATCTGAGTGTTTGACAGTTTCCTGTTTGGTTTAACTGACTAACCTCTGATGTGTCACACATTAAAAAAGTGTTTGGTTGAAAATTCAATTAAGGACAAAAATAATAGTCTGAAAACTTGATTCTATTTTTGTTTTCCTTTAGTCTCTTGGTCTCCTTCAGATGTTCATGGAAGAGTGGACCTAACATGCTCCTTCAAGGGCTATGATGTACCTTCTTTCTTTGAAGAACGTCATGGCTGTAAGAAAAGCAGCATCATCTGGATGAATGAGACGGGATCTCAACTGTCTGGTAGAAATCCAGAGTTTGAGGTGAAAAACCAAACAAACTGTGATTCTGTTCTGACTGTGAAACATCAGAGTGGAAACTCCAAAAGATTCAGCTGCCAGTTTGTTGACTATAAGAAAGTGCAGACAGAGGCCGTCTACGTTCTCACAGGTAAGAACTTTGGAAGGATTTAACTTTATAATTGTGTTCTATCAAATGAGATTTTTCCACAGTTTAGAAACAAAAACACTTTCTGTTCTTTTAAGTGATTCCTGTGAATCTTTGCTCTGTCAGGATTTTCAGAATAAAACAAAACAAACTTTTAATGTCAATCAAAAATCTATATATGATTTGAACTTTTCTATATAAATGTCATTGTTGTTATTTTTACCAAACTATCAGGAAAATAAATTGAGGTAAAAACTTTTAACTCATTTATGTTGGTTGTTATGCAAGCATCACAGAAGAAAAGATTGATAAACATAAAAGAATATTATCTGTTGAAACAGGTTTTTATTACAAATAGAAGCAAACATTGAATTCAATGAAACAAACTTCTCTTTAAAGCAGGTTTTGTACTTTTATAAAAGAACCTGTTTGGAGATTATTTTAAAAAAGCATAAATGTAATTACAACTACAAAAACAGTTTTAGAGGAGCTTGACGATACGTATAACAATAAAGAAGAAATGAAAACCTAAAAAAACTCAGCAGGTGAACAAAATCTGACAATTAAATTATCAGATAATAATCTGATAATTACGGAACAAGTTTGTTTTACAAATGTTCATTTCTCCAGACTTTGATTCTCTGTTGATTTAACCAAAGGGAGATGTGGAGAGTGGATTGTTCATTTGTTGTTGTCGTTTTTTCCATTTCTTGTTTTCTGCAGATGTCTGCGTGGGGGGTGGGGGGTGGGGGGGGGTATTCCTAAAGCAGGTTATGCTAGTTACCACGGTAGGTTTCAGGATTAGGAAGCAGCGTGTTTTTCTGAGTCAGTTGATGATGCTGATCACAGTGCTAGCACTTTTAGCCACATGCAGCTCAGTTAGCCTTACAGATATATATGGGGGGTTATGTGTGTGTAGTGGAAGCTACTGTCACCTTTCTACCGTTTAAAGCACTTTTTGACTCATTCTGTTCACATTAGAAGAAAACCTTCTGAATGGATCTGAGGAAAAGATCTTTTTCTAAAGAAAGAGGAAAAAACTTCCTTGAGGAATTTAAAAACTGTGTCTCTTTAATGGTTTAATGTCACAAAAATAGAAGCAAAGTCTTCATTTTCAGTTTTATCTTTATTTATCATTAAAGAAGAAATCAAACCATGAATGACTCCAAAAGGAGAATTAAGGAGAAATATGTTCATATTAAAACATTATATTGAATTAATGTCACTTTTGTCTAAAAATCCAGAATTTGATGTTAGTTATGAAAAAATATTTTTTTATATTAATAATTTTTATCATTTAATAATATTACCCTGAAAACAAAACTTTGCAGATATAATCATCTTGTTGTATTTCTTCAGTGATTTTCTTAGTCTCTGTTGTGTTAAAGGTTCAACTTTTTCTTCTTTTCTCTCCTGCAGACATCAGTGAACAAACTAAACATCTTCATCACAGAGCTGGAGATGATGTCCTTTTACCTTGTAGAACTACATCCTCCTCTTCCTCGTGCTCTGATGTTACCTGGCTGAACCAGAAAGATCCAGATGAAGCACTGAGACCAGAAGTACACAATGGAAGTGTTGTCCAGAGTTCAGTTAGAGCTTCCAGGCTGAATGTGAGCACTGACTGCTCTCTGCTCATCACAAACATCACTGATGAAGATGCTGGTCGATATCTCTGTCGGCTCAGGAACAAGAATACGTTTGACGCGTATCTTAATATTTTGAGCAGTGAGTATTCTGACTTGAATAATAATGTGACTTCATGGTTGTCAACATTCTGATCTGATCCAAAAAAAGCTCAAACCCTGAAGAGACTCTGACGTTTGGAGTTTTTTAATTTAAATCTCCAGATTCTATAATAGATTGAATATTATTCCTTTATTTACATTCAGAGTCAGAACTAATCAGTTTTCATCTCAGATGAGGGGAGATTTATTCCACAATCCAGAGCTTCTGGGCTTTTGAAACAGAATTATAGGAGTTAGACCAGACAGACCCGGAGAATCAGGACTAGAAAGACAAAGAAAGAGCCGACAGCAAAGTTTCAGCTTCATGCAGAAAACATTTCTTTAGGTTCATTTTATATAGTTTTCTATTATTTCCATAATATTGTTTGTTGAAAGTTGTCAGAAAATGACAAGCAGTGACTTCATCATGTAAAAACATCTAACAGAGAAACTTTTCTGTTTGTGTTTTCCTTCAGTTTCTAAAGATCCAGCAGACGTTCCTCCCAGAGGAAGTGGAAGTGTCACATTCCAGTGTTCACTGAGTAGATTTGATCCAACTATTCCCTGTAGACACAACAGCTTCATCTGGATGAATGAGACGGGATCTCATCTGTCTGGTGACGGTGTTGACTTAGAGTTTAGAGGACAACCAGACTGTGTTTCTGTTCTGACTGTGAAACATCAGAGTGGAAACAACCAAACGTTCATCTGTCAGTTTGTTGAGGATGAGGAAGTGAAGATAGATGCTGTCTATGTTCTGGACTTTTCAGGTAAAACTGTTTTTATTATTTTGAACAACAAAGACAAATTTGTGAAAGTCAAAGCCATTTACAAATATTTTAGTTGATGCTGGTAAATGTTTGTCTGCAGATCTTTCTGGTCATAATTTCATCATCATGGTTGGAGCCGTGATGAAGGTGGTGTTGATGTTTCTGGGTGTGGTTGCTGCTCTGGTCTACATGTCCAGGAGGAGAACCAAAGGGAACGAGGACCATAGAACTAGAACAAGTACTGACACTCTTTCACTCTTCATCATCTGCTGACGTGGATGATGTCATTTCCTGTTTCTATCAGCTCATGAAAACCAATGAAGTTGGTGACCTTAAACATTATTTACACTTTTAAAAATAAAAAAGCTGCTTGATCTTCTAAATTCTGCTTCTACAGGGAGAAAAACTGTTGCTGGTGATGAAGACGCCCTGTGAAGAAGAGATGCAGGAAACTGTTTTTATATTTGTTGTTGTTTAAAAGAGTGCAGATATTTTCTTCTCTATGATTTTTTCTTTATTTCTTTTTAAATATTTCAGCTGCAGTAGTTTTATTTGCTCAGTTCTGACTTCACCTGCAAAGTTTCTAAGTATAATAGTGTAGATGCAAGAAATGGTCTATGTGTGTGTGTGTGTGTGTGTGTGTGTGTGTGTGTGTGTGTGTGTGTGTGTGTGTGTGTGTGTGTGTGTGTGTGTGTGTATATCCTATTGACTTTATATTTTTTTCAGAAACAGGTCAAAATATATAACTCCAGGTTAATATCTATATATATAAACGTACATTTGTTTGTCTTCTTTAGCTTGTTTTGATTGCTTGAAATAAACCATTTCTAAATTACAACTCTTTTTCATCAGACCGCTTTTTGTTTGCCGGTGTCCTACATGTTTTCCATTCAACTTGGCCTTGAAGCTCTTTATTGGCTAAACACACCTGATCCAAGTAATCAACACAGGATCAAAGACACACACAGGACATCAGACACACACACAGGACCAGAGACACACACAGGACCAAAGAAACACACACAGGACCAAAGACACACACAAGTCCAAAGTCACACACAAGACCAGAGACACACACAGGACCAAAGACACACACACAGGACCAAGGACTCACACAGGAACAAAGACACACACAGGAAGAAAGACACACACAGGAACAAAGACACAAACACAGGACCAGAGACACACACAGGACCTAGGACTCACACAGGACCAAAGACACACACAGGACCTAGGACTCACACAGGACCAAAGACACACACAGGAACAGAGACACACACAGGACCTAGGACTCACACAGGACCAAAGACACACACAGGAACAGAGACACACACAGGACCTAGGACTCACACAGGACCAAAGACATACATAGGTCCAAAGACACACACAGGTCCAAAGACACACACAGGACCAAAGACACACACACAGGACTAAAGACACACACAGTACATCAGACACACACACAGGACCAAAGAAACACACACAGGACCAAAGACACACACAAGTCCAAAGTCACATACAAGTCCAAAGTCACACACAAGACCAGAGACGCACACAAGACCAGAGACACACACAGGACCAGAGACACACACACAGGACCAAGGACTCACACAGGAACAAAGACACACACAGGAAGAAAGACACACACAGGAACAAAGACACAAACACAGGACCAGAGACACACACAGGACCTAGGACTCACACAGGACCAAAGACTCACACACAGGACCAAAGACACACACAGGTCCAAAGACACACACAGGACCAAAGACACACACAGGACATCAGACACACACAGGTCCAAAGACACACACAGGTCCAAAGACACAAACACAGGACCAGAGACACACACAGGAACAAAGACACAAACACAGGACCAGAGACACACACAGAACCAAGGACTCACACAGGACCAAAGACACACACAGGACCAGAGACACACACAGGAACAAAGTCACAAACAAAGGACCAGAGACACACACAGGACCAAGGACTCACACAGGACCAAAGACACACACAGGACCAGAGACGCACACAGAACATCACACACCAAGCAGAAAAGAACTTATTGCTAAAAATAATGTCAGGAATTCCGCTCTAAAAAAATGACAAAAGAGCAAAGAAAACGGAATAATTTGATTATTTACTAATTTTTTACTAATTATTAATATTTTCTAGACTTTGTCTGTTCATATTTGCATCATTTGACAGAGTATATTTATTATTCTGGATTAATATTTCTGTCTTTTTATTCACATTTATCTTTAAAAAGTTAAAGTTAAGTTAAAGTTTTAAAGGTTTAAAAGTTTAGCTTTATTGTGTTCAATAAATGTTTATCTTGTTCGCCCCGCAACCTAAAGTGTGTTTTGGATTTAGGCCCCCTCTGCAACTGAGTTTGACCCCCCCATGTAATACAAGTCTAGAAAATTCATGCATGTTTTTGTGTAAAATGAGCAAATAAAAATAGGGCACACAAAAGGGCATCCTCAAATTGTGTGTGTGTGTGTGTGTGTGTGTGTGTGTGTGTGAGGGGGGGGGGCTAGGAGGTTTCTAGTAAACAGGTCCTGTGGCGCCCTTCATACCACTTAGTGCCCATGAAATAGCCCTCAGTCTCAAAAAGGTTGGTGACCCCTGCTCTAGCGGATGAATCTCCTCTCCTGGACACATCATGGCGGCCGAATCTCCTCCCATGAATGCCCTGATTCGTCGGCAGATGGCCCGCCTGCTTTCACCGACCAATAGTTAGAGTTGCAGCCTCTGGATTCGCTCCTCCTTGACGTCGGACCAGATACGAAGGCGCACTCGATGCACTGTTTAAAAGATTCCCCATTTGGTCCAAAGTAAATCATTCCTGGATAATCGAAAGCTCCATCACAGGCATTAGGGCAGAGGTCAGCTCCAACCTCCACATGAAAAGATGAATCTGGACAGGGATTAGAATTTCAACCCATTCAACCCATTCATTCATTTTCTTAACCGTTTTCTCCCTTTCGGGGTCACGGGGCTGCCGGAGCCTATCCCGGCCACTTGTGAGCGAAGGCAGGGGACACCCTGGACAGGTCGCTAGTCTGTCGCAGGGTAGAATGTCAACAATCAAACAGCCATTCACTCTCACACTCACACCTATGGCCGCCAAACCGTAGGTCGTGTCACCATCCCGTAATGATTTCAAAACGTCCTTTGGACATCGCGAACAAGGGTAGATTGGTAGATTGATTTGCCGAGTCGAGGAAAAATGAGCGAGCTAGCTGAGATGGCAACGGTTGCGAGCTCGCCACGCGCACACCGTTTAAAATCTACAACTTCTAATTGCAACATTTTGTCCAGAGTAGCTGGCCGTTGATGCCCGAAAAGTTACGAGACGATTGATGAAAATTCCAACGACGAGTTTTCGTTTGTATCTGGTGCTAAAGGTGCTTTTTTAAGAAAATTACAGATGGCGGCCTTTTCCCAAGGTCAAAGGTCAATGACACTTCTGTGGTGTTTGTAGACTGGAGCTGGCAGCAAGTGTGTGCAAGTGCGTGAAAATCGCTCAAACAAAAGTGTCGTGTCCCCATATCGTAGGAAAACACAAAAATCGCCAATTCTCAGAGTTCGCCACAAAATGGCCGCCAAGCCGCAGGTTGTGTGGCCGTCCCAAAATGATTTCAAAACTTCTTTGGGATATCCCCGACACGTGTGTCTTGGTTTCGCGACTGTATTTTGAAGTACATTTTGTTGGGCCCCATACACGATTTTCGGCCCATTCATTTTTTTGACGGGATCGCTGGCCGTGATGTCATCGTCTTTGGGGGGGGTGACGTTGACTTTGCGGAAAATTCATTTGCAATTTATCCCAGGTGTGTGCACGTTTTGGTGACTTTTTGAGCATGCGCCGTGGGTCACATTCTCGCTGAAAGGCGGGAAAGTCGTCGTTCCAACTGCGAAAACAATATGGTCCTTGCAGTCAGTGACTGCTGCTGCGGGCCATAAATATTTGCTTTTGAATAATTTTTTATTCTGCTTTATTTTTTTTTCATTTAAAAAACGTTTTTTTTTTCATTTAAAAAACGTTTTTTTTTTGCATTTGCAAAATGCATGTTTTTGCATGCGTCGTGTCAAATCTCGCTTTTGTCCTATCTTTGATTTTGCTGACCACTTAGAGCGCGACTTAGCGTGATATGACTGCCACTGCCAAAAAAGTTTTTGCATGCACTGTGTCATCTAACTATTTTCCTGAGTTAAGTTTAATTTAGTGTTCAGTTTTTCAGATTAGTTTGTCAACATTTTCAGGAACGAGGAGAGATCTCTTAGCGGTAACGATATCCCCAGCATTAGAAAAAAACTCTTTTTCTAGAGCGGTTGTGGCCGTTGATAAGCTATACGTCGACGGGCGGCTGTTCCGGGACCCAGAGATCACCCCCTGGCTGTGCTGAAGACTTTTAGATCCGCGCTGAGAACATCTGCGCTGCCCAGAAAAAACCTGCTAATCCCATCACATCATCAATAATCCACACCTCCATCTCAGGAAAAGTATTTTTCTTCACCTCAGTCCCACTCATGTTTCTGTGGTTGTTTTGTTGTTTTTGTTTTCTATTTCTTTTCTTGTTTTCTATCTTTTTCTTGGTCCCCCCCCTCTCCCCCTTCCTCATATGTAAATCACCGAAAAACAACGCATCCTCGGTAAGTATTTATTTACGCACTGAACGGGCGCGCGCACACATGGACGTGCACAAGAGATCCCGCACACACACGCCAACAAACTGCAATCACCTCACACAGGCTCTTATAGGACGCACGCAACACGCAGCTCACATAGCCAGAAAACGTTCACGCGCACACAGGCACAGCACTTCTCTGTGCAGCAGGTTTGCAATGCGGGCACGCGCACACGAGCGGGCACACACGCATTACTTAGCTTCACACCTTTCTAGTCAGAGCAGTTATGAACAGTCTTAACATTGTTAGCTGGAAAGTGCGTGGACTTGGCTCTGGGCCAAAGAGAATGAAAGTGTTTAATCACCTGAATGATCTTAAAGCAGATATAGCTCTACTGCAGGAGACCCATTTATCTAATTCACAGAAGCATCTCCTGTGTGGTTTACAATTTACAGTTATGTACTCTGCTAGTTACAACTCCAAACAAAGAGGAGTTGCTGTTTTGATTAATAAAAACTTTAATTTTACTCATAAGGATACAGTTACTGACCCAGAAGGCAGATTTGTAATCATTAATATATCCATTCAGAATAAGGACTATTGCATAGCCAGTATCCATGGCCCGAATGTTGATGACTCTTCCTTCTTTCACAGACTCTTCACCTCACTCTCAGCTCACTCTGACTCCACAATCATTATAGGAGGAGACTTCAACCTTGTTTTGGACCCTGAACTTGACAGACTCAGCACAGCAGCAAACCAACGCATATGGAGGTCTGCAAGTACCCTACAGCAGTACATGAATGATCTGGGTCTCTGCGACGCTTGGCGCTCATGTCATCCAAACACTAAGGGGTTCACCTTTTTCTCTCCAGTTCACCATTCACATTCCCGTTTAGACTATTTATTAATCAGTAACGCTCTCTTAAAAGATATCCAAAGTTCCAACATTCACCCAATAATTATCAGTGATCATGCACCAGTTTCTGTAAATATTTCTAGGGAAATATCCACACCCTCAGGTTCAATCTGGAGGTTTAATACATCTCTGTTAAAAGACCAGGAATTTATTGAATTCTTTAAAAAAGAATGGGCAACCTTCTTAGAATTCAACAACACTAAGGATATTTCACCATGCCTTCTTTGGGAAACTGCAAAGGCAGTCATGAGAGGGAAAATCATCTCTTATTCAACGTATAAAAAACGCAAAGAGAAAGCAGATTTATTAGAACTAGAAAATAAAATCAAAACCCTGGAGACTGCTCATGCTGCCTCTGCACAGGAACACATTCTGAGCGATCTGAAAAATTTAAAACTGCAGTTAAATGACATCATCAATAAACAGACACAATTCCAAATACAAAGGCTACGATTTGAAAGATTTGAAAACTCAAACAAATCTGGCAAATTTCTTGCTAATCAGCTTAAAATTAATAAAGAAAAATCAACAATTACTTTCATCGTTGATGAAAAAGGAGATGTCACTCATGATCCGGTCAAAATAAATACCGCGTTTAAAGACTTTTATAAAAATTTATACATATCACAGATCAACCCATCAGAACAAAGCATCAACTCATTTCTAGATAAAATAAACCTACCCAGATTAACTGAAGATCAGATCTTAAACCTAGACTCACAGCTTTCATTGTCTGAGCTTCATGAAGCTCTATCACTTATGCCTAACGGTAAAGCTCCAGGGCCTGACGGCTTTCCTGCTGAGTTTTATAAAGAATTCTGGGAACAGCTGGCACCAACGTTTTTTGAAATGGTAACATTTATCAAGGAAAGCAAATCAATGCCACCTAACATGAACTCCGCTAACATAATTATCCTCCTTAAACCAGAAAAAGACCCCACTAGTCCTTCAAGCTATCGCCCCATTTCTTTAATCAATGCAGATGTTAAAATTATCTGCAAAGCACTAGCACAGAGAATAGAAAAAATCACCCCTCACATAATTCACCTCGATCAAACTGGATTCATCAAAGGCAGACACTCTGATGACAATGTCCGCAGACTCATTAATGTAATTGACTTTGCCAGCATTAAAAACCAGGAAATGACCATACTGTCGCTGGATGCTGAAAAAGCTTTCGTCAGAGTAAATTGGAAGTTCCTCATTGCTGCCCTCCATAAGTTTGGTTTTGGAGAATCATTCATCAACTGGATCAAAATATTATATCACAACCCCAATGCATCTGTCAGAACTAATAAACAGACTTCCAACAGATTTTTTCTCGGAAGAGGAACCAGACAGGGTTGCCCACTCTCCCCCTCTCTCTTTGCTATATTTATTGAGCCTCTAGCTGCAGCAATAAGACAGAATGAGAGCATTAAAGGAATTAAAACCAAACACAGCCATCATAAAATTAGTCTCTATGGAGATGACATATTACTGTTCTTAAATAATTCACACTCTGTAAATGAAAGGGCAACATCCATTAATGAATTCTCCTCCATATCAGACTACTTAATTAATTGGAACAAATCTGTTTTATTACCACTAAACAGTAATGTGGGGCAAAGACTCACGATACCAGTTCAATCGGGCAATATAAATATCTAGGTATTTATATTTCCCCCAAATTATCAGAACTGGTGCAGCTAAACCACACCCCATTACTGAAAAGCATACAGGACGATCTAACCCGCTGGACCAACCTGCCTCTGTCCCTCATGGGCAAGGTAGCCACGGTTAAAATGAAAATCTTACCCAAAGTCAATTATCTCTTCTCAATGATCCCCACACAACCGCCACTAAAATGGTTCAAAGCATTAGACTCATCCATATCAAGCTATCTATGGAACAATAAACCTGCAAGAATTAGTCTAAAAACGTTAAAATCTGCAAAAAGCTGTGGAGGCTTGGAACTACCTAACTTCCACAAATACTTTCGTGCAAATAAATTACAATACATCTTAAAATGGTTAAAAAATAACCCAGAAACAAACTCATGGTTAGACTTGGAACAGGCGTTATGTGGAAAGATCAACCTGTCAGATCTTCCATTTATTAGCCAAACAGTTAAAAAACAGGATTGTTTCAAAAGTATCAATATAAACACAACTTTAACAGCCTGGTGGGAATTTCTAAAAATATCTAAGTCATCAATTCAACCGTGCAGAATGACACCCATCTGGAACAACCCAGACATCCTCATAAACAAAAAGATGATACACTTCCCAGCTTGGCAAGCAGGGGGCGTGACGTTACTAGAGCACTTAATTATTGACAGAAGATTCATAACTCCCCAGGAACTACAAGACAAACATGGAATAAATAACTTCTTGGAATATCAGCAACTTAAGTCTATTATTACTTAAAAGTTTAAATACAGAGACAACGATTTAAAGCTACCAGAGGTAGTTACCTCTCTGATTAACTTTTCAATGAACAAAACTCTCTCAAAAATATACAAACTTTTATGTAAATTAGATAATAATATCTCACTTCCAATAACAAAATGGGATGCAGACTTGAGCATCAGCACAGATGAAAACTTTTGGTCAGAACTTTGTCTAAACACCTTTAAACTGACTAAAAGTCCAAATCTGAAGCTAATCCATTTCAAAACTCTTCACAGGATTTACTACACTGGACAGAGGATGTTCAAGATGGGTCTCAGTAACTCAGACATTTGTGTGCACTGTGACAGTAATCTACCCGATAGTTACATGCATGCACTGTGGTTCTGCACGCCTGTCCAGGCTCTCTGGCAGCAGGTATGTGCCGATCTATCAAGTCAATACAGAAATTTGCTTTTTGATCATATCAGCTTGGAAAAAATGTTAGCCCAAAATTCAAGTAACTTGGAAAGAATTCAGTCTCTCTGGTCTCCCATAGCTAACTCCATGACTTGGGGGGGGGGGGGCTGGTCGTTGCTGCTCCCTGCCTTTCTGCCGTGGTGCGGGGTGGGGGTCGGGGCCTCTGCTGCCCGGTGGGGGCTGGTGGGGAGCCCATTCGTTGGGGGGTCGGTTCCGGTGCCTGGGCGGGCTGGGCGCTGCGTGGTCTTCTGGGCTTGGCGGTGGGGGGTGCGTGGTGGGGGGGTTGGGTGGTGGTCTGGCTTAGCTTGGGGGGGTGGTCTCTTTGTCCGTGCTGGGGGGGGTCGGCGGGGGGTCCTGCTCGGGGGGGGTAGGTCCAGCGGCACTGGATGGGCTGCCCGTCTACACCTGGGGCTGGGATCAACCCTTCCCTGGCTCTGGGGCGGGGCAGGTCAACCCTCTTGGGGCCCCCGGTCGCTCTGGGCGTCACCCGCTGCGGCTGCGGGGTCTTGGGGGGTGTGTGTGTGGGGGGGGTCTGTCGGCCCTGTCTTGTGGGGGGGCTTTCCGGGGGGGGGCACCTTGGGCACGGGACCTTGTGGGTTTGACGGGTCGGGGTCTCCGCTGGTGGCAATCGGCGGTTGCCCCGGCCGGTTGGCTGCCTTGGTCCCGTCGAGGCCTGATCAGAGCTTCCTCGGGGCCGGCGCCTGGGGGTGAGGGCCTGGGCTTGCTCTCTGTGTGGGGTGGGTCGTGCTGGGCCTGGGGCATCGGTGCCTCGGGGGATGGGGCCCCGAGGCTGGGGGACCTGGGCCCTATGCTGGGGGGGGCTGGGGGACGGATGTTTGACCACCGGGAGACAGTCTGCCAGCTGTCCCCAACTCACCCCCTTCCTCATATAATCTCATATTAGGGTGAGGGGGTGGGGGGTTTAGCCTGCGATGCGCTTTGGGGGGGGGCTACTTGGCAGTGGTCTCCCTCCCATGGTTGCCGTATGGAATGGGCCCCCCCTCTCTAGGTTTTATTTGCACCTTAGAAATGTAGGGCCCTTGGTAGGGGGGGTGCTTGGACATCACTGCCAGCAAGCAGCAGATGTCCTCCTAGCACCCTACCCGCCAATTTTAACCGCACCTTAGACATTTAGGGACCCTTGGTGGGGAGGGTCAGGGGACATTACTGTGAGTAATCAGGGAATGTCCTCTCTGTGCCCTACCCACCAATTTTAACTACACCCCCCTTGTACACACACCTTTTTACTTCTCATAATATACATTCAAACACAAACACACACACATGCACACATACACCCTTACGAACACAAGCACACACATTATACAAGGAAGGTGGGTCCAAAGTCCATCTGTCCCCTACCCCATCCCTGGTGGGGGGTACTGGGCCCTTGGCAGCGGCGGCCGTGTCCCCTGGGTGCCGGTTTCCTGGGCCCGGCGGGGCTCTCTCCGCGCAGGGAGGGAGTTCACATTACACCTGAGCCGGGGGTGTCCGTTTCCTTGTGGGGTGGGTTCGAGTTTTTGCCCCTGGGCGCTGGGCCCCCGCCCACATTCCAACTGTGGCCGAGCCTGGTCGGGCCATGTTAACAACACCTCTTGTGGGCCACTCTTCTCTCCGGGGTGCCCCCCTCCTGGGCGGGGCCGGCGGGCCCCTGCCTTGCTCCTTCCTGGACCAACCGTAAGCCGGGTGGGTGGCTGCCTGGAGTGCAGAGCGGGTCTCCCTTGGGGGGGTCCTGGCTCGTACCTGGGGTTGGGGCGGGGGGATACCCAGAAATCCTGGGTGGTGACGAGGTGCTCGTCTGGGGCTGTGGGCGCTCTTCTCGGGTGAGGCCCTGCGTTGGGCCCTCCCGGCGCGGCGGGGGGCTGCTCCCCTGGTTGGGCTGGGGCAGCGCTCTCTTCCCCCCATGCCTCCCTGCTCTCTGGGGGCCTCGTGGTGATCCTGCTGGCCCTGGCCGGGGTGGCGGATGTGATCGCCCGGGGGGTGGTTGTTCTCTGCCTGCTGCCGGGTGGCATTGGGAGTTCTGGCTGCCGCTGCTGCTGCGGCGGGGGTCTTGGTGTGGGGATGGCTGGTCACCCTCCCTCCTTCTTTTCACATTCCACCATTCATTTAGAAGAACATAAACACTCACCTGAGCACAGGTGTTAGCTCACCTTTACACTAATAATTTGTAGGATTGAATGAATGAAATATTTCACACTAGTTGGTTTAAAGGCATAAGTATGTGTGTGTGAACAATATCTGTATTGTGTGCATGTTTTGTGTACATGTTGACATCTTTACAGTTAACAGGTGTATTTATAACATCTGAATGTGTGTGTGGACAGGCCCCGCCCTTTGAGATTTGTACTACACTTGAACCTTACCGTAAGGCAAGGCAAGGCAAGGCAAGTTTATTTGTATAGCACAATTCGTACACAAAGTAATTCAAGGTGCTTCACAAAACAGAAAAATGCATTAAAATCACAATACATCATAGAAATAATCAACATAAAATTTACTTTAAAAGAAAAGAGAAAAAAAAAGATTTAAAAAGAAAGGAAGGACAGAAAAGTGCATATAGGACCTTTCAGTCATATACACGGCTAAACAGAAATGTTTTAAGTCTAGATTTGAACATGAACACAGAAGAGGCCTGTCTTACGGCTTCAGGGAGGCTGTTCCAGATTTTAGCTGCAGAATATTGAAACGCTGATTCCCCTTGTTTAGTTCTGACTCTGGGAATCAACAGGAGGCCGGACCCTGAGGTCCTCAGAGTACGAGATGGTTCATATGGCACTAACATGTCAGAGATGTACTTTGGTGCGCGGCCATGGAGAGACTTGTACACAAGCAGAGCTGCTTTGAAGTCTATTCTTTGAGGTACAGGGAGCCAGTGCAAAGACCTGAGCACAGGACTAATGTGATCATACTTCCTGGTTTTGGTCATGACTCGAGCAGCAGCATTCTGGATGCACTGAAGCTGTTTTACAGCTCGTTTGGAGAGGCCGGTGAGCAGGCCGTTACAGTAGTCTAACCTACTGGAGACAAATGCATGAATAAGTATCTCCAGGTCTCGCTTTGACATTATGTTTTTGATTTTGGCAATGTTTTTCAGATGGTAAAATGCCGCTGATGTTACTGACTTGATATGGCTGTTAAAGTTCAGGTCAGAGTCCATGATTACCCCTAGATTTCTGACTTGATTTGAGGGTTTAAGAGACAGAGAATGAAGGTAGCTGCTGACACTTTCTCTTTGTTTCTGTGGGCCAAAAACAATAACTTCGGTCTTGTCTGAGTTTAGCTGGAGAAAGTTGTTCTGCATCCACGCACTGATCTGTTGGAGGCAGTGGTTGAGAGAATCCACTGGCCCATATTCACCTGTTGTCAGTGACACATAGATCTGAGTATCATCTGCATAGTTGTGATAAGAAATGTTATTACTGCGTATTAACTGCCCTAGTGGCAGCATGTAGAGGTTGAACAGAAGGGGTCCCAGGATCGATCCCTGGGGCACACCACAATTCAAGCCCATGTAGTCTGAGACACAACTACCAATTTCAACAAAGTATTTCCTGTCTTCTAGATAAGACTTGAACCAACTTAGGGCAGATCCAGAGATGCCAACCCAGTCTTGGAGTCTGTGCAAAAGGATCCCATGATCAACAGTATCAAAGGCAGCGTTCAGGTCTAGCAGGATTAAGACAGAGACTTTTCCATCATCAGTGTTCAGGCGGATGTCGTTGGTTACCTTGATAAGAGCAGTTTCTGTGCTATGATGGGGTCTAAAACCTGACTGGAAAACATCAAATGAATTGTTTAATAAGAGAAAGTCAGTGAGCTGTTGGTAGACAACTTTTTCAAGGACTTTTCCTAAAAATGGCAGATTAGAGATAGGTCTGTAATTATTCAGTACAGTGGGATCAAGACCGCTCTTCTTCAGGAGGGGTTTAATGACTGCAGTTTTTAAGGCCTCTGGAAATATTCCAGATTGAAGAGACATGTTAACTATTTGAGTAATTGATGGCAACACACTGTTCAAGACAGACTTTAGAAATCTAGTGGGTAACACATCAAGACAGCATGTAGACGAGCTCAGACGGGTGATGGTCTCTTGGACAGTTTGGTCAGTGACAGGTACAAAGTGAGTCAGCTTAGAGTGATTAAGTGGCCGTTGGATAGTTGTATGTGTTGTGGAGTTGATGGCTTTTTTAATGCCCTGAACCTTGTCATTGAAAAATACAGCAAACTCATTACATTTAGGTGTACAAACCAGTTCTATTGGTAGCTGGGTTGGAGGGTTAGTTAATCTGTTAACTGTTGTGAACAGGATACGAGAGTTGCTGCTGCAACTTCCAATTATTTCAGAGAAGTACCTTTCCCTTGTTCTGCATAAGATCTGGTTGTAAGCGTACAACTCCGCCTTATATATTCCATAATGAACCTGGAGTTTTGACTTGCGCCACTTTCGCTCGGCTCTGCGGCACTGTTGTTTCTGTGCCCTGACTAGATCATCTTTCCTCCAGGGAGCTTTCTGTCTATGTTCTCTCAATTTAACTTTCATAGGGGCAATGGCATCCAGAACATTCAAGATGCTAGAAGTAACAGAATTCAGCATTTCATCAACATTGGCACCACAGGCGGTTTCAGGGTTTATCATTTCTACAAACTGTGCCCTAGTGCTCTCATTTATTTGTCTCCTTTGGACAACTGCAGGGCCAGGCGGTGGTTTGGGAGCAACAGACAGGTCAAAGAATACACAGAAATGATCAGAGAGGGCGACATCAACCACACTGACATTGTAAATAATAACCCCCCTTGTGATGAGCAGGTCCAGAGTGTGCCCTCTGCTGTGGGTGGGGCAACTCACATGCTGAATTAGACCAAAGGTTTCAAGGACAGCATTGAGCTCTTTTGCATTTCTGTCATTGACATTATCAACATGAACATTGAAATCACCTGTAATGACTAGACCATCAAAGTCTGTGCACACAACTGAGAGCATTTCAGTGAAATCATCAATAAAACTTTGACTGTGCTGAGGAGGTTTGTACATAACTATGCAGAGTAAGGGAGGAGTTTGTTTTAGCTCAATCTTAAAGGACACATACTCAAATGATGAAAACACACCAAATGATAGTCTGCGGGTTGCAATATTATCTCTAAACAGTGCAGAAACGCCTCCACCCTTTTTATTTTCTCTTATTTCCGATTCATGTTTGTAGTTGGGGGGAGTTGATTCGACTAGAACTATGTTTCCTGTGTTTTTGTCAAGCCATGTTTCAGTTAATAACATAAAATCAAGATTAAAAGAAGAGATAAGATTATTGATTAAAAATGATTTGTTGCATAAAGATCTGACATTGAGTGCAGCAAGTGTGAGCTTAGTTTCCTTGGGACTGGTCAAAACCTTCTTGCAAGGGATGTGAACTAGATTTCTTTGATTAGACAATCTAACTGCCCTTTTTTGCATTCTACATGGTGCAACTACAGGTATAGCACCAGAAGGAAGCTGTTCATCACAGGGCCCCAGTTTGACATAACCTTTCCTAGGACACTGGGGGCCCGTTTCATCCTAGCTCCGGAGGATAGCACCTCTAGATGCGCGCAGGAGAGGTCGAGTTGAGGGTAGTTTGGGTGATGGACCGGGAGGAGTGGGAGCTGGACGGGATTTGGGTGAACGACGGAGGGGGCGTGTTGGAGGGGGTTTGGATGAAGGACGTGTTGGAAGGACTTTGGGTGAAGGATAAGGAGGGGGCGCTGGAGGGGTAGGAGAGCTCCTGTGTGGTGTGAGGCTCACAGGTGTTAGGGGAGCCATCTTAATTCCTGACTTAATGAGGATATCAAAATGGCTAGGTAGGGCCATGGGTGAAAGTGGGGGGGACGAAAAGGAAAGTGAGTCTTCACTGGGAGTAGATGTAGCAGGGGGCGCCCACAGCTGGTCAGATGGTGGAATTTCTGGGGCCAAATCTGGTGGTTGTTGTTGTGGTTCTGCAGCTGGGTCCTTAGCTGGCGGTAGTTGTTGTGGTGCTGGTGCAGGTGAGTCCTTAGATGGAGGTGGTTGTGGTGCTGGTGCTGCCGGATCCAAGTCTTTGACCGTAATGATAAACATCCAGTAAAGTTGTTGCTTTAGGCTGCTTCATGGTTCTACCCCCCTCCTATTATCACCCTCCTCTCCCCCCTCCTCTCTAACATCCCTCTCTCTTCTTCCCTCCTTTCCTTTTCCGTCCGGTCCAGCACCAAAGATTTTCAAACATGATGGAATTTAATAAAGTTTGGCCTCAACTACAAAAGGGGTTTAGTCAGACATTCCTCTGGTTTGTCTGAAGATTAATAACCCCTGTTGTTAAAGCAAAATATGTCCAACACAAGAGGCCTTCAGCTCTCATCTGTTTGCCCAGCTGTTGGACAGGACAAGTTAAAAGAGAAAAAAAAAAAACTCTTTCATTCTGGAGAGAGGTTGCAGAAATGGAGAGATACCTCTTTGGCAATTTTGCAATATCCTTATAGCTGATCTCATTGGTTCTTCCCGATTCAAGAGGGTTAGCATCAAGAGGGATGCATCCTGTTGCTCTGCATTTGGTAACCTTTACCTTCATCTCCTCCAAAATAGCAGACTTATTTTCCACCAGAATCTGAAAGACTTTGCCAAACAGTTCAGTCATTACTAATTACAAACAATCCGGTGATGCCGTTTTAAGTTCATTAGCAGATAAGATGTTTTACAGCGGCATACAGGATCTTCGTGAAACAATGTCGGCACACGGTGTTTGACTTATCCAACTGTCTTTTCCCTTCATGGATGCTCACAACAAATCAAAAGTGTTCCCACAAAGGAGAGCGTAAGGAGATGGGTGGGTCCTCAAGTTCTGGTCTCATGTTTGCATTAGCCATAGTGCTATAGTTGATATGCTAACTGTCCGTCACCTAATGGCATCTCGGGGAAAACTCGCGGTTAACATTAGTTCCATCTCGGTGCAAAGTTCATACATTGGGGAGAACAATAACAAAAAACCAAATAAAATGTAAAAACCAAAACAGTACAAAGGTAAACCGAGCCGAAAGTGCCATACCTTAACGGTTTGGTACAACTATGTGTACCGTTACACCCCTATTACTTGACCTAATAAAGTACATACTCCAGTCACTACTTTGTGTTTATATATACATATTTATTAAATGTTCACTGATCACATTAAAAGTGCTAGAATTTAAGATGTATAAAAAACATTTCAACCATAATGAAGACATTCAAGAATTAGCTCTACTAACTCAAACGAAAACTCATTTCTATTTGAAGGTACATCTAAAACCATTCATTTTGTGAAAAAGTTGTACATATTTTGTTAGCAGTAAAACTCTTTGTCTAATATCATTACATAAAGTTTCAAATGTATTGATCCATTACTCTTTTTGCTTTTGATGTAAAAAAAAAGATTAAAAACCTTGAAAAAATTCATAGAAAGTAAGAATATCATATTATAACAATAAATTGTAGAAAACTTCCTTTCTACACATTACTCACGTGTGCCTCCCTGTAATGAAGTTACTTCATCAAAATGGTATGGAGGCCATCAAATTTTTCCCCTCCTGTAAAATAAAGTCTTTGACTGTGGTGCAGAGGTTGACGTGTCCACCTCTTATCAGAAAAGCTTAGAATTTAGAGTTTACACTAACCCCTTTATTAACATGGTTTGTAAAGAGAAGGTCTTGTGAGTTCTCATGTGTGTTTTGAGATTAGATATTTGACTAAAACTCTTACTACATTCTTTACAAGAAAAAGGCTTTTCTCCTGTATGAGTTCTCATGTGTCTTCTGAGATTAAATATTTGATTAAAACTCTTTCTACATTCTTTACAAGAAAAGGGCTTCTCTCCTGTGTGAGTTCTCATGTGTTTGTTGAGCAAAGATACATCATGAAAACCTTTTTTACATTCTTTACAAGAAAAAGGCTTTTCTCCTGTATGAGTTCTCATGTGTGTTTGGAGATGATATAGTTGACTGAAACTTTTTTTACATTCTTTACAAGAAAAAGGCTTTTCTCCTGTGTGAGTTCTCATGTGTGTTTTGAGAGAAGATACATGACTGAAACTTTTTTTACATTCTTTACAAGAAAAAGGCTTTTCTCCTGTGTGAGTTCTCATGTGTTTTTTTAGATCAGATGAACAACTAAAACTTTTTTTACATTCTTTACAAGAAAAAGGCTTTTCTCCTGTGTGAGTTCTCATGTGTATTTTAAGACTATATGCCTGATGAAAACTTCTATCACATTCATTACAAGAAAAAGGCTTTTCTCCTGTATGAATTCTCATGTGTCTTTTGAGATCAGATATTTGATTAAAACTCTTTCTACATTCTTTACAAGAAAAATGCTTTTCTCCTGTGTGAGTTCTACTGTGTTTGTTGAGAGAAGATACACCATGAAAACTTTTTTTACATTCTTTACAAGAAAAAGGCTTTTCTCCTGTGTGAGTTCTCATGTGCATTTTAAGACTAGATGCCTGATGAAAACCTCTATCACATTCATTGCAAGAAAAAGGCTTTTCTCCTGTATGAATTCTCATGTGTGTTTTGAGATTAGACATTTGATTAAAACTTTTTTTACATTCTTTACAGGAAAAGGGCTTTTCTCCTGTGTGAGTTCTCATGTGTTTGTTGAGAGAAGATACATCATGAAAACCTTTTTTACATTCTTTACAAGAAAAAGGCTTTTCTCCTGTGTGAGTTCTCATGTGTTTGTTGAGAGAAGATACATCATGAAAACCATTTTTACATTCTTCACAAGAAAAAGGCTTTTCTCCTGTGTGAGTTCTCATGTGTTTGTTTAGAGAAGATACATCATGAAAACCTTTTTTACATTCTTTACAAGAAAAAGGCTTTTCTCCTGTGTGAGTTCTCATGTGTACGTTGAGATGAGCTATTTGACTATGACTTTTTTTACATTCTTTACAAGAAAAAGGCTTTTCTCCTGTGTGAGTTCTCATGTGTACGTTGAGATTAGATTTACGACTAAAGCTTTTATTACATTCTTTACACGGAAAAGGCCTTCCTATAGTGTGAGTTCTCATGTGTGTGTTGAGATGAGATATTTGACTAAAGCTTTTACTACATTCTTTACAGATATAACATCTTTCATCAGACCCAGTTTCCATGTAGTCAGACAGGTTAGTAATTATTCTTGAGTTTTGACTAGACTTGATAGAGGAAATATCCTCTTCTTTTTGAGATTGTTTAGGTTTCTTACCCAGATTTGTCTTCTTGGGATTTTTTCTAACATCAGAGTCACACTGACCTGCTGACATGTGAGCGCTGTCCACACTTTGGATATGATTTCTGTCTCTTCTCTTCCTCTGATCTCTGTTCTGTGGGTCTGTCTCTTCATCTGTAGTTGATGTTGATTCTTCATGTTGGTTTCCTTCTTCATCCTGACTATCAGTTACATTAAAGCTCTGCTGATTGTTCAGATCTGCTTCACTGTTCTTATCTTCCTCATTAGTAGAAATCTCCATCAAGGTATCAGTCTCCTGCTTCAGATCAAGCTGATCTTCATCCTGACTGATGAAGAGCTCATCTGGTTCCTCTTTAACCTGTGGAGGTCCTGGTTCTTCCCGTTCCGCTCTGAAGTTCCTCTGCTGGATGCAGAGATCTTCCTCTTCAGTCATCAAGCACTGGGGGAGAACTGCAGGAACACAAGTAGAGGCCCTTTTATATGTTATAGGGACTTTATGCATTGTAAGTACCAATACAATTTTGAATTAAATCATTCAGAATATGCACAATAAAAAAGTTTTAATGTTTTAAAATAAGTTTCTTGTTTTCTTTAAGAAATAAAGAATTTACACATTACAGAAATGTTGAAATGCATAGTTTAAAAAGACAAAAAATAAAACAAAACAAAAAAGTCACCTAAATCACATTTGCTTTATTAAATACAGTGATTTTCTTTGTTTTTTTAAGGAAATGAAGTTGCACATAAGTAATTCATAAGTGGTACAAACAGGTCTTTAATGTTATATATACTCAAATTAATTATTGTTTGTATCCTCAAATTAAATCATGCTGAGATAAATAGGACAGATGTACTAGAAAGGGGACTGTGGGATTGACAGAAAATGTACTTTTGACCTGATTCTGTCTCCAGGCAATTAATTTTTAAAAGGAAATAATAAATAGGAAAACAGTCTGAAAACAAATAGAATGTTTTAGATTCTTGTCATTATTGACAGTAAACATGCAGGCATCTATAGTAAATGTTTGACACAGTCTCTGAGGCGTATTTCAGCACAACACAAATACATTTCAAAAGAAAAAAATGTTTTTTTTGCCCGACTTTTAATGACAAGTGATCTCTTGAGGTGTAAATGGAGACACGGCAGAGACACGGCTGCCAAGAGACCGTTGTCAACAAAGTGCAATATCTGACTAAAAACCATTCTGTAAAAATCAATCATCTCTCAAAAAGGAATGAATTTCTACATTTATATTGTAATGAAGACTCGTCAGCATATTCATGCTACAATCAATACTTTGTGAAAAAAGTCAATATTTATTTTATTGTATGTATTTTATCAAATTTTAATTGAGAAATGACTCCTAATAAAGGCGCAAAATAGCTCTGAAGATACTGAAGGTATTTTCACCAAACTTTCTGTACTGACTAATCATGACCCTGTTGTCCTACTACAACAAAGATTACTGTATGTCAATCAATTACTTTTCACGACTGGTCCAAAACTCTTATTAGCTGTAAAAGACACAGTTGCTTACTACATAATGTTCTGATATAATCTTTTTTGTCAATAGCCGCAGTTACACGGGCAAAATATCTTGATGGGATCAATGGTCGGATGTAAATCCAACCGTGTACATGGGCTCAGAAAGACATTTTCCGATTAGAAACAAACGTTCACATGGTCACACATTTGGTCAGAATAAATTATTTGGTTATGCGCAGTAGTGTTGAAAATACCGGAAGAGGAAATGAGTCCTGGTGTAAACACACTGCCACACAGTAGATAGCTGGCAGCTCGGTAATATACAAGATGATCTTCTAAACGTCCTTTATTATTGTTATGGTTATTATGAAGCACCTGTTAGATCATCATTTTTTTCTTAATCTGTGTGGTCAGTACTTTTTTTGTAGTGGAACGGAGTCGTAAGAAGTCAGGGTAATGAGTGAGCTAACATGCTGTAACAACAGTAGCCTTGTTTAAAAAACAGCAAATCCATGCGGGAAATGCTGCAATCTGCATCTTGGCTGCATGTAAATATGTGGGAATAATATCAGCCTGTCCGCAAACACAGAGCTATCACTCTGGCTGCTCTGCTCAGAGACACAGTTCGGTCCTGCAGAGCAGCCGGTCGGTCATGTATGTGCTCCAAAGCTGGAGCACCGCACCGTCTATGGTGACGTAAACCAGAGCAGTAGTGACACAGGATCGAAATGAACTGTTTACATGCAACACGATCGGATCAACAATCGGCAAAACCGACCTATCTCCATCGGAAAGAAATTTTGATCTGAACAAGTCTGATCTGGGCAGAATATTCAGAATGGTGTGTTTACATGACGTGTTTTTCTTCCGATCAGGCGTTCTTTCCGATTACTTTTGTCCGTGTAAACGCAGCGAATAACAACAACAAATCTAATCGCCATTTTTATCCAGGCAACAGAGATTAGTCAGGCGGTCTGAGTCACGTTTTTAGAACAACCAGTTGCCAATCATGATAAGCTAGTTCAAAGTCCATGCTCCCCCATCACTGAAAGCTGCTCGGAAGAAGCTGTCAATCAAATATTCGAGGTGGGGCCAGTGGGCACCACCCCTTTTACTGAGGCATCTGATTGGTCAGTTTATAACTTGAACATCTGGCAATAAAGAGAAAAAATATTATGAAAAAACTAAGATTAGCAACAAGATATTAGGAAAAATGTTTCACAGCAAGAATGTTAATTCTGTCTATTTAGAATGACTGAGTAACAGCTGCCTATTTTTCTATAGAGGTCTATTGGAGTTTGGTGACAGCAGCTATTTGGAACAGGAAGTAGCTGCTGTCGTACATTACACAAGTAATGTATGTTGTGTAAAATTTTCAAGTTTGATTGAAAAGAAGTGACAGCATTTATATAGGTGGGTAGTAACAGCACTGGGTTTTTTATGACCCCTTGGGGGGAAAAAAGTCATTGTGAGAAGAAATGATAATTTTTTTTCCAAGTCTAAAAATACAAACAGAAGACAGATCAAATGCTTCTTTTTGTCACCCCCTCCCCCCCGCCCCGCGTTCCACTGTCTTTCCCTCTGTGTGTCCCAGGTTGTTGACCCCTGATATGTATTGAAGTGTTAGGAAGCGTGAGGTCAACATTTCTATAGATTGCTCAGAAAAGTGTTCCTACTGGTTTTTATGTGTTAAATTAGAGACTCTAGACTTGAGGTTTGCTTGTTGTATTTTTTTCTTGATTGTTGGAGATTAAAGAAAATACTCCTTGTTGGTGAAAAAGTAGAGGTTGGAAGTCTGATATGATAACAAACATAAAAAAAAACACTTTTTTTAGTATTAAGATCTTTTTCTTCACCACAATGTCACAGATTTCAATAAAAATACCTCAAAATCAGGCTTTTCACAGCAATTATTAGGTTAGATTAAAAACAGATTTATTAAATTGCTTAATAACAGGTAATGATTGATTAATCAAACAAAGAATTCATCCCATGACAGTTCTGATAACACTGTCATAATTCACTTCTTAGAAATGTTTAAAAGCTACATTTTAGAAATGATTGTCTTAACAACCTAACAAGCAGAAATAAAAAGTGTTTCACTAAACAGTGAAGTGGAACTTTGCGGCTCTTGTTGGGTTTTGATCTTGAAGAAACTGGATCAAATGGTTCTTTAGTCTTTCAGTTTTTACATTTTTGAACAAAGCAGTTTTTCACTGATGTGTTCAGGTTTGAATCTTTTCTGTCTGCAGATCCATGAGCAGGACCCTGTCTTTGGGTTTTAGATTGAAATGTAGTTTTGGAAATAGATTTTTCAACTGGAAGGGACAGAAGAGACTCTTCCAGGACACGCTGTTGATGGACTGCATGTTTGGAGAGCTTGAAGCTCAAGATAGAACCGTTGTTGAAGTGAACATACCGATAGTGTGGAGATGAAGATCAGAGTCACACTGACCTGCTGACATGTGAGAGCTGTCCACACTTTGGACATGACTTCTGTCCCTCCTCTTCCTCTGATCTCTGTTCTGTGGGTCTGTCTCTTCATCTGTAGTTGATGATGATTCTTCATGTTGGTTTCCTTCTTCATCCTGACTATCAGTTACATTAAAGCTCTGCAGTTCCTCTTTAATCTGTGGAGGTTCTGGTTCCTCCCGTTCCACTCTGAAGTTCTTCTGCTGGTTGCAGAGGTCTTCCTCTTCAGTCTTCAAATGCTGGGGGAGAACTGCAGGGGACACAAACACAACAATAATAATAATAATAATAATAAACTTTATTTGTATAGCACCTTTCCAGATAAAAATCACAAAGTGCTTCACAGTACAACACAATAAAACAACAGTAAAACACAGTAAAAACACATGTTAGAAAAAAAAATAAGAAAAAGCTATTTTAAAAAGATATGTTTTTAGCTGCTTTTTAAAAGAAAACAGAGTCCACAGATCTGAGGCTGAGAGGAAGAGAGTTCCAGAGGGATGGGGCCACTGCGGCAAAGGCTCTGTCTCCTTTAGTCTTTAACCGGGTTCTCTTAACAGCCAGCAGACCCTGGTCACATGACCTCTGTGACCTGCTGGGAGTGTATGGCTGCACCAGGTCTTTTATGTAGACTGGTGCTTGGTCATTAAGGGCTCTGTATGTTAAGACCAGGATTTTAAAATGCACTCTGTAGTGGATGGGGAGCCAGTGCAGCTGCATTAACAACGGGGTGATGTGTGAAAACTTGGATGACTTGGTTAAAAGCCTAGCAGCTGCGTTCTGGACAACCTGGAGCCGTTCTAGAGATTTTTTACTTAAACATGTGAAGATGGAGTTGCAGTAATCAAGACAGGAGGATATCAAACTGTGAATGAGCATCTCCATCTCAGAATGGGACACAATTGGACTCAGTTTTGCAATGTTTTTAAGATGATAAAAACAAGAGCGAACAAGTGACCCAACATGAGAGTCCAGGCAGGGCTCCAGACTGCGACCAATTGGTCGCATTTTGCGACCAAAATTTGAGAGTGTGCGACTGAATTTTACATCCAGTCGCACATGCGCGACCAGTAAATTTGCCTCCCCCACCCTACGTATTTTTCATACATTAAACGTGGAAGGGGCACGTCAATGATCAATCAAATAATCAATGTGACGCGAGCGCACACGCACGCAGGCAGACACACACACTCGCGCACATACTCATGAAACGCAAGCACACACTCGCGTGATGCCCGTCTGTGAGGGTGAGAAGAATAGGGAAAGCCGCTGTAATTGGCTAAAATGCGTGGAGGGGGAGGGGCCTAGAGACAATCGAGCGCGCGTTAACATCTGTGGGAAGGAAACGGAGACAAATATCATCACAACCTGATATGTGCGTCTGAGCTATGAGTAAGTGAACTATTGATTCATTCTTCCGACCTGCGGCTAGTGTACCAGTGCCAGAACTACAGCAGGGGTCTCAAACTCGCGGCCCGCGGGCTATTTGCGGTCTCCAAGATGATATTTTGCAGCCCCCGCCTTAATGTGGAAGTTTAATGTTACTGCAGCCCGCCAGTTTTAATGAATGACACTTTTTCATTGTCGTGCACGGAGCTGACCAACCAATCACAGTGGGGTAAATCAGTGGTCCCCAACCACCGGGCCGCGGACCGATACCGGGCCGCGGGACACTTGGCACCGGGCCGCGGAGCGGTTCCAGGCCGCGGGAAATTTTTGCACCGGGACGCACAGAAAGAAAAAATAATTTCCATTTTATTGTTTTTTTTTCCGACAAAAACGTTTTATTTTGAAAAGTGAGCGGATTCACTTTGTTACATCTGCCACACTTAACGCACGTCAAAGTCGCGACACCAAACATCAGGTAATAAACCCCACTAAAATTAAACCCAAACAACCAAAATGAGCAAAAAACAAACTTCTTTAGAAAGTTGCTTTGACAAGGGGAAAATTATAATCATTATTGTTATTATCATTACTAAAGAGAAAATACCATCCCCGGTCCACGGTATACGTGTCTAGCGTTGCACCCCCCCACCCCCACCCCCCCGGTCCGCGGTAAACGTGCCTTGCGTTGTACCGGTCCACGGTGACAAAAAGGTTGGGGACCACTGGGGTAAATGACTCTTAGGGGCGGGACAATGACAGGGCTTGAAAGCAGGACACCTGACAGCCCCCAGGAGTTCCTTACTTTCCTTTTTAGAACGTATCTATTCGCTCGTAATTTTCTAAATACATGCAGTCCGTGCTGAACTTTTCTCTGGGTCACACAGAACCGGAGGAAGGTTAAGTTGGAGTTGTCCTTAACATTAAATTTAGTTTTAATATTCCTCTCCCCCTTAGTGTGATCTGTGTTATTATATATTTTATGATTATTTTAATGTTTTGTAATGTATGTAGCCTTTTTTTAATGAATTGGTATTTTAAATTATTTTAATTGATCACTCAACTACAAAAACCATCAGGACACATGTCCCATAATGCATTGTTTTGTAGTCTGTAGGGCAGCTTTCAGTCAGTTCAGTTTCCAGCTGTGTCCGGGTAGGTTTGCCCCTTGCTCCCACCCCTTTCTCGCGATATTTTTGTGATGATTGACAGTTGATGTTGGAGCAAAAAAGCTCATGGATTATCTGGGGGAGACAACTGTCAGGAGCACAAACTAGGACCTCAGTTTTGGCTTCATTGAGTTGGAGAAAGTTGTTATTCATCCAGCTCTTAACCGAATCCAGACACTTTTGTAAAGTCTGTATTTTAAAAACATCCTGAGGTTTAAAAGACACATAAAGCTGAATATCGTCAGCATAAAAGTGATAAGAAATATCATTAAAAGAACTTAAAATATGCTGTAAAGGCAGCAGATATAAAACAAACAATAAAGGTCCCAAAACTGAGCCTTGGGGCACACCAGAAGTGAGGGGAGCAGCGGAGGACTTAAACTTGGAGAAAACAACAGAGAAAGATCTGCCAGTCAAATATGAGGAGAACCAGTTTAAGGCTGATCCGGAGATCCCAACCCAGTTTTTCAGCCTGTCCAAGAGGATGTAATGGTCCACAGTGTCAAAGGCTGCGGTCAGGTCCAATAACAGTAACACAGAGCATTTTCCTGCATCACTCTGCATCAGGATGTCATTAGTGACTCTGAGAAGGGCTGTTTCAGTGGAGTGAGCTCTGCGAAAACCTGACTGAAATTGATCGAATGTTCCATGACTGTCGAGAGCAGCTGTAAGTTGTTTGGCAACAACCTTTTCTAAAATTTTAGACATGAAAGGAAGGTTAGAAATAGGTCTAAAACTGCTCAAGAGGGAGGGGTCAAGCCCAGGTTTTTTAAGGAGAGGAAGTACAACAGCTCCCTTAAAGTGCTCAGGGACTTGACCAGACAGCAGAGACGAATTCATTATTGACAGGACACAGGGACCAATGGGCTGGAAGACATCGTTGAGCAGAGAAGTTGGCAGCGTGTCGAGGGAGCAAGAGGATGACTTCATTGTGCCAACTAATCTAATTAGCTCAGGGAGGGAAACAGGTGAGAATGTGACTAAAATCACAGGACGAGGCGGACTAGGAATAGAACCAGAGCCAGGACCAGCTGTGTGACACAGAGAGCTTCTCACAGATCTGACCTTTTCAATAAAAAATGATAAAAACTTTTCACAATCATCATTTGAATGGATGGGAACGGCAGGTGGACTGGGCATAACAATATCACTAATAGTGTTGAACAGCACTTTAGGATTACCTCTGCTTTTGGAAATGAGATTAGTGAAATATGCAGCCCTCGCATCTCTAACAACATTGTTAAAAGAAACTAAAAGATCCTTAAGATGAAGGAGATGAACATCTAGGTGAGTTCTCTTCCATAAACGTTCAACTTTTCTACATAATTGTTTCAGACGGCGAATACTATCGTTAATCCAAGGAGAAACCTTAGTGACAGGAGCCAGTCTAGTTATAACAGGACAGACTTCATCCAAGATGGAAAGACAATAATGGTTAAAGTTACATAATAACGTATTAACATCGGTACATGGAGAAAGGACCAGGTTAAAAGCATTAGAAAAGACCTCAGCTGTGGAGGAGTTAAGGATGCAAGAGCTGACTTCTCTGCGTACAGGCAAGAGTGACACAGAAAAAGATAAGTTAAAAAAAATGCAATGATGGTCAGAAATAAAAATGTCCTCAGAAAAGATAAAATCAATATGCACACCCAAGATAAAAACAAGATCGAGTGTGCCACCTTTAACATGTGTGGACCCAGACACGTGCTGAGTAAAGTTAAAAGAGTCCATTAAGCTGATAAAACCTCTGGCAAAGAGGTCAGAGTCATCATTAATGTGTATGTTAAAATCACCAACTATGATCAGGTTAGACAGCTTCATAGTGGAAGAAAGAAAGTCGCTGAACTCGTGTAAAAACACACCATTTGATCCAGGTGGACGGTAGACAACAGCACAGTAAAGAGGGTACTTATTCCCGACTTTGATCACCTGGAGCTCGAATGAAGAAAACTGAACAGCGCTCACCGAGCGGCATGGGAGGCGATTCCGAATGACCGCGGTGACTCCCCCTCCACGACCCGATGGTCGAGGCCGTCCGATGAAGGAGTAACCGGCCAGGCAGAGTTCAATGAGAGACGAATGGAGCGTTTTATACGTTTCCAGGACTTTGTTTTTTTTTAAGCATCAATAAACTCTGTGATCATTGGAGAAAATGTCTGAGGAGTCTGGAGGACCAGAAGAGACTAATTGAAAAAAATAAATTGAATATAAAATAATAAAAATAAATGCGTCATTCATTCATTTAAAATTATCAATAAATAAATCAAATTTGAAATCAAAACATAAATACTTAAATAGTAATTAAAAAGCATATTTAAATTTTTCATGACATTTTTAATACTTTTATGGTCCAGTGTGGGACAAATTAAAATAAATACAATGCTCAGCATAAATGAATACACTTCACTAAATGTGTCAGAAAACCTTTAGCGTCTTTTCAGAATCAACATTTCCTGAGAAATACTAGATTACAATATACTCCTACAAAGGTGGGTCATTGATTGCAAACAGGATCTGTTAATTTACATACAAAAAATTGATTTCATAACAAATTAATTCAAACCCTTGTTGCAAAAATGAGTACACCACACAAACAAATAAATAACGCCGTGGCTTTCTTGAGATTCATATAATGCAAAGATTTACAGAATAGTTTGAGATGGTTTATTAATCCATTAATGTGAAGTTTCACCTTTAAGAATTTACTGTTATGTATGAAATGCTTTGAAATCACAATCAATACATTAATCAGAAAGTCCAGATTTTTATCAATTAATAGTAATAAAATTTTAATGGTATTCCAATTTAAAAGGATTATGATAATCTTTTTTGTCTTCAACCAATTATGAAAATATGACCAAAACTCTTTTACATGCAAAAATTCAAAGAACAGATGTTCCACATTTTCAACATCATTTCCACAAAATACACAAAGATCATTATCCCAATTAAAGCCTATATGTAAAACTGATTGGAAGGGTAAATATCATTTAATATTTTAAAAGGTCACTTCTTTTGCTTTGTGAGGAACAGGATATGCTAGATATAATGTTCATATATTTTTAGGTTCTGCGGTGCTGTAATTCTGCAAAGTATATTTTCTTTTTAATGGGGAAGGGTAATATAAACAATTTAAAATCTCTCGAAAAAAATTTTAATAAAAAAAAAAATAAAAATCTTTTTTTGTCTTCCAAACATAGCCCTTCCACATAGAGTGATCTCATTTCTGAATAATGTTGTTGCAACATTATTTGCTGGGCTACATTTTTAGTGGGAATTGGAATGGATTTAATTATCGTATTCTTTCAATGGGCAGACTAAATTATATTTAGCACATACAGTGTTGCGATCAAGATAATTACCATGTTTGTCCATTAAATGAGAAATGGCCCAAATTCCTTTTCCAGAGCTGCCTGGCGGGAATAACTGCCCACTGATTTCCCATCATGCCTTTGTTTACGCTTTGTTTATCAACTAACAACTCCAAGCTAAAATTGGCGGTGAAGGTATGACAGCAGCACCATCGTAGCTATAATCCAGGGGGGTATTCCAGGAAGGATGTTTAAACTCCCCTGCATTTAACCCTGAACTCTGGCTGAAATCCGCCTGAACTCGCTTACTTGATCTATGTTGGTTCCAGAAGCATGGATATGAGTTAGCGTAATTACGCTCGACTTGGTAACCTCGGCTTAATGGGCGTGCACGTCAGGTACATAAAGACATTCTCAATGGATCGCTGATTTGCGGAGTCACCGTGGAAACCCGTGGTGAAAATAAGAAAGAAAACGCTACACTTCAGTGAGACGGAGTCTGACATTATAAGACCATCAAAAAAGTAATACAGCTGCATGCACGAGACGAGTTTCTAATCTTATTTCCATTTTCCTTGTGACGCATATATATATATATATATATATATATATATATATATATATATATATATATATATATATATATATATATATATAGTATTTTGTTATGTATGTTGTTAAAAGTATTTTTTCAGCATGAAACTTCTTCTGCTTGCCTTAATTAGTGTAATCAACACATATTATGAATTTGGTTGATCTCACATATTTGCTACCCCCCCCCCCCCTGCATGTTTATATCACATAGATACTGTTCGGGTCAATTTGACCCGGCAGTCAAACTGGAAGTACAAGGATGTCTTATTATAAGTAGTATTGCTTTCTTTGCAGCTGTGAGACATACTTTTACCCCAATCACACACATAGACACACATCAGGGCTCCAGACTGCGACCAGTTGGTCGCATTTTGCGACCTAAATTTGAGAGTGTGCAACTAAATTTTACATCCAGTCGCACATGTGCTACCAGTAAATTTGCCTCCCCCACCCTCCGTATTTTTTTATACATTAAATGTGGAAGGGGCACGTCAATGATCAATGAAATAATCAATGAGATGCGAGCGCACACGCACGCAGGCAGACACACACACACTCGCGCACATACTCATGAAACGCGAGCACATACACTCTCGCGTGATGCCCGTCTGTGAGGCGGCCACTGCGTGTGAGAAGAATAGGGAAAGCCACTGTAAGTGGCTCAAATGCGTGGAGGGGGAGGGGCCTAGAGATGATCAAGCGCGCGTATACATCTGTGGGAAGGAAACGGAGACAAATATCATCACAACCTGATATGTGCGTCTGAGCTATGAGTAAGTGAACTATTGATTCATTCTTCCGACCTGCGGCTAGTGTACCAGGGCCAGAGTGTACAGCAGGGGTCTCAAACTCGCAGTTGATTTATGGTATGCGCCCCTAAATTTTCTGGTTGTGCCCCTAAAATTTTCAGTCAGGGGCCACAGTGCTCCTTGTGAAAAAAGTTAGTCTGGAGCCCTGCACATACACACACATAGGTGCATAGGTGTTATGACTTTTGACAGGAACCATTTATGTTCTCGCGGAAAAACTCAACCCACATTCAGTGGACACTCAACAGGGGAGGGGCAAAACATATAAAAGATTTTCTGCATGGGAATCCTTGCAGAAAATGAGTAGCAGAAACAGAAAGATGACAGTCCAGGAGGCTCTGGAAGTCATCACTGATCATGATCTGAAGAAGACTATCTTGAGCTAAATTCTGATTCTAATGATTCTAATTTTGAACCAGATGAGGGAATTGTTATTGTTCCTCAAAGCAAGACATTCATATCAAAGAATGGTGAAATACATTGGTCTTCATCCCCAAATATGCGTCAGACAAACCTGTCTGCCGAAAACATAATAAAGACAGCGCCAGGGCTTATTAAGATGGCAGCGACTCATGTGACCATGTCAATTCAATTCAATTCAATTCAATTTAACTTGAAAAGCCCAAATTCACAACAACAGTCATCTCAATGGACTTCGTATAGGTAATTGAAAAAGTAAAACATAAAATCGCGGTAAGACACACCGCTCCCGCGGGAGTCGGATCAGCTGAGGAGAATAAATGTCCCACACCTACATGCGTGACAGCTAACGGGGCTTGAACTTTAAATATGTGCGAGTGACAAGATTTAGTTTTAGACACACTGAAAACACGTTGGGGAAAATGCAACGATAGACGTGTTTGAGATGAACCGGCACCTCGCCTGGATCGTGGGGGAGACCAAGCAGGGGGGGTTGAAGGCGAATGAAGGACAACAGGAAGTTGGAGTTGTCCTCAACATTCAATTTAGTTTTAATATTCCTCTCCCACTCAGTATGATCTGTGTTATTATGTATTTTATGCTTATTTGAATGTTTTGTAATGTATGTAGCCTTTTTTTAATCAATTGGTATTTTATATTATTTTAATTGATCACTCAACTACAAAAACCATCAGGACACATGTCCCATAATGCATTGTTTTGTAGTCATCTGGGCAGCTTTCAGTCAGTGCAGTACTAAATTTCCAGCTGTGTTCGCTCAGGTTGGGGTCTTGCTCCCATCCCTTTCTTGTGATATTTTTGTTTTGATTGACAGGTGATGTTGGAGCAAAAACAAAAATATATGTCACACACCAGGTGATCTGTGCAGCGTTGAGTCCACCTGAGTGATCTCAAACACGCTTATTGTGTCACCAACATAAATTTCCATCCGTTTTCTTTACTTATTTCTACTGTCATGACAGCTATGCTGCTGTCAGTTTATCTGTTGTTGCATCTTCAAAAGTGCAGATTAAAATGTGACACTGAATTTGAAACAGCACATAGTAATTTCTGCATCTATTTTTAAAGTATTTATAAGTAATACAGTGGAAATTAGTAGATTTGGTTAGCATGTTGATTTACGGTATGCGCCCCTAAATTTTCTGGTTGTGCCCCTAAGATTTTCAGTTGGGGGCCACTGTGCTCCTAGTGAAAAAGTTAGTCTGGAGCCCTGTACAGCACTTTACAACTCCTTGAAGGTACCAAAGGGCTTCACAATAAAAAAAAATATCTAAAATGGGAACAAAAGTTTTAAGCTAAAAACTCTAGAATAATTTGTTTTAGAATATAATTTTCAATCCAAATGTTTACTTCCACATTTCATGTTATATAATTCTCACTTCATACATCTGCTCGTGGTCCGGCCCTTCTATCGAATTTTAGAACCAAATGTGGCCCCCCAGTTAAAATAATTGCCCACCTCTGTTCTAGATGGTAGGGGTGCTATATAAACTCATTATCCTCTCTCTCCCTCTCACTCATGTTGCAAAGACTTAAACATAGTAATAAAATAACTCGGGAAAACACAGTAAAACAGCTAAATAACTAAACACATTTGGTCAAAAACCTACACTTACACCCAAAATCCGTCCAGACAGAGGCAAAGGGAATGGTATCCCACAATCCCTTGCGGTGTCGATCTAACAGCAGCACCAAAGTTACACCTACTTAATTGAATTAATTTGAATGAAAGGAAAATAATTGTCTGATAACTACGTGTTATTTTTAAGGTGACTTAACAAAAAAATGATTTCTCTTAACTGAAGCAAATAATTAAGTTAGATCAAAGTAAAAAGTTTGTCTTTCCAACATCCATATGTGGTCCTATCACCCTCTCACGGTGGAAAAAGTATTATCTGAGCTTCTTCATCCACTAAATCATCTTCAAATGGACACGCCATGCTGCTTCACCTCTCTCAAAACAAACTAAGCTTCAACTAAACCTGCTCCGGACCAGGTTATGTTCAGAGCATGAGTTGCCATGGCAACTTGACCTACCCTGAAACATACCTCCATTTCTGGAACCGAAAGCTGAGGTTATCAACTTCTTTAGCCTCAAACTTACCGTGGGAGCTAGCTTAACCTGCTTTGGATCCAGATAGCAGCTCAGACAAGGAAAACAAAGACGTTCATCTATTTTTCTGGATGCAGCAGTGAACGTACCAACTATGTGGTGGAGCTGCAGCTGCGGGTTCCAGCTGCTATCCAGCAGTCTGCGCTGACGACAGAGCTCCTCCTCGTTCTGGACGATGGTTCCTTCAGCAGCAGAAAGTTGTTCTCTGACAGAACCTTCCTGAGGTTCTGAAGACATGGTTCCTGCTCCGATCTTCAGCTCCAACTCCCACAAACACCGCCGTCCTCTTCACTGCAGCTCCGATCGATCATCTGCTAGTCTCACAATCACAGCAATCCACGTTGTCTTTCCGTTCAACACTTCTTCACTCATTTACGACACTTTGGAAAATGCTGAGAGTTCCACACGAACCACGTATCGTCCTTTCTGTCCAAAAACCTCACAAACGTCCCAACAAAACACCACCGACCTCTCAACACAAGCTAACGCTGCTAGCGCCTCGTGATGTTTACTTCCGGGTCACGTGCAGACATTTGGTTGGAAACAATGAGTTATATCACTAGAGGAGACATCACGTGGTTCCTCATGGGAGGAGAGCACCGCCATCTTGGTGAGGTCAAGTTACCACTGCAGTGCATGCATGTGAACACATTTTTTGCATAATACCAGTTCATTTTGCAGGTTTCAACTGCCAAAATCAGAGAACTGAGTCCATGAAGGAGGAAGGTATATTATTTCACAGGTAAGTATTTTTTTCTTTAATGCTGCAGGGGCTTCATTAATCATACACATGTTGACATGCATGATGCTGTAGGGCTATTATCAACATGCTGCATGATGTGCAAATAATTTACTGTCGACATAAATGTACATCTTATTTTGCTAAACCTCTATACAGCATACTAGGGTATTATAGTAATATAAATTTATACATTTCTGACTCAGTTACTGAACTTTTCTTGCAGGTTTTCAGTGGATTCAGACTTAAGGAAAAATTGGATCTTAGCAATAAAAAGAGCTAACCCAGATGGATCACTGTGGTACCAACTAGTAATACAGTCTGACTGTTCAAAACATTTGTGGAAACAGATTTAGATAAGATGCCGGACTGTTTGCTTGAAACTCGGCAGCCTAACATCTCCTCATAACACAAATTAATCAGTCACATGAATCAGTATAAATCTATTGTTCACTTTTGGACTTTTTTAATTATTATTATTAGACTTATTTTTTTTATTATTTATTGACTTATTATTTATTTATTGTTATTATTTATTGTTTGTATTTACTTAATATTGATTTATTATTATTATTATTGACTTGTTGGGTTTTTCTAAATAATTTAAATTACATTTCAAAGAGGTTTAAAACTTCTAAATGTTTAGAAATTATTTTTAAAAATTCTTTGTAATTTTTGTTTATTTGTAAGAAGTCCTGCAACAATGCATTTTCATTAAAGTTTGAGCTTTTAAGGCTGACGGTTTCTCTCTTTAACAACAACAAATTATGTATATATATATATATATATATATATATATATAGATATATATATATATATATATAATATATATATATATATATATATATATATATATAATATCTATATATCATATATATATATATATATATATTATATATATATATATTAATGTATATAAATATAATATATTTACATACATGTATAAATATATATAAATGTAAATATATATATATTATATATATATATATATATATCATATATATCTCTATATATATATATATATCTATATATATAATATATTATAGTATATAAAAGCTACTTAGACACCACTAAAAGCAATAGAAATCAATGTCATGTGGGCGTCGTCGACCTCACCAAGATGGCGTCGCACTCCGCCACCGTCGGCCAGGCTTCTAAAGCGGGCGTGTCTCCTCTAGTGATAAAACTCATTGGCTGGAACGCTGAGGAATGTTAACCCCGCCCATGCTGAGCCCGTCTTCTTCTTTGGTTTTACAAGTTTCCATGTGCATGTATTAGGGAGTTAATAAATTTTGTCTGGCCTCACAGACTCAAAAAAATAACTCATTGGATGAACTTAATTTAATTGTGGGCAGGATTTCCATCCAATAAATATGAGTAACCCCACCTCAAAGAAAATTCTTCCATGAAACGAAATATAATCGAGTTAGTCAAACTGAATTTTATCAAGAAAGGCAAAATATCATACAACAGAAATCTTAAGCCAGATTTGAACCAAGAACCACTGTGTTACATCCCACTAACTAACCCATTGAGCTAACACTCCAGGCTCATCATATAATGTCTTCTTGAGAGAACCTGAGTTCAAACGATTTCATGCCACAGTTTTGTTTTTTACGTGGAAAAAACGAACTAAAGTTTTCACTTTTGAAAAGTCGAAAGATTTGAAGGACTAATAGTCATACCAGGCATTCCATTAGACGAAGGAGTTGAACATTTTAAAAGTTGAATGGTCAAAATAGGTGAAAAATTGTAGCCGTGATACGGCAAAAATAATAAATAAAGAGAAACAGGAAAACAGCATTCAACAGCATGCCCCTTACTTGAACTCAATTATTTTGGATTACTGGAGTTATAGGGGAAACTATTAATACATTTTGTGTTAAGTCAATTAAATGTAAATACATTCTTTTAAAATAAATATTTTTAAATAAAACAAACAGCATTTTATTGTGTTACATGAAAGAGGGACTTCAATCATTTCTTTGAGTGATACATAAAAAAAATTGCACCATTCAAATTTTCCTCCCCTCTGTTCTCTTTCTTCCTCATACAATTCACAATGACACCAAATATGCTCCACTGATTCTTCCACTTTCCTGCAATCACAACTGCACTGATAAAGGTGAATCAAATGCACGGGCTCAGCGTGGGCGGGGTTAACATTCCACAGCAGACGGGCTCAATGTGGGCGGGGTTAACATTCCACAGCAGACAGGCTCAATGTGGGCGGGGTTAACATTCCACAGCAGACAGGCTCAATGTGGGCGGGGTTAACATTCCACAGCGTGTTCACATTCCACTATGTTGACCAATTCTGCAGGCTGCAGCCAGGGCTTACTCTAAAAAAGATCACAGAGTGCTTCGCTGAACTGCAAAATGGTTCGAAATGCTTCCAGGATTTAAAAAAAGTTTTAATTTTGCAAATGATAAGAAAAATAAAATCATAATAGAAAAAAAACATTTTGGGGGAAACTTTATGAGAGCCTTTTTGACATCATCACACGGTTCGGTTCTCAATCCAATGTTCATTTTACCAACACACGCATCAGAGGTTAAATTAACCTTGTTCACATTTGTATTGTATGGCTGAACAATAGTAATCGATAAGGAAATTTCTTCAGTAAACAAAGAAACAAATTTGAAAAAAGAAATTTAACAGCAAAAAACCTTAAATAACTGTTTTTAAAGAGAATAATTAAGAGTATAAATAAACATTAAACTCTAGTCAAAAACAAATAATATTTTGGAAATGCTTCCGAAATAAAAACAGTGGTTTCTTAGATTTCAGTTAAATTAGATCAACACATTTATGACATTTATAACTGAGATATAATATAATGAAAGAAAAGTGAAAAAAATGAATGAACAATGAACAAATGAAATATTTTTTGAATGCAAACATTTTTCACCGACATTCTGTTTCTTGTTTCTGTGTCGTCTACAAAGACTTGTTTAATAAAAAAAAAACTGGAATAATTTTTTATTATTTCACACAAAATAAACACTTAAGGATTTTTTTCCTTCTTAATAACTAGTTAAATATTACGACGGAGTATTAGGGCCACCAAAAAAGAAAATTTAGGGCCACCAAAAAAGATAATTTAGGGCCACCAAAAAAAAAAAAAAGTAAAATTACGAGATTTTATCTCTCAAATTTAAATTTACAACTTAAAATCTCATAAATTTACGAGAAAAAAGTCGTAGATTAAGGAGAAAACACTGAAGTTGTCCGTTTATCGGAACCTAGTTTGAAGATTAAATATGTGGAGCCTTTTGTGAAGCTTTCTTTCCGTATTATTATAGGTTTAAAACAAAGTGATTCTGAACCTGTGGAGCCGTCTTTCCGGGGTTCGGTGTCAGTAAAGCAGAGTTTCATCTGTAAAATAAGGAGCTCAGAGACACATTTAGGAGGAGGATCGCTGCAGCCTTTATTTTCCTTTTCATTCACATAACCTGAAGTTCATTTGTCTCTTTACGTCATGAACCTGTCATCCGAACACCAATGCGGAAGTAAACAGTGTTACACACGCCCCCTCCTCCAGATGAAACATCCCGTTTCAGCATAAAACAATACAGATGAATGAAAATAGTCTTTTATATTAGCATTAGAACGTTGAAAATGCCAGAAAGTGCTCCTCCTTTTGTGTGACAGAAGCATCACTCAGACGTAAAGATCTTGTCTTTGGTGGAGGAAGAAAGGATTCAAGCGAACAGCTGCAGGGAGACTGACGATGGCTTCATCGAGCTGCAGAGATCCTGCAAACCAACCATCAATAAATAAAACTTTAATGAATTGTAAATCAAACAAATGAGCTACCAAACATTTGGAACGTTTTCAATAAACATTCAGCTCACCTGCTCAACTGAGTTTAGTCGGTCTGATCTGCGGCTGCACGGCTTTCACCTATTGCTCTGCATGTTCACTTCCAATGTAATCTCCTAAAATTACGAGTTTTTATCTCCTAAATTTACGAGATAAAATCTTGTAAATTCACTTTTTTGTTGTTGTTGGTGGCCCTAAAACTCCATCGTAAAATATCACATGTAGTTTCTATAAAATATTAATTCTTGCTGGTTTTATTTGAACCCTTTCAGCTTTTTCCAGGTCTGAGAGTTTTAACAGAAATGAAAATATTTGACATTCCACTTGATGAGAAGCTGCAGAAAGACTGAAATCCATCAGATTGTAAAAACGTAGAGGTGGTCCTTTGATGATGATGATGTGATGAAGATCAGACGCTGATGTCACTGATGTTCTGGCTGTTGATGGGCTGGATGTGGGTCCTGGTGGTGCTGAAGAATGAAAGATCCTTCTAGCTGCAGTCATTCCTGAAGGAAGCTCATTGCAGCTGTTCTCTCCTGACAGATGGAATGATGGGAAATGAAGTTCATGTTGAAGTGTGGTCCAAGCAGAACAGAAAGGTCTCACCTCAAAGTCAGGACTTGGATCAGCTGCTGTTCTCTGGGAGCGTGCACGTGCTGCTGCATGTGCTTCTGTCATGGCGTTCTGGATGAGCTGCTGAGGTCTGTTTGCATCAAGACTCTCAGCTGCTTTAGTCAAACTGCTGAGCGATGGAACAATGGAGCCGTTTCTGAAGGAAGAGGATCAAACATGATGCTCTGCATCCGTTTGCTTCAGGAAGTGGAGGTTTTTTAGAGTCTCCAGACTGTTTCTGAACGGCCAAAGAAAAGCAGCTGATGTGGTTCTGTCTCCTACCAGCAGGGAGCGCTCTCAGCCGGACAGAACAGATCCTCAATGCTGCTCTGAGAAGGACTCTTCTGTTCCAGAAGCAGAGACTGTTCACATCCAGGAGAATCTGGACTCCAATGAATCCCAGAGAATCTCCTCTCTGCTGTTTGGACACTTTGACCAGCAGAGGGCAGCAGAACTTTCAGCAACTCTGGATCTGATCCCACAAAAACAATCCATGGATGATCAGATTTCAGAATTGGAGTCCTGAAGATTTGAAGGATCAAAGACAAAGATGTTCTGAAGAGAAGATGTGAGAAGAAAGTCCAGAATGAATCCACTCTGACTTCTCCTCATGTCTCTGAAGCTTGTGTCTTCATGTCTTCACCTCAGAGTTTCTTCTGGATTCCATGTGGATCAATAATATTGATCATGTTCTGTTGTCATTTTCCATCAGAACTTCAGGCTTTTCTCTGCTGATGATCTCTGAGCTGAACTTCTTGGAGGAATTCCTGAATCTGGGATTTGGAGCAAACAGTCAGAACAAAGGAGGTTTCCATTTCTTCTAAGCTCTGCCAGAAGAAAAGAGCTGAAGCTTGAAGCTGAAGCAGCATTTGCTCAGAGAATCTGTCCTCCAGACCAACAAGTCCCACCACAGCCTTGAAGACGTTTCCAGAAGCAGCAGCAGACTGTGTTCCCATGACGATGCTGAAGTCAGCTGCTGCTCTGCAGGAGAAAGTCTGCAGCTCCTCAGTCAGGAAGCTCTTTCAAGCTCGTGTACATCTGTCAGTGCAGCAGCAGAAAGCCTGTTTCTCTGCAGGAAGTCTGAGACTTTTCAAAGTAAGAGCCTCATGTTGGCAG
The DNA here is from genome assembly GCA_023969325.1 of Oryzias curvinotus. NCBI lineage: Eukaryota > Metazoa > Chordata > Actinopteri > Beloniformes > Adrianichthyidae > Oryzias > Oryzias curvinotus. The sequence goes on along the minus strand of CM043707.1, from coordinate 11,060,490 downwards.
AGATGGGTTGGATTCTTTGATGCTCCAGTGTCTTTTGGATTCAGGATGAGTTCATGCAGATCTAGAAATCCCACCATGATGATCATCCTTGAGGAATTTCAAAATAAAAGACTTACAAACACCACAATCTCTGCTGGATGATAAATACATTTACTCTTTATTTTCTGTCAATAAATAACATTTATCAATAAATCCCTGATTCTAAATGATGGATCTAAAGTTGAAAAGAACTGAAAGTGCTGACTCAGCACAGATCAAAGGAGACACAGATGATTTCCTGGAATGAAGAAAACATCAAACATCATGATGTGATCTGGAACTGAGCTGTTCTTCAGAAGATCCTCCCAAACATGGAAACTGTTGCTGCAACACGTGAAGGTTTGGTTCTGTTGCTAGTGAGATCTGATGGATCAGAACCAGACTTCTGTCAGCTGGAACTGTGGCTTCTTCCAGACCATGACATGTTGTTCAATAAAGTTCATTCCAAAGCGTGACTGATTCATGAAGTGGTTCCTTGAGCCGTGAGTTTTGCCAGCAGCAGGAATCCCTGAGAGTTAGGAGACAGTTTGTGGAGAGAGTTTGTAGATTTAGGAGAAACCAACGTTTGAAATGAAACCAAAGTGTCCTAAACCAAAATCACTGAGCACATCTCAATGTTCCACAAACAGACATTTTCCACAGTGGACCGTCACCACACACTTTACAAGACAGTTTTTCACAACTTTATGACAACAAATCCTGAAATTGATCCATTCAAGGAAACATTGACTAATATTTGTATTGATGCTGTTTTCCATCTGTGTTTTCAAACCTGCATCAAGAATTAGCTCATGTTTATTGATTCACTTTCTTTGGAAGTTTGGGTTCTCTGATGAACCACCAGAGGGCGACAGAGAACTGTTGATATTATTAACAGAACAGTCAAATAAATCAACATTTAGCACAAAGTGAACAAACTTAGGTCACGTGCTAACGTTCTGATTCTGTTGGAAAAGCCTTTTGTTTTTCATTTCTTCAGAATTTTGGTTCAAAAAGACCAATGACAAATGAAACTCCAATAAAGTTGTTTTATAATGAGGAAATGAAATGTTATTTTTATTGAATTATCAAGTGGAGACTTGGCTTCAGGTGATAATAAAGGTTGGTGCTATTTCCAGTTCTAGAAAGAACATGCCTTCTGCACAGTTTGCAGTGAACGTTACTCATTTATGTCAGTTTTTAATGAACTGAAATCCCTCCACACAGGAGCCAAAATTAAAATTTTACATACATACAAACATATTTTTACTGAACAAATCATAACATTATTTTACACATAAATACCTTAGAAGTTTTACCTTTTGAACTTTTTTCTGATTTATTTAAAGAAAATAGCATCAAAGTAATTTCTTGGTCTGAACACGTCTTTATTGTCATCTAACTGTAAACTCCAATTCAAACATGCTGACAAAACAAGGACAGATTTAACCTGTGTAGCGCTTTCTTAGCTTGCTCTGACCTACAGAAGATTTTGTTCGACTCATGGAGCCCAGAGTGTGTGGATAGAAGACGCAACACAGGGATGAAGCAATCAATTGACTGTATTAAAACAAAGAAAGTAAATAACAAAACAATAAGTTGAGTCAGTGGAGAAAGGAGTGTCCAGGGATCCACAAGGATATTTTTCCAGTCTTTGGTTTCCAAAGTTCTTTTTTCCTTTAGGTATGGCGTCTTTTGCAAAGTTCCTTTTTCATAGGTTCATAATTCAAAAGGTCTCATTGAGAGTTCCTGGGTAGCTCACCATGCACCATTTCTGAATGATGCAGATCACAATGTTCCAATCAAGGAAAGAAGTAGGGGTGGAAAAACCTGACCGAAGAGTAGTTAGTTCAAAGTGTGGTTGTTCCAGTGAGATGTTACAAAGTTTGGGGTAAAGTTGAAATAGCAGACAGCCATAAGAGATGCAGACAGCCACAGCAGATCAGCAACAGCCAGAGCATGGATGACAGGAAGTGGCTATGTGACCCGGATGTTAATATAGGGAACTGGCCCCACCAAAATAAGAGCGCTCAGGTGTTTCAAATCTGGTAATGCAAGTGGGGCACTGATCCGGGTTACACCTGCTTTCTGGAATACCCCCTGGTTTAACCTACTGGGTTAAACAGAAACAAAATAAATGAATATACATCTGAAATGCATATAGAATGACCACGGCCTTAACAGAAACAAACAATGGTGAACATCAATGTAGTAGCACAAAATAAAGTCTTACTCAGTGGCCTTGTAGAATAGTGTCTCCCCTGAGACTGGAAGGTAATGAGTTTAAATCTATAGTCAAATCAAACCCAAGACTAGAAAAATTGGACTAAAACCTCCCTGCTGGACATTCAACTTAAAGGGGTTGGATTGGGGGGGTCAAACCACCAAATGGTTCATGAGCGAGTCTGTGTCTGCAGCTCACCACTCCCCCAGGGGAGGAGTCAAATGAAGAGCAAAATCAGGTAAGTGACAGCTAGTGAGACTTTTGACTATTTTATCATATCCTCTACTTTTCTTCTCTTCTTGGACAATGACCTAGATCAGTGAGAAGGTAAGTGTTCTTTCTGTAGACATCCAATTGATTGTATATTTATTGTAGGACTAGACTGAGTAACTCCACCCCCCTGCACGTTCCAAACAAGATGTACCTGCTGGCTCCTAGAGGTCAAACTCCCATAGAGTTCTTTAGAGAAAAATCAGCCGTTAGTTATTCTATTGGTCAGAATAACCATTCTGGATCTGATATATTTTTTTTACATGTTCTTGCTAATCCTATCTTATTTTACTCATGCTATTTTTTCTTTATGGCCAGTTATTCAAGCTATCAGATACCCCCACCTCAAACATTTGAAATAGTTAATTGACAGATTCTCCAGAGCACATTTTTACTTAATGTTAAATGTTAAAATGTTGACTCAGACCGAGTGAGGGGTCCATCCATATCCATCAGGAAAATGACAGCTGAATTGACTTCTTTTTGTTGGAGCTGGAAGTAAGACATTTTTTATGGGTAACATCACACAGGCTCAGTCCAGTTCTCTTATACAGTCCGTGGGTCCTCCTTTGGGTTGTCTTTTTGTCTGAACCTGTGCAGACTTCCTCTATAGGTCAGATTTCGACAAAAACAACAAGTGGAAGAACATCAACACAATAGAGAAATGAATAAATTTCTATACAGAATACAAAAAAGTGTGGTTTCAGTAAGTGGACAGAATCTTCACACTGCTACTTCCAATGGTTTCAGTTTGGAACAGCTGGACATTCCTTCACGAAGATGTACAATAAAACCTACTCTGCTAGAGAAAGTGGTTTTTGGTTTTCGAGTTGGAGATGTTTCAGAGCTGAAACAGTCAAATTTAAGAAAGACAAAATGGTCAACGTGACTGAAGAACCAATCAAATAATTGGATGGAACTCTGTGATCTCATCTCAGTCATGGGTTCAGCAGTCAGAACTGGACCTGAGGAGTCCATCTTTTGAACCAGCAGAGAACCAAAAAACAGCAGAAACCCACACTGTGGGAAAGACTCCACACTTCTGACTGATGTTCACGTCCACTTTATTCTTCACAGTAAAGATTAGAACAGAACACTGAGAACCAAAAAGAACAGAGGAACAGTACTAATGTCTACTAGAAAACAGGAATCACAAGAACACCAGACACAAACACCAGTCTGGTTCTTTATAATTTTATATTTAAAACAATACTGAAATGTTCATGAACTATATAGTGTTAGATTTAAAGATGTATAAAATAATTCTAGTTTCATCATGGTAACACACAGACGTAGACAATATTGTTTTAGCTTATACCATGGTCCGGGTAAATACTTGATTCTGATTGGCTGCTGGGTATAGATTAAAAAGTGATAATCCACAGTGATAACTGCACGCCTAAATAGAAGTTCTGGCCACATAGCTTTAATGTTCTACATCACTGCGCTGGCTTCTTTACCACAATCTTTAGCTTAATCATCTGGACAAAAACAAGCTCTAAGAGGTGAACTTTATCTCTGAACTGATTTTATTTAACACATCGTGACGGTCGGCATAGATATCCCTTTCCTTCCCCGCCTAAGTCAGTGCTGGCCCTGTCGGTGCAGTATGTTACAGTGACAATGTACCACATCACGTTACAAATAGTCCGCTTTCTGGGAAAAATGCAATTTAAATCCAAAAAATAACAAGAATAAAGTACTAAAAACGGATGGAATATTTATTTCTTTTGTAAGTGACCATGGTATAAGCAGGTTAATGGCCTTCAAAGTGTGAAATATGAGAAATGAATGCACTTTGCACAAGAAACAGCTCGGGCTTCCACAGTGGAGAATAATGCACACTTCCTCTGTTAGTGTCCCATACATAAACAACAACCACAATGGTTAACTCAAAAACTTTAGACAATATCATAAAGTACAAAAATCTTCTAGGAAAAATCAACCAACAATAATTGAACATTATCAACATTTAAAAAAAAAATCAAATTTTACCCTCATAATTCAAAACAGCACATTTCAATTTAGAGGTATATCTTAAAGAAGGAATTTCATGAAGTTAAATATCTTAAAAAGTGAAACTCATGATGTTTAGAATCATTACACAATCAATTACACTAAAACCTTTGGCAAATACTTGACACAAAAAAGTTCGATTTGAGACAAAATACATCGCTAAAACTTGTTTTCTATTGTTTACACAAAAAAGTTGTGTCTTTTGAGATGAAATAAAAAAATATAACTTTTTTTCCATTCTGTATAAGAAAAAGGCTTTTCTCCTGTGTTAGTTATCATGTGTGTTTTGAGACTAGATACAGAACTAAAATTGTTTATCACAATCTCTACATAAAAAGGGCAGTCGCTTTTAATGTGTTTTCATGTGTGTCTTGAGACTGGATGTTTGATTACTTTTTTTTTTTTTACATTACAAGAAAAAGGCTTCTCTCCTGTGTGAGTTCTCATGTGTTTTTTTAGTTTAGATACTTGACTATAACATTTATCACATGCTTTACAAGAAAAAGGCTTTTCTGTTTTATGAACTCTCACGTGTGTTTTGAGAACATGTGCAAAACTAAAACTTTTATCACATTCTTTACAAGAAAAGGGCTTTTCTCCTGTGTGAGTTCTCATGTGGTTTTTGAGACTAGATATACGACTATAACTTTTATCACATTCTTTACAAGAAAAAGGCTTCTCTCCTGTATGAGTTCTCATGTGTGTTTTGAGATTATTTACAGAACTAAAACTTTTATCACATTTTTTGCAAGAAAAAGGCCTCTCTCCTGTGTGAGTTCTCATGTGGTTTTTGAGACTAGATATACGACTAAAACTTTTTTTACATTCTTTACAACAAAAAGGCCTCTCTCCTGTGTGAGTTCTCATGTGGTTTTTGAGAGTGGATGTTTGACTAAAACTTTTATCACATTCTTTACAAGAAAAAGGCTTTTCTCCTGTGTGAGTTCTCATGTGTTTTTTGAGACTAGATGAATCACTAAAACCTTTACTACATTCTTTACAAGAAAAAGGCTTTTCACCTGTGTGAGTTCTCATGTGTTTTTTGAGAGTTCATTCCTGTCTAAAACGTTTATCGCATTCTATACAACAAAAAGGCTTCTCTCCTGTATGAATTCTCATGTGTGTTTTAAGGTGAGTTGTTTGACTAAAGCTTTTGTCACATTCTATACAAGAAAAAGGCTTTTCTCCTGTATGTCTCATGTTTGTTTTGAGATTAAATAAATAACTAAAACTCTTCCTCTGATCTCTGTTCTGTGGGTCTGTCTCTTCATCTGTAGCTGATGTTGATTCTTCATGTTGGTTTCCTTCTTCATCCTGACTATCAGTTACATTAAAGCTCTGCTGATTGTTTAGATCTGCTTCACTGTTCTCATCTTCCTCATAGGTAGGAATCTTCATCAAGGTATCAGTCTCCTGCTTCAGATCAAGATGATCTTCATCCTGACTGATGAAGAGGTCATCTGGCTCCTCTTTAATTTGTGAAAGTTGTTGTTCCACTTGTTCCTCTTTAATCTGTGGAGGTTCTGGTTTCTGCAGTTCCTCTTTAATTTGTGAAGTTTCTGGTTCCCCGTGTTCCATTCTTAAATTGCTTTGTTGGTTGCATAGATCCTCTTCACTCGCATAATGCTGAGGGAGAACTGTAAGGACAAAAAGACAAAAAAGGAGACCTTTTATACTTTTGAAGGTATTTGTGTATTGTCAAGAAATAGTCTGTCTTGGTTCTCTTTTACAAATAAGACAGTTAGAGGTGATGTCAGTCCTTCAGTAGGTCAAACACCTAATTGAAGAAACTCATAAGTTTTCAAAAAAGGTTACTCTACATTTTAATAAACACACACTCCCCACACGGACAAACTCATCTTTTACAGTAATAAGGTGGTGGTCACTGATCTTGTGTTTCCTACTCCGGTGTTTTTCAAACACACTAGTGTGCCCTCAGACATGGTCAGGTGTGACGTGGGAAATTGCCCTGATCTAAAAACGTTTACCATCTCCAGGATAGATACCATATTTTTCCAACTTCAAATTCCGGAGCTTAATCAGTGTTACTAAATGTTGTCTGTCATCCAAACAGGCCCTGATAAAACACTGAGTAGTTGGGAATATGAAAGAGCAGCGGAAGAGTGTGTGTGTGTGTGAGAGAGCGTGCATTCAGTTTGTGTAGCTCAGTTATTCACAGTTTCTGAGGTTAAAATCGCTGATTTTGAGTGTCTCGCAATCACAGACGGAGCGAAATCTCCGGGTGAGGCTCTGGAGCTGCTGTGCCTCATGTCTGACTATAGGGCTCAATGTTAACAGAGACGTGCGGTCAAAATTCTGCTGTACACTAACATAAAAGCCAGGGGGCAGATGTGAGCTAGAGGTAAGATCGGGCCTAAAAAATCCGGCCCGACCCGACACAGGCCCGCGGGCATTAAAGCTGAACTCGGACCGAACCCGACCAATTAACTTGATTTGCAGGACCAAGCCCGAAGCAAACCCGAAATTTCAATTTTAACCCATAGGACTTTTGGCAGAAAAAAATCGCCAGATTTCTTTAAGGTAAAATAATCTATATATTTTTATGATCATGAAAGTTATGGTCTTTCAAACAGAGAGTGGTCGCTGCAGCCGCGCGCGTATAAGCTGCTGTTGTGGCATAGAGTTCCGCTGGAAGCGCTGCGCAAAGGTTCCTCCCTCCATGACAAATGCATTTGATCAATGAAATAACGCTGGAACACAGAATAAGAGGCCAGACAGAGAGAGTGACAGAGAGATCTGGATGATAAGCACTCGCTTCATTACGCGGAGAAATACTGCAGGCGCAGCGGTGCGCGTTTGCCTTTTCAGCTCCCCTGTCTGAAGTTTATCCTTGACTTCCTGCTGTTCCATATCAGGGATCCCTAAACAAAATAGATACGGGTTTACGGAGGGGAGATTACGTTCATGACACGCTCGCAGAGCTGCGGGTGGCCGGCGCCCCCCTCGTTCTGCCAGTTGCTGGACCACAGTGTATGTCAATCAACGGTGGGCTGGTGACTGGTGGGAGGGGGCGGGGTTTACCTGTGTGTGTGTGGGTGTGTGCGCTAGGGGAACGTTCTCCCTCTGAGTAAGAAGAAGCTAGCTGTGACTTTCGGTTCGTGCGGTAACCGTTCTGACATCCAGGATTAATAAAGAGCTGTTTGACAAGGAGCTTCTTTGCAGACATTACAATAAATTTATTAAAAAAGTCAGCGAGAGAGAAGCCCGGCCCGAACCGACCCGAACGTAATGACTGTCATTTAGAACCCGACCCGACCCGAAATTCGGGTCGGGTCGGGTTCTGACTCGGGCTCGGGCCTAAGATCTTACCTCTAATGTGAGCTGACAGCTTCTTTGTAGCTACACTGCTGCCGTAGAAACAGACTACGAACGTCTTTCTCCATTGAGAGGAGAAACTGATATAAACTAAAGGAGAATAACGAATGCTTGGAAACAGATCATAGAGCTTTTTGTGGAGAAGGATCAAAACATGGACTCAAAAAGTAAGGCTAAAACACGTTTTTCAGTTTTTGTTTTTTTAAAATAACATTGGAGTAAGTGGTTAAAAATGTAAGTAAAATAATTTATTTTATTTTTTATGATCATTTTCACAGACAACATTTAGTAACACTGATTAAGCTCCAGAATTTGAAGTTGGAAAAATACCAGAAATAGTTACTCAGGGTCAAATGTGTGCTGAACACACATGTAAAAAACAATTTGTTTACAGTACATATGAATAATTTATACACAATAGGAGTGTTCTATTCATGTCTGTAAATAATCTCTGTAGGACAAATATTTTCTTGTGTGTATTTTATAAGCCGTTATAGCTGTTGTTGGATAAATGGTGAAATATTCAGTTCTTGCAATTGTAAATCTGACTCCAGAGGATTCAATTCAATTCAATTTTATTTGTTTAGCCCAAAATCACAACAACAGTCGTCTCGATGGGCTTTGAAGTAAAACATGAACTCAAAAGGATCATGAATACAAAGAGTCAATAGGAAAATACTAAAATAAACTAACAAACTGACTAAGCTATACTGGCATCCCTGCCCTTAGACCCCCCTTCGCGGTAAGGAAAAACTCCTAAAAAACCGGATTCCGGAAAAAAATGAAGAAACCTCATGGGTGCCCACATGAAGGAGTCATCCTCCCCCAGGACGGACAGGCGATTTACCAGAACTCATAGAGGAGAATTAACTTATCTAACTCTACATCTACATATTTAAAGTCCAGCAGACGAGCTTCATGCAGCCGTGGTTGGGGACAGTCAGGGGCGCGAGTCGAGCCAGAGACAGGAACCACAGCCAGGTTTAGGAGCAGGAGCAGAGACGAGGTACACAGTCAGGAACAGGAGCGCGGATGGGCCAACTGGAGTCTGGAAGCACTCCCACTCCCCAGGAGGGGAGAGGGAAAAAGGGACAATACATGAATCGTACTGCACCAAACAGAGACATGGAGAACTAAATGATAAATGATGATCACAGATAGAGAAGAGAGGAAGGGTAGAGGTAGATGAGAAAAGAAAAGTATTGGAAAAGGACAGAAAAGAGGACAGAGCCCCAGTGCACCATAGTTACCCCAGCTTCAACTTCTAGCAGCCTTTTAAAACAAATAGTTATTGTTATTTAGTTTAATTTAAACAATTAACATTAAGTTAAATAATCTCTGAATACTAACTAGTCTGACAATAAGCCTGTCCAAAGAGGAATGTTTTCAGTCTAACTTTGAATGTAGAAACTGAATCTGCCTCTCTTACATGAGCTGGGAGTTTATTCCATAAGACAGGGGCTTGGTGGCTAAACGCTCTACCTCCGACTGTACTTTTACTAATTCTAGGAATCACAAGCAGTCCTGCATTTTGCGAGTGCCTCACCAGCCATTAACCTCACTGCACGTCACTGCTTTGTTGTCAGCATCAATGAAGGGAAAAGACAATTGGATGAGTCGAATGTTGTGTGTTGACATTGTAACACAAAGATAGTGTATGCCACAGATCTGTTAATGCTCTTAAAACGGCATCAACTAACTGTAACAATAAATTAAATGTGCAAGTAATTTTTTCAGGCCAGTGTTAATTATCCAAAATTTTTCTATTCCTGGCAGCTAATAGTTTTTCTTATTTTATAAAGCAGATCACCTACATAGGTCAATTTTATTTATTGTTATATAAAACCAATTAATGCATTTTGCAAGTAATATTTACTGACTTTTTTGTACCGAAAAAATACTGAAAATACATAGATAGACAAAAACTTCATTAATCTTCCAAAGGAGAATTTAGGTGTCCGGCAGCAAAACACACACAATAAATAACAATAACATAATAGCTCATAAAATAGCAGTTCATATGAGGCAGATTTGTTAAAAAGGCGTACCGAACCAAAACGTGTCGAACCGAGCCCTATGAAACTCTGAATCGAACCAAAATGAGATTTTAGTGTGTCGTTAAACCCCCTACTCATAAAGTCGCTCCCAACAAAAATACCAGCTAACGCTCGTCTTTAGCAGTGTAGCTTTCCACAGGATCCGGTGTCAGACCGTGGAACAAGTGAACCAACCCTGAAGCTCAGAGAAGAGAGTCTTATCTGTGTTCTGCAGCTGTTTGCACTACATCTCCCATAATGCATTGGGTTAAAGTGACAGCTTTTCAGCGCACAATTAGTCTTTTTCTTAAACACCTTGAAACCACAACAAACACACATAAAAAAGTTTTTAAATCTTTTAACTTAACTTTTATTACATCTTTTAGAAAAAACTGATGGATGCTGGTGTGCCGCGGGATTTTTGTCAAGTGTGCCGTGGCTCAAAAAAGGTTGAAAAACACTGCCCTACCCCATCTCTTATGGGGGGAGTCAGACGCTCAGTGGTAGTGGTTAATGCAATGCTCAAAGAATTCAATATAAATCGTCACGATGTTACAAATCATAAAAACTATGGCAAATTTACCGGAAAGGAGTGCAAAAATAAGCTCCAACAACTACAACGAGGCTATGCTGCACACCAGATAATGTTTACAAAAATGGCTAAATGAAGCCGTGACAGACGCTAGTAGCTACGTTGGGGATTTGTTGAAAGTAGCTGACAGTGTTTATCCAGAGCAAAAGAATAAGTTTGAAGCTATAAGTCTGGCAAATGCTACAATTACTAAATGAGTAGAAGATCTGGGCAGCGACTTCCAACAGCAACCGGGAAAACATCTGGAGGACTTAGTTAATTGTATTAAATTAAATTAAATTAAATGTGTATTATTCATTAAAAACAACTTTTTCGGTTTATCCATTTTTTTCACCAAAAAAATTTATTGGTAAACAAAAATTTCTTTACTTCAAACTAAGTTCCACAATAATGAAAAATTACATTAAAAAGTTGGTTTTTAAAGATCCACTCCTATTAAATTTGTGTTTTAGGCATTTTTAAAATGTCTTGTAGCATTTTTCTATGATTGAGGACATACATAAAACATTTCTGAGTAGTTCTTTTTATGAATAAGAGCAAATAAAAAGGCAACAATTGAAAAAGCTTCAGTCTGTGACATAAGTAAAAAGTCTCCCCAAAGTCTCTATTGTGAATCATCCATTTACAAATAGATCCATGAACTTCTTTGTTTTCCTCGTCTGAGCTGGAATCTGGATCATACCTGACAATCTAGAGACGAGACCCGGGCGCAGAGCAGCAGTGTAAAACGCTCCTCTGAGCCTCCCTTAGTGCTGGTGCAAAACCCATGCAGGGAAAGTCAAGCAGGTCCTAGCTTTAGCCTATGTGATGAAAAACAAGTAAAAGGAGCGCGTCATAGAAACCTTAAAGTGACAGACAGCAGTTCTCACAAGCGCAATAATGATGTCATTAAATGCGGTTTATTAAACATTCGATCCATTTCCTCTAAGTCCCTCTTAGTCAATGAGTTAATCACTGATAACAACCTTAGTTTACTAGCCTTAACAGAAACTTGGCTCCAACAGGATGACTATGTTAGATTGAATGAAGCAACCCCCCCCACTTATGCTAACTATCAGAAATCCAGAATTTCTGGGAAAGGAGGTGGTTTGGCAGTAATATCACAGTCTAGCTTACTTCTCAGCCCTAAAGTTAAAAATGCTTATAATTCATTTGAAAGTATCATATTGTCTATAAATCACCCAAACAGGAAGACTCGAAAACCTGTTTTATTCATAATTATTTATCGCCCCCCTGGCCCATATTCAGAATTTTTAACTGAGTTTTCCGACTTCCTATCGACTATTGTCTTAGATTCTGATCAAACTATAATAATAGGGGATTTTAATATTCATGTTGATGACCCCAGTGACTGTCTAGGAAAGGCTTTTGCAGCTTTATTAGATGATGTTGGTTTCACCCAAAGTGTGAATGAACCCACTCACTGTCATAAGCACACCCTGGACCTCGTTTTAACCCATGGTATAGAGATCAGCCAGCTGAGTGTCCTTCCTCTTAACCCCATCATTTCTGATCACTTTATGATTACCTTCCAGCTTACTTTAGAACCTGCTACTGCCCCAGTGAATAAGAAACAACTTAGAAGAACCTTAACTGACTGTTCTGTGTCTGAGTTTAAACTCACAGTTCAGCCAGTACTTAGTGACATTCTGAGCAAATATTCTGAGTCCAGCTCCCATAGCATCAGTCCTAGTATAAATGACCACTTTGTTAATGATGCCTTACAAGCACTCAGGAGTACACTTGATGTTGTTGCCCCCCTGAAACCTAAGTTCGTTAGACAAAACCGAGTAGCACCGTGGTTTAACGCTGAAACACGCTCTCTTAAACAAGAAACCCGTAAGTTAGAAAGAGAATGGCGCCGCTCCGGTTCAGAGCAGTCTCTGAATATCTGGAAATATAGCCTATTAAATTATAAAAAAGCTCTGCGTAGAGCTAGAAGCCAGTACTATTCAACCTTAATATCAGAGAATGGAAACAATCCTAGATTTCTTTTTAGCACTATTGCTAAATTAACTCACAGTCAGAGCTCAGTAGAACCACATGTTCCTGTTTCTCTCAGCTCTGATGATTTTCTTACATTTTTTGATAGTAAAATCTCAAATATTAGACACAAGTTAAATCAAGTTATTCCTTCTATCAGCCCAGAGCAGGCTGAAGCTGTAGAAGTGGAGGCATCCATAGAAACCTCTGTAACATTAGACTGCTTCACTATTGTGGATCAATTAGAATTGGCATCAATTATTACGTCCTCCAAATCCTCAACTTGTCTGTTAGACCCAATTCCCACTAGACTTTTTAAAGAAACTTTTCCCCTAATTAATGATTCCATATTAACAATGATAAATACCTCTCTGGAAACGGGTTACGTGCCACAGTCTTTTAAATACGCAGTTGTTAAACCTCTTTTGAAAAAGCCCAGTTTGGATCCTAACATCTTGGCCAACTATAGACCGATATCAAACCTGCCCTTTATTTCTAAAATCCTAGAAAGAGTTGTAGTTAAGCAGCTTTACTGCCACCTACAGGACAACAGCCACTTTGAAGACTTTCAGTCGGGGTTTAGACCCCACCACAGTACGGAAACCGCACTAGTTAGAGTCTCTAATGACTTGTTATTGGCTTCAGAAAAGGGACTACTTTCTATTCTTGTCCTGTTAGACCTCAGCGCAGCTTTTGACACTATCGACCACAGTATTTTACTCCATAGATTAGAGCATGACTTAGGGATCAGAGGATCTGCTCTCCAGTGGTTTAAATCCTATCTGTCAGATAGGTATCAGTTTGTTAATGTAAATGGACATTCCTCTCAGTACACTCGAGTTAACTACGGAGTCCCACAGGGCTCAGTCTTAGGACCCATCCTGTTTACGCTTTATATGCTACCCCTAGGAAACATAATCAGGAAACACAGCATTAATTTTCATTGTTATGCCGACGATACTCAGTTGTATTTATCCATGAAACCTGACCAGAATGACCAGATAGAGAAACTGAACGCCTGCATTAGTGACATCAAGACCTGGATGACAATTAATTACCTCCTCCTGAACCCAGAAAAAACTGAGGTTATTATACTAGGTCCTAAAAATCTGAGAGATGCTCTGTCTGCTCAGATAGTCTCCCTGGATGGTGTAAGTATAGCCCCCAATTCCACAGTTAGAAACCTTGGGGTTTTATTTGACCAGGATTTATCATTTAAGGCTCACATATCTCAGGCGTGTAGAACTGCATTTTTTCACCTGCGGAATATTGCTAAGATCAGAAATATACTTTCTAAGAGTGATGCTGAAAAACTCATCCACGCATTTGTTACGTCGAGGCTGGATTACTGTAACTCCTTGTTAGCAGCGTGTCCTAAGAGTTCCTTAAGAAGTCTCCAGCTTGTTCAGAATGCAGCAGCTAGATTGTTAGCAGGAACTAGCAGAAGAGATCACATCACTCCTGTGTTAGTTTCACTCCATTGGCTCCCAGTTGATTCTAGAATTAAGTTCAAGATCCTCCTGTTAACCTATAAGGCCTTACATGGAATGGCCCCGTCCTATATTAATGACCTCATAGTCCCTTACCATCCAATCAGAACACTTCGCTCGCAAAATGCAGGACTGCTTGTGGTTCCTAGAATTAGTAAAAGTACAGTCGGAGGTAGAGCGTTTAGCCACCAAGCCCCTGTCTTATGGAATAAACTCCCAGCTCATGTAAGAGAGGCAGATTCAGTTTCTACATTCAAAGTTAGACTGAAAACATTCCTCTTTGGACAGGCTTATTGTCAGACTAGTTAGTATTCAGAGATTATTTAACTTAATGTTAATTGTTTAAATTAAACCAAATAACAATAACTATTATTTTAAAAGGCTGCTAGAAGTTGAAGCTGGGGTAACTATGGTGCACTGGGGCTCTGTCCTCTTTTCTGTCCTTTTCCAATACTTTTCTTTTCTCATCTACCTCTACACTTCCTCTCTTCTCTATCTGTGATCATCATTTATCATTTAGTTATCCATGCCTCTGTTTGGTGCAGTACGATTCATGTATTGTCCCTCTATCCCTCTCCCCTCCTGGGGAGTGGGAGTGCTTCCAGATTCCAGTTGGCCCATCCGTGCTCCTGTTCCTGACTGTGTACCTCGTCTCTGCTCCTGCTCCTACACCTGGCTGTGGTTCCTGTCTCCGGCTCGACTCGCGCCCCGGATTGTCCCCAACCCCGGCTGGATGAAGCTCGTCTGCTGGACTTTAAATATGTAGATGTAGAGTTAGATAAGTTCATTCTTCTCTATGAGTTCTGGTTAATCGCCTGTCCGTCCTGGGGGAGGATCCCTCCTTCATGTGGGCACCCCTGAGGTTTCTTCATTTTTTTCCGGAATCCGGTTTTTTAGGAGTTTTTCCTTACCGCGAAGGGGGGTCTAAGGGCAGGGATGCCAGTATAGCTTAGTCAGTTTGTTAGTTTATTTTAGTATTTTCCTATTGACTCTTTGTATTCATGATCCTTTTGAGTTCATGTTTTACTTCAAAGCCCATCGCGACGACTGTTGTTGTGATTTTGGGCTATACAAATAAAATTGAATTGAAAATTGAATTGAATCATAACAGTATGGCTAGGGGAGAGGTGAGTCCAGATTGAGTAGGGACGTGCCGTCCGGAGCTCCTGCAGTCTTTTGATCGTATCTACAGTCCCTGACAAAAGTCTTGTCGCTTATGCATTTTGTAGAAATAAAAGCGTATAACCTCACTTTTAATTTTGATTTGATTTGAAATGGTTTATTTCAAGCAATCAAGTAGAAATAATACACAAAAGCAATATAATCATCAGTTATACATTCATACAGTAACTAATCAAATTTAGGATAATTAGACATATTAATAAATATTGCTTGAAAGGGAGTGGAAGGAAGTGAACTTATATAATCCCACCCCGTTATACTATAACCATTTTATTACATGATTTATCAATATCCGGTACCCAGTTTTTATCAGACAGAATTAAAAAAATCATAAGGTATCGATAAGGCACATGAAAAAGATGAAATACTTAATTATTATGTAAAAAATAACTATTTTAGAAATCAACATGGCAAATGCAGATCTGTTATCTAAAATATATGCAGATTATGTTACTTATAAAAGTCATTCATATGATTATAACATAATACTATATCAGTAAAATACACAACACTGTTTCAGGAATTTTCATAGCAAGGTCACATTTTGGCTAGGGCTGGGCGATATGGCCCAAAAATATCTCCGATTTTATTTTTTTTAATTCGATTTCCGATTTTTTCCCGATTTTTTTCCCCCCCATCCTACTTAAGGAAAGCAATAAGTACAAACGGCAGATAACTTAAAGCAAATGTTGCTTTTATTTAATCAAATGCAAGACAAATGTAACCCCCATTTCTGGGATGAATAATGAATAAATGAACACACTCTTAGAATCAAAGTTTAGTATAAAATTTTTCTTCTTCTCACTCTCTTTTGGACTTGTGTTTATATAATTTTGTTGTGTTTTATATAATTTTTGTCTCATTTTTGTCTTAGTTTGTGATTCTACTCTTGTTTTCACTTGTCCAAAATAAAAAGGTTACTTCCTTACTTCAAGTCCCAGCTGTGTTTTCAGTCACACTTTGTAGTCTAGACTAAAAGGAGACAAACATTCAGAGAGTAGCTTGAGAGTAGCAGCATTTTCTAAAAAGTCATCAATACAGCTCATATTTGGGTCTAAAGTTTTAAATAAACTAATAGACCCTGTCTTGATGATGAAGCAGTTTTGTACATTATTTTGTTCTGTTAACCATATTATTTATGAGGATGAATTGCATAACATGCCAATATTGCAGAACATATTTCACTTTTCTTTTTGCAAATAGGTGTTCATTTGAATTTCTGTTGTAATTTTCATTTGATTTTTTTGTTTGTTTCACTGCTGATCGATCAAACGGGTGTTTGTGTAGCTGTTAATTGTGAGACTTGCTTTGTGAAGTCTTCATGTTATTTATGAGAGGCAGTGTTGTCATTTTCACTTTCACGTGTTTCTTCCATCTGCCGACGGTGTCGCCGTTTCTCATTTCACCCGTTTTTGTGCGTACGCCTGGGTCAGAGCTTGATGAAGGACCGCACATTTTCCCGTCAAGTTTGCTTTTTATAAATCTCAACTATTGCGTAGAGAGTGGCGTACGCCTTCTTTTGTGTGTACGCAACGTTTATAACTGAGGCCGCTGGAGTCCATGTTTCCTCCTTCAGTTAAGAACCAGAGGTGCTGTAGTGTGATTTAATCGTGAAGCACGGCGCCTCAGTCCAGCAGCAGCAGGTTTTAGCATAGCGTCTTCTAGAAAAGTCTGGTTTAATTTATTAATAAATCCCGAATGATAATTATTCTCTGGGATTTTCTTCTTTAGCATATTTAGATACTTTACGGCTGCATCAGCTGATGCCATTTCTAAGTGCAGGGACACAACTTTGGTTATAGCGATTCAGGAACTGAATGAGCTGTTGGAAGACAACAGGCTCTTCATCTCTTCGAATCTATATAAAAGCCAATGTGGTTTAAGAGTAGAGTAAAGTAAACTTTAGACGATATCAGTGTTTACTCTGCATCACAGCATCTGTGTAGCTTCTAATCGAGCTGAATCATTTTCTTGATTA
The DNA here is from genome assembly GCA_023969325.1 of Oryzias curvinotus. Classification (NCBI taxonomy): domain Eukaryota; kingdom Metazoa; phylum Chordata; class Actinopteri; order Beloniformes; family Adrianichthyidae; genus Oryzias; species Oryzias curvinotus. The sequence goes on along the minus strand of CM043707.1, from coordinate 11,043,365 downwards.
TATTCCTTATTAACTTATAACAAGGGAAAAATGATTTGATATCAACTTGAGTTCTTTTGACTATCTCTGCAATGATACCTCCTGTTCTTGGATTAGACAATAATGAGAAAGTTCTGACACCGATAACTCATCTTTAATCTGACTTCAGGGAGAGTTCAGGGTTCAAATCATAGTAGTTTAAACATGACTTCTGATATAACCTCCTGCAAATGCAGACTAGACAAAAACTTATCAGTAATGACGCATTTTGTATGTTTACATTTTGCCCTGCAGGCTAATAAAAAAAAAGCCTTTTTCCCTTGAGGACAGAGAGAGAGGACAGCCACAGAGCCTAACAGGTCGTGTTTCTCCACCTCTCCCCTTTTGGAAAAGGTTTGAACATTCATGCTGACTCTTGTGTATCTTTTCATTTCTGCACATTTCATTTTTGGACGTCCTGAACCATCTGAATCTGTGAAGGCCGGATGGGACTGCAACAATCCCTTCCAGTGACGTAAAAAAATCAGGGCAACCAATGAATGTAATATGTTTAGTCACATACCAACTATGTTGAGCTGCAGCTGCGGGTTCCAGCTGCTATCCAGCAGTCTGCGCTGACGACAGAGCTCCTCCTCGTTCTGGACGATGGTTCCTTCAGCAGCAGAAAGTTGTTCTCTGACAGAACCTTCCTGAGGTTCTGAAGACATGGTTCCTGCTCCGATCTTCAGCTCCAACTCCCACAAACACCGCCGTCCTCTTCACTGCAGCTCCGATCGATCATCTGCTAGTCTCACAATCACAGCAATCCACGTTGTCTTTCCGTTCAACACTTCTTCACTCATTTACGACACTTTGGAAAATGCTGAGAGTTCCACACGAACCACGTATCGTCCTTTCTGTCCAAAAACCTCACAAACGTCCCAACAAAACACCACCGACCTCTCAACACAAGCTAACGCTGCTAGCCTGCTAACAAGCTAACGCTGCTAGCGCCTCGTGCTGTTTACTTCCGGGTCACGTGCAGAAACTTTATTTAAAAAACGTATAAACTGCTTAACTGAACCTCAATGTAGTTCAAAAGCTTCCATTATTTTTAAACAGTTTTAATTCAGAGATAATAAAAAATTGAGTTAACATAAAAAAAAGTATAGAGGAAATTTAATGCGCGCTGTTGTGACGTCATCACACTGTGTCTCATTCCAATGTTTAGATTTTACTACCAAATCAAATCAAAGTTTATTTGTATAGCACTTTTAAAACACAAGGTATTCAAAGTGCTTTACATGATGAAATTTAAAAACACAAGGACAAAACAGTCAAATACGATACAAAACGTATCAGTATGGACGTTTTTCTGGAGCAAAATTAAAAATAAAAGTTAATACCAGAAATGCTTTTTCATCATTTATTTATTTACCTATTTATTTATTTATTTATTTATTTATTTATTTATTTATTTATTTATTTATTATTATTATTAATTTTTTTATTGAACACATTACAGAACAATACCAGAACATTTACATAAAACTTACAAAACATGGCGAATACAAGAGAGAATACTGCAATTTGAAAGGAAGCAAAAAAGAAAATTCTTATCAGTATGCATACATAATCCTGTCCATATTCATAATCATAGAGAAATTAGGGAAAAGTATAACATAAGAAAACATCATTTCAGAGTTGGATAGTGTTACTAAGTGCAGGAGGATACAACAGATAAATAAACTGTCTCAGATTCTGGGAATATCACTCAGGGTGTCATAAACTGTTATGGCTTTAGGTGAATTGATCAACTTTATGGATTTTAAGTATAAATTGACTTCATTGTTAAAGAAGTTAAAGCTGGGGTGACATTACCGTAGCCTATGTTTGTGTATAAAAAACTTGGCTAAACATAACACAGTATAGATACATATATTATTTACATTGTTGTGTAGTGACAGGCCGTGCCTTTTCATTTTTAAAATGAAGCTGTATTTGTTGACTCAATACTAAACCTGATCACATTTGTTTATTGTATTTCTAAACTACAGTCGTGAATAAAGAAGTTTATTAGGTAAACAAATAAACAAAAATAAAAAATGAAATTTTAAGCAAAAAGATCCTAAAAAACTGTTTTTAAAGGGAATAATTACGACTATAAATAAACATTAAACTGTATGGTTAATAACAAAGACAAGCAATAATTTTGAAATTCTTATTACAGTGAAAAACAATTGAGAAATTGACTTATTTTAATTAAAATTAGATGAACACATTTATAAAGTATTTAACTGAGATGTAACATAATGAAAGAAAAGTGGAAAAAAATGAAGATCTTTGGAATCCAAACATTTTTCACAACAATCTGCAAAGATTTTAACGCTGTTTCTTCTTTCTGTACTTCTTCAAAGATTCTTTTCAATAAAAAAAGGGAAAGATTGAAGTAAATTCAGAGATTTTTTCAGGTTAAGACAAAAATAAAACACTTAACATTTTTATTTACAGTACAGACCAAAAGTTTGGACTCACCTTCTCATTCATAGAGTTTTCTTTATTTTCATGACTATGAAAATTGTAGATTCACACTGAAGGCATCAAAACTATGAATGAACACATGTGGAATTCTATACATATCAAAAAAGTGTGAAACAACTGAGAATATGTCATATTGTAGGTTCTTCATAGTAGCTACCTTTTGCTTTGATTACTGCTTTGCACACTTTTGGCATTCTCTGGATGAGCTTCAAAAATGTTGAGAAATGCAGAAATGTGTGCTGCAGATCCCATGTTTGCCACTAGAGGGCAGCACAGCAGCTTCAGTCTTTGTCATTGTTGCTGTGTGAGCCTGAAGGAGCTTCAAAGTGAACTAGCTGCAGCTTGGTTCAGACAAACCTCCACATTCACACACAGATGTGATCCTGAAGAAGTCTGAACAGAACATTTCAGGAGAACTCTTCAGTCCAGAACATGAGCCTGCAAAAAAAAAAACTGAAACTGAAACTGTTCCTGAAACTGACGGACGCTTCCACAGTCTTTCCGTCTCTCTGACCGACTTTGAAGGCTTGCTGTCCCATGTTAACCCCAGAGGAAAACTAAAAACCAGAATCAAATCAGGGACCTTTTTCTGATGGTCTCCATGGAAAGAAGACCTTAGATGGTGTCTGATTGACTTAACATTGAAAGTGGCCACGCCCACTGCGTGAATCCCGTTGGGTGTGAGGCAGCTTCAAAGATGAATCCAAAAGTGTCTCCAAACCCCAGTTTGGTATCAAACCATTTTCTTCTGAGCTGCAGCTCGTGTCTTTGCAGCTCCACTCGGACTCAGAGCCTCCAGACGTTCAGGTTTCAGAAAAACGCTCTAAATGAGTCCAGGAGTCACTTTGGACTTTAGCCAGACGTCTGAATTCAACACAGAGCAGATCCTGCAGGGATAGGAAGCTGCTACTAATTACACAATCAAACAGCAGGGGATTTTCAAAATAAAGGAACAGTATTTGTGGTGAGGTCACAGCTTCCTCATTCCGGGTCTGACACTAAATGTTTCTGTTGAACAGAATGTTTTCTGATTGGTTTAGCCTTCTTTCCACTCTGGATCCTTCAGGTTCTCCATCTTTCTGGATCCAAATCCATCCAGTCACGACGACTTCCTGTGTTTAGAGGATCAGATGCAGAAGAGAATCCAACATAGAACCGGAGTCACACTGGATCCAGCTGTCAGGAAGGGGAGGAGCCAAAATGCAGAAACTGGGCTCAGAGGCAGAAAGGTCAAGATTTGATTAGAGACAGTGATCAGCGGGATTCTGTTCAAAACCGTTTTCAGTCAAATGCTTGTGTAGCAATGAGTTCCAGTTTCTACCTGGTTGCTTTAGCCCATAAAGTGACTTTTGTAGCTCACACACCAGTTTTTGAAACTCTCACTGAAATCTGCCCCTTCTTCCTGGTTATAGCATTTAGCCACAAACCTTACTTTATATTCATCACCTCCATCAATGTCAGTTTTAACAACATAGACCCTCCTTCCCCCCACTGCTTTGACCTTCTGAAATTGTAACTATTAGCAGAAATATAAGTAAAAACCAAACAGAAGGAAATAAAAATTAGAAAATAAAATACAAGAAATAAAAGCATAGAAATGCAAGAGTTAACTTATGTCGGTAAACCAAGAGATTTACAGATGTTTTGTTGAGCTTTTGCATATATATATATATATATATATATATATATATATATATATATATATATATATATATATATATATATATATATATATATACATATATATATATATATACGTATATATAGATATTTATATATTTTTTTTTACATAGAAATTATTTTTACATATTGATGGAGTTCTAGTTTCAGTAAGAAGAATTCAGGTTTCCTATTGGAAAATGTACTTTCTATTATAGGAGAGAAATGAGTAAAACACCTGTGAGGGATGGAGCGGCCAAAGAGGACAACAGAAGTTTATCAAAAAATGAAAGCTTTAATTTTTCTCAAAAAATGTAAAAATATGAACAAACTGGGCTCTTAAAAAAGATAAACAGAAACACAATTAACTCAGGCAACAAACTTAACTTTAACTTAACCCACTAAACAGACCAAGTAACAGAAACACTCTGAGAACTCAGAACCTCAGCCACACCCATAGAGACCAGTAGCACCATCAGCACTGGCAACTCAAAAAAACAGGTGACATTAATAAAACAAACCCAAAATAAGTAAACTAAACATATGGACATGTATTTGCTACACAGTAAACAGAATAAATGTATATTTTAACACAAAGAGTTGCTGTGTTGGCTGTTGTGCCTCTGCCAACAAACAACCATAAACTTGTGACATGCGTTTGTTATGCGGCCGGCTGCAGAAATAATCCACAAAACGGATCTTGTTCTGGACTTTATTTTCAGCTTCAACACACTACAACATGGAGCAGCTCATCGCCACACTCACTTCCTCTTCTCCTTCCTCAGTCGTCACTCTAGCTCACTGCTCCGCCTAGTGGCGTCAAGTAATATAACCATAGCTGAACACAACAGCAACAACATGAAAAAGATGACATGTGTTCTACAGAGACAAAGACAACCCCCATAATTGACATCCAGAGCAACTTGCATCTCTCAGGATTTTTTCGAATGACGTTCTTTAACTGTTCCCTCTCCTTTTCCGTGTAGATTTTCCTTAAACTTTTGTTTGCCGTTTTGTGTCTTTTTGGATTTATAACAAGTATTAGAAGAAACTTTTTAG
>CM043707.1:10956751-11037148 GCA_023969325.1 Oryzias curvinotus | reverse complement strand
GCTTTGAAGCTCACACAGCCGACCCAAATGTGTGAGCTGACGGGCCGAGCTCTGCTCGTTTCTCCTGAGTCCCTGCAGCCGCTAACCCAGAGCGGCGGGTCCGCTCACAGTCCGAATTCTCACACATAACAACACAACAAAACGCACACGTAACTAAGCACACCCCCCCCCCCCCCCCCCCAAACACATTAATAAATCTGCCTGCTCTGCTCAGAGAGGTTCACTCGGTCTACTGGCACTGGAGCCCGAACGCAGAGCTCGGGTGCCGGGTCCAGACCTCAGTGGGCACGAAGCACTCCTCCCCGGCAGCCCCTCCGTGAGGGGTGAGAGAGGCAGAGAGCCAGCGGGGCGAGAGCGGAGCGGCGCTTTTCAGGGGGCCGCCGCAGAGCAGCTGATTGGTCCCGTATGAGCTCCAAAGCTTTCTCTCAGCGAAACACCGTCTATGAATGACGTAAACCAGAGCAGAAGTGACACACGATCGGAATGACCGTTTACATGTACCACGACCGGATAAAGGATCGGTATAACCCACCCATCTCGATCGGAAAGAAAGTTTGATCCGAAAGAGTCTGACCGGGGCAGACTATTCCGAACGGCGCGTTTACATGACACATTTTCTTTCCGATCAGGCGTTCTTTCCGATGACTTTTGCCCATGTAAACGCGGCTAATGGCACAACCTGAGTTGAAACGATTTCATGCCACAGTTTCGTTTTTTACGTGGAGAAAACGAACTAAAGTTTTCACTTTTGAAATGTCGAAAGATTTGAAGGACTAATAGTCATACCAGGCATTACATTAGACGACGGAGTTGAACATTTTAAAAGTTGAATGGTCAAAATAGGTGAAAAATTGTAGCCGTGAGACGGCAAAAAGAATAAATAAAGAGAAACAGGAAAACAGCATTCAACAGCATGCCCCTTACTTGAACTCAATTATTTTGGATTACTGGAGTTATAGGGGAAACTATTAATACATTTTGTATTAAGTCAATTAAATGTAAATACATTCTTTTAAAATAAATATTTTTAAATAAAACAAACAGCATTTTATTGTGTTACATGAAAGAGGGACTTCCATCATTTCTTTGAGTGATACATAAAAAAAATTGCACCATTCAAATTTTCCTCCCCTCTCTTCTCTTTCTTCCTCATACAATTACCAAAGACACAAAATGGGCTCCACTGATTCTTCCACTTTCCTGCAATCACAACTGCACTGATAAAGGTGAATCAAATGCACGGGCTCAGCGTGGGCGGGGTTAACATTCCACAGCAGACGGGCTCAATGTAGGCGGGGTTAACATTCCACAGCGTGTTCACATTCCTCAGCGTTCCAGCATTCCACTATGTTGACCAATTCTGCAGGCTGCAGCCAGGGCTTACTCGAAAAAAGATTACAGAGTGCTTCGCTGAACTACAAAATGGTTCGAAATACTTCCAGGATTTAAAAAAAAGTTTTAATTTTGCAAATGATAAGGAAAATAAAATCATACATCAACACGCATCAGAGGTTAAATTAACCTTGTTCACATTTGTATTGTATGGCTGAACAATAGTTATCGATAAGGAAATTTCTTCAGTAAACAAAGAAACAAATTTGAAAAAAGAAATTTAACAGCAAAAAAACTTAAATAACTGTTTTTAAAGAGAATAATTAAGAGTATAAATAAACATTAAACTCTATTCAAAGACAAATAATATTTTGGAAATGCTTTCGGTGAAAAAACAAAACAGAGGTTTCTTAGAGTTCAGTTAAATTAGATCAACACATTTATGACATTTATAACTGAGATATAAAATAATGAAAGAAAAGTGAAAAAATGAATGAACAATGAACAAATGAAATATTTTTTGAATGCAAACATTTTTCACCGACATTCTGTTTCTTGTTTCTGTGTCGTCTACAAAGACTTGTTTATTAAAAAAAAACTGGAATAATTTTTTATTATTTCACACAAAATAAACACTTAAGGATTTTTTTCCTTCTTAATAACTAGTTAAATATTACGACAGAGTATTAGGGCCACCAAAAAAGAAAATTTAGGGCCACCAAAAAAGATAATTTAGGGCCACCAAAAAAAAAAAAAGTAAAATTACAAGATTTTATCTCTTAAATTTAAATTTAAATTTACAACTTAAAATCTCATAAATTTACGAGAAAAAAGTCGTAGATTAAGGAGAAAACACTGAAGTTGTCCGTTTATCGGAACCTAGTTTGAAGATGAAATATGTGGAGCCTTTTCTGAAGCTTTCTTTCCGTATAATTATAGGTTTAAAACAAAGACATTCTGAACCTTTTGGCGACTCAAAATCAGATTATTGTCAGTGGAACCGTCTTTCCGGGGATCTGTGTCAGTAAAGCGTAGTTTCATATGTAAAATAAGGAGCTCAGAGACACATTTGGGTGCAGAGGACCGCAGCAGCCTTTATTTTTCTTTTCATTCACACCCTGAAGTTCATCTGTCTCTTTACGTCATGAAGCTGTCATCCGAACACCAATGCAGAAGTAAACAGTGTTACAAACGCCCCCTCCTCCAGATGAAATGTCCCGTTTCAGCATAAAACAATACAGAGGAATGAAAATAGTCTTTTATATTAGCTTTAGAACGTTGAAAATGCCAGAAAGGGCTCCTCCTTTTGTGTGACGGAAGCGTCACTCAGACGTAGAGATCTTGTCTTTGGTGGAGGAAGAAAGGATTCAAGCGAACAGCTGCAGGGAGACTGACGATGGCTTCATCGAGCTGCAGAGATCCTGCAAACCAACCATCAATAAATAAAACTTTAATGAATTGTAAATCAAACAAATGAGCTACCAAACATTTGGAACGTTTTCAATAAACATTCAGCTCACCTGTTCAACTGAGTTTAGTCGGTCTGCTCTGCGGCTGCACGGCTTTCACCTGCTGCTCTGCATGTTCACTTCCAATGTAATCTCCTAAAATTACGAGTCTTTATCTCCTTTTTTTTTTTTGTTGGTGGCCCTAAAACGCCATCGTAAAATATCACATGTAGTTTCTATAAAATATTAATTCTTGCTGTTTTTATTTCAACCCTTTCAGCTTTTTCCAGGTCTGAGAGTGTTAACAGAAATGAAAATATTTGACATTCCACTTGATGAGAAGCTGCAGAAAGACTGAAATCCATCAGATTGTAAAAACGTAGAGGTGGTCCTTATTTGATGATGATGATGAAGATCAGACGCTGATGTCACTGATGTTCTTGCTGTTGATGGGCTGGATGTGGGTCCTGGTGGTGCTGAAGAATGAAAGATCCTTCTACCTGCAATCATTCCTGAAGGAAGCTCATTGCAGCTGTTCTCTCCTGACAGATGGAATGATGGGAAATGAAGTTCATGTTGAAGTGTGGTCCAAGCAGAACAGAAAGGTCTCACCTCAAAGTCAGGACTTGGGTCAGCTGCTGTTCTCTGGGAGCGTGCACGTGCTGCTGCATGTGCTTCTGTCATGGCGTTCTGGATGAGCTGCTGAGGTCTGTTTGCATCCAGACTCTCAGCTGCTTTAGTCAAACTGCTGAGCGATGGAACAATGGAGCCGTTTCTGAAGGAAGAGGATCAAACATGATGCTCTGCATCCGTTTGCTGCAGGAAGTGGAGGTTTTTTAGAGTCTCCAGACTGTTTCTGAACGGCCAAAGAAAAGCAGCTGATGTGGTTCTGTCTCCTACCAGCAGGGAGCGCTCTCAGCCGGACAGAACAGATCCTCAATGCTGCTCTGAGAAGGACTCTTCTGTTCCAGAAGCAGAGACTGTTCACATCCAGGAGAATCTGGACTCCAATGAATCCCAGAGAATCTCCTCTCTGCTGTTTGGACACTTTGACCAGCAGAGGGCAGCAGAACTTTCAGCAACTCTGGATCTGATCCCACAAAAACAATCCATGGATGATCAGATTTCAGAATTGGAGTCCTGAAGATTTGAAGGATCAAAGACAAAGATGTTCTGAAGAGAAGATGTGAGAAGAAAGTCCAGAATGAATCCACTCTGACTTCTCCTCATGTCTCTGAAGCTTGTGTCTTCATGTCTTCACCTCAGAGTTTCTTCTGGATTCCATGTGGATCAATAATATTGATCATGTTCTGTTGTCATTTTCCATCAGAACTTCAGGCTTTTCTCTGCTGATGATCTCTGAGCTGAACTTCTTGGAGGAATTCCTGAATCTGGGATTTGGAGCAAACAGTCAGAACAAAGGAGGTTTCCATTTCTTCTAAGCTCTGCCAGAAGAAAAGAGCTGAAGCTTGAAGCTGAAGCAGCATTTGCTCCCAGAATCTGTCCTCCAGACCAACAAGTCCCACCACAGCCTTGAAGACGTTTCCAGAAGCAGCAGCAGACTGTGTTCCCATGACGATGCTGAAGTCAGCTGCTGCTCTGCAGGAGAAAGTCTGCAGCTCCTCAGTCAGGAAGCTCTTTCAAGCTCGTGCACATCTGTCAGTGCAGCAGCAGAAAGCCTGTTTCCCTGCAGGAAGTCTGACACTTTTCAAAGTAAAAGCCTCATGTTGGCAGAGATTGGTTGGATTCTTTGATGCTCCAGTGTCTTTTGGATTCAGGATGAGTTCATGCAGATCTAGAAATCCCACCATGATGATCATCCTTGAGGAATTTCAAAATAAAAGATTTACAAACACCACAATCACTGCTGGATGAGAAATACATTAACTCTTTATTTTCTGTCAATAAATAATATTTATCAATAAATACTTTATTCTAAATGATGGATCTAAAGTTGAAAAGAAGTCAAAGTGCTGACTCAGCACAGATCATCAGCACAGAGATTTCTCTGCACTAAAGAAGAAAATGTTCCAGAACAGCTTCAAACTGCAGAAAAACTGTTTCCATCATTCTGAGGACATTTCTTTAGGCTTCATGTGAAGAAAACAAACTGTTTGAAAAGAGGAAAACAGAAACAAAGAGGTTTCTAGAAGCTGCAGATGCAGTTACAAAGAACAGCCAGCAGGTGTCTCACTGTGGGAGTCTCTGCAGTTTCACCAACTGCTGATTTAGAAACAAAGTTCTGCCTCCAACCATGAAGGAATTTGAACCCTCAATCTTCTGATCCGAAGTCAGACGCCTTGTCCATTAGGGCCACATGGTCTGGAAAAACATCCAGGTCCAGCTGCAGGTGGAGGAGGAACTTCTGCTGTCTCAAAGAGGAAGGTGGAGGAGGAAGAGGAGGCGCTGCAGTGTGGTCCTCCTCATGAGTCCTGAAGCTGCACCGTCAGCTGCAGAGCTTCAGAGCTGCTTCCTTCTCAGACTTTCCACTTTCTTTGGCTCTCTGGCTCTGATGCTGCTGCTGCAGAAAAACCAGCAGCTGCAGAAAAACTCTGCAGAGACTCACAGAGAGAGGATGGAGGCAGCAGATGAAGCTGCTGCAGACTGGGGGCGGAGCCTGGAGATGACTGATGAAGGTCAGAGGGTGGAGCTTCATCAGGATAAAGGTGCTGCTTGGATTCTGCTTTGATGTCCGTCTGTCCTCAGTCCCTCCATGGCTGCTGCTTCTCTTCTGCTGATGTTTCTGCAGGATGAAGCTCTGACAAACTGTTGAAGCTGCTGGAAAACGCAGAGTCTCTTCTTTCTGCAACTTTTGATAACAGAAACAGTTATTTTAGTTTCAATGTTCCAGTCTCACTTTACATAAACTGCTGTCCTTCATCAACTGTTGCTATGGAAACCAGCTGACTCCAGCAGCTCCAGAAGTTCCTACTTGACACAAGTGGGTTGAGGCAGGAGGGATGTTTCTGGAAAAAGCATTTTCTGCTTCATCCCTGAGAAAGCTGAAGAAGAGGAGGAGTTCTGAGCGTCTTTTCTGGCAGGGACTCCTGCTTCACCTGCAGCCCATCTCCACCCTCTGACTGTGTTTCTGACTGCTGTTCCAGCTCATGGCCGCCAGTCTGTCAGCTAACGTCTGATGGGATGGAGCTGACATCTGCTAGAAGATTTCCTGTCAGACATCAGACGTCTACCAGCTGCTCTGCACTCTCTGATCACTCTGTCAGGAATGGTGTCTGGTCCAGCAAACCTCTGGGCGTTAACTCTTCATGGAGTCTTCCTCATGGCAGCCATTGTGAGACAGAGCAGCTGGTGGTCAGGAGGAGGGATGGTCTTCCTGGCTGCCATGTTGTTCTGAGCTTCAAACAGCCTAGAGGTCATTGGCTGCACCTAGAATGGAGGTGTGACTGTCACAGGCAGGTGATGATGTCCTGTAGTTGGAGATCACCTGGATGCTCTGTCACATGTGGCGGGAATCTCTGCTGTTCTGGAAGTGGATTCTCTGAGCATGTGGCTCAAAGGTGGAAGTTTCTTCTTCTGATGATTCAAACCTGGAAAAGAGTTTAATTTGTCTGATCAGGAAACTGAAAATGAGGACGTCAGCGGAGCAGAAAGAGGAGGAACACCGTCAACAATCATGTTGGAGCTCCAACAGGCATTTTACTGACTCAGCAAAAACATCTGTTTGTTTTTCTTTGTTGTGTCCAGCAGCTGAACAAATGGAAGAAGGTTGGAGGTTCAGTGGACCAAGAGCTGGATCATCTAAAGGAAAACGGGGTCCACACACAACATCTATGTGAGGATTATTCTGGAATTACTGGGTACATTTGTCTGAATTATGGGTTACAGCTGATAAATTCACATGAATAATGAGGTCATAAGAGAAAATCTACATTTTCTTGCTGGTTTCTTATTGAATAGAGTGATTCCAATCAGACAAGTGAAATATTCTGAATGTTTCTGAATATCCATTGATTCATGACTTCTGATCAGTTCTTATTTCTGTAACTATGATCTAATTGGACTTTAATGAAAGACCATGTGATGTTTCCATTGATGGTAAAGCTGACCAATCATGTTATTGATTACAACACGAGCGCTTTCTGTGTCTAAAATCAGTCCCAGAAGAGTTCAACCATGACTTCAATGCCTGAGCTAAGCTCCTCCCTCTTTGTGTGTCTTTGTGTGTGTTTCTTGTGTGTTCCCCTGACTGCAGCAGTGTGTCGTCAACAAGAAGCTGATTCCTAGAGAAAAGTGACAGTTTCAGCTCTAAGGGCTCTGAAGTCCATCTGAGAAGATCACTAACTCATCAGTCCTGCTGTCCCTGAAGACCGGCTTCATGTTCAGAACCAGCTTCAGGTTCTGGGCTGGGATTGGATGTGTTGTGGTGGCAGTAAAGCAGGTTCAAACCCTGATCAAAGCAGAATGTAGAAAGTGTCAAAGTGTCAGTCAGACTCACAGACAGAATGTTCCAGATCAGCATTTATTGGTTATTTCTTGATGTTCTTCATCTTTGGAGAAAAGCAGAGCTAGAAAATCAAACAAAGTTCTATCTATGTGGTAAAAACTTAGATTCATTCAGTCTTTCCCGTATGGACAGATTTCTTTGACGTCTTTTCTTTTCATGTAAATTCAGTCAAACATGTTGATCCTTCATGATTTGGATGAGTTGATATAAAACAGTGTTTTCTGCAGCAGGAACATGTGAGAGGAAACCTGCTGTTCCTCAGCTGAGCTTCATCATTCCATCTCAGCAGCAGATGAGGAGGATGTGCTGCTGGAAAATCTGCCTCACAGACTCAGTTTGCAGCTTCTGCTTTCAGGTTTGACTTCTAGTTTCTGGAGAAACAGGAAATCCCCACACCACTCTAGAATCATCTAGAACAGTATTATGGGATGTTTTTCAGCTGAATCACTGGGATCCATCTTCATGTTAACATCAAAGTGATCGTGTCAGATGAAATCTTTCCTGTTTGAAGGAGTTTCCTTCATGTCACAATAGGATCCCAGATCTCCCATCAGGCCTTGCAGCTCCTGACTTTGTGATGAGTTCCTGCAGAAACTCTTGGAAATCTCCTGTTTATTCTCTCTCAGTTGACATCCATGGAGATTTTCACTGCTGTTGTTCATCTGTAGAGTTTGTCACAGACGCTCAAACTCATGAAGAGTTCAGCTGGAAGTTGAGAACGAGGCTTTGAAACCAGCAGCAGTTTGAGTCCATTCTGATGTTCCATTCAGGTTTCTGCGACAAGAGCCTTTATTTTGAAAGAGCCAGTGGGGCAGAAACAATAGAAGGAGGAGATTACCAACCCCCCCTGGAATGTTGCCCCCTGTGCAGTGGACTAGTGGGGGCAGGGACGGCTGAACCAATCACAGAAGACTGTTGCAGCTTTCCCTCCAAAAGTCAACCAATCAGATGTTGTTGTTTGGATTCTTTGTCTTGAAGTTTCCCATGTGGAAGCTTCCAGAGTCTTTTCTGTTTGGTCTGCAGGCTGAGCAGAACTGAGTCCTGCAGGATCACATGAAATTTCAGGAAAATCTCCAAACAGGAGAAAAGTTTCTGTTTGGACCTTTTTTCTGGGATTGTGAGACTAGCAGATGATCGATCGGAGCTGCAGTGAAGAGGACGGCGGTGTTTGTGGGAGTTGGAGCTGAAGATCGGAGCAGGAACCATGTCTTCCCTTCAGTCTCTGAGAGAGTTGATCAGCGAGCGACTAGCTGCTGCTGCTGAAGAAATCTGCAGACTCTGTGAAGGAACCATCGTCCAGTACGAGCAGGAGCTCTGTCGTCAGCGCAGGCTGCTGGATGTCATCTGGAAACCACAGCTGCAGCTCCACCACATAGGTATGTCACCTTCTACAAACCAGTGAAGCTCTCTGAAGCTGGGCCTTGGGTCGGGCGCCGGGGCTGGCCTGGGGTGACGAGCCCCCGGCTGGTTGGTGGGCGGCTCCTGGGTCCGTCATGGCCCGGGTCTTGGTGCCCGGTGGCCCCAATGGTTACCCCCCAGTACAGCGCAGTGCCTGTCCTGTGGCTCGGGGCCCTAATGGCGGGGTTCCCCCTTGCTCCGGAAGGGGGGCCCCCTCACCTGGCTGGTTGGTTCCCCTGCTCGAGCCAATACAGGTCCACTTGAGAGTCTGCGGTACACCTCCACCTGAGGGCCACAAACTACTCCTTCCAGGATAGCAAGGTTTTAGTTTTAGCCAGAGAGAAAGGATGGTTTGAGCGAGGCGTGAAAGATGCTGTCTTTATCAAGAAAGATAAACATTATCTTATAAAGACTGGTGGTCTCAGGTTTAAATCAGTCCCAGACAAACAAACCAGTTCCACTCATTAACAGCTGAAAGAGATGACCAGGTTAGGGAGAGCAGCCACTGATTCCTCCTCCAGGAGCACATATAAACTAGCTCTTTCACCAGGTATTTCAGAATTGACAATTTGGATAAGAGGTGAAATGTTTTCAATTTTGAAAATGATAATGTACAGATGGCATTTTTAGTCCTACTTCTGTGATGGAAACAAACTCGATGAATGAGAGTCTTCACAGACAAGTGTTTTAAGATTATCAGTTAATAGTGTTTATTAACAACACACAAAGACCTCAAACAAAAAAATGTGTCTTTTTGTGTTTCTGCAGTCCTCCCCCAGCATTGGGTGACTGAAGATGAAGATCTCTGCAACCAGCAAAGGAACTTCAGAGTTGAACTGGAGAAACCAGACCCTCCGCTTTATAAAGAGGAACCGGAGGAACCACAAGCATCAACGATTAAAGAGGAGATTGATACCTTGATGGAGATACCTACTTATGAGGAAGATGAGAACAGTGAAGCAGATCTAAACAACCAACAGTGGAACTTCAGAGTGGAACAGGAAGAACCAAAACCACCACAGATTAAAGAGGAGCCAGAGGAACCCTGCATCAGTCAGGATGAAGAGCAGCTTGATCTGAAGCAGGAGACTGATACCTTGATGGAGATACCTACTTATGAGGAAGATGAGAAAAGTAAAGCAGATCTAAACAATCAGCAGAGCTTTAGTGTAACTGATAGTCAGAATGAAGAAGGAAATCAACATGAAGAATCAACATCAACTACAAATGAAGAGACAGACCCACAGAACAGAGATGAGAGAAGGAGAAGAGACAGGAGTCATGTCCAAAGTGTGGACAGCTCTCAGATGCCAGAAAGTCAGTGTGACTCTGATGGTAGTAAAAAATTAAAGAAGGATGATTTGGTTAAGAAACACAAAGAATCTCCAGTGCAGAAAAATGTTTCCTTTTTCAAGTCTGGTGAAATCTCAAGAATCACTAACAAACCTTTTCACGTAGGATTTCATACAGGAGAGAAACAATTTTCATGTAAAGATTGCGGTGGAAGTTTTAGTCAAATATCCAGTCTCAAAATACACATGAGAATTCACACAGGAGAAAAGCCTTTTTCTTGTAAAGAATGTGATTCAAGTTTCAGTCAAATATCTCATTTTAAAACACACATGAGAACTCACACAGGAGAAAAGCCTTTTTCATGTGAAGAATGTAAACAAAGTTTTAGTCAAATATCTCATCTCAAGTCACACATGAGAATTCACACAGGAGAAAAGCCTTTTTCTTGTAAAGAATGTGATACAAGTTTCAGTCAAATATCTCATCTTAAAACACACATGAGAACTCACACAGGCGAGAAGCCTTTTTCTTGTAAAGAATGTGACAAAAGTTTTAAACTTATATCTAATCTCAAAACACATGTGATAACTCACAAGAGAAAAACATTTTAAAACAGTTTAATACAGGATTCATTAAAAACTTTAAGCGCAAGAAAACTTGGAGCAGAGAACTTGTGCAGTAAAAACATGGGGTTTACATGAGCAGAGGAAGAGATTTGGAAAAAGTACAAATTTTATTCCATAAAGACAGAAACTAGTATTTTATTTGAAATCATGATTTTTTAGAATGAAATATTTCAAGCCTTGTTTTTATGTTGCCATAAACGTGTGGAATATACCGTTAATGTACCTTCTTTGAAAGCCCAAACTACTAAACATTCAGTCCCATTCTCCCCAACACACCCATTCAGACACTGATGGCAGCTGTGCTGTCTCACATTGGCACTAACCTATAACCCCCAGGATCAATGTGGAGTTAAGTTTTATTCAATGACACTTTGTCACATGGACGGGCAAAGTGGTAATTGAACCTGTGATATTCTGATCAGAGGTCAACCACTCTACCTCTGCAGCACATCCAATCACTTTGGTTTTCGTATTTCAGATAATTTAAATATTTTAATTTTTTAAGATATTTTAATTAATTTTTAGTTTGTTCATGTGTGTGTTACCATGACAACACAAGAAAGATTTTGTAAACGTCTTTAACTCTGACACTTTTTATGTAGTCAGTGAACATTTGATTATTAATTTAAACAAAAAGTAGAAAGTGAGTTTATATTTTTTTTAGACCAAGTTTAGTGAGGAAAAGATTCTCCTAAAAATGTATGAAGGAAGATGCAGAGAAAGAACCAGACTGGTGTTTATGTCTGGTGTTCTTGTTATTCATGTTTTCTAGTAGACATTAGAACTGTTCCTCTGTTTTTTATTTTGGTTCTCAGTGTTCTGTTCCAATCTTATCTATGAGGAATAAAGTGGGTGTGAACATCAGTCAGACGTGTGGAGTCTTTCCCACAGTGTGGGTTTCTGCTGTTTGTTGATTTGTTGATGTTATTCATTTTTAGTGCCACATCTGCCACTTTAAATACGAAGGACTGCGTTCACTATAAAACACATTTTTTCAATAATCCATCCATCCATCTCCCTCTGCTTATCCGGGACCGGGTTGTGGGGGCAGCAGTCTAAGTAGAGATTCCCAGACTTCCCTAACCCTGACCACTTCCTCCAGCTCCTGGTTTTGTTTGCACTTGTTTTTGAGTTTCAGGTACAAAATAATTTTTTGTAAGTGTTGCACATGGAACAATGGCTCAGAAATCCGTTCATAGTAGGTTGGTAATGTGATCAGCAAAAGTATTTTCCCATGTTATATACTTTATCTGCACAAATACGTAGTAAAAAATGTGTTCAAAATTCTTAATGACTGATGAAAATACTGTAGAAGTGATTTAATTTATGGAAATAAAGAGTGGCGTTTAGATAAATGCATGTTTTCTACCACGTTAAATCATTGATATAGATTATTGTAACCTTCGCACAGCAGAACGTCATTAGTCATCAATATGTTAGTTACAAACAAAGCCTGTTTGAAAAAACAGACTCCTCCTTTAATGTCTGTTCCAGCTGCTGGAAAGAACCAAATATTTTTTTAAAAGGGAAGAAAAGTCTGCAGAGTGATGACATCATTTGACATCAGCGGTACTTATATCCCCCACTTTTTCACCTTTCTTCCTTTTACTCTCTTCCACCCCCCACACATTCTTTCCCTCCCCCTCCCCACACACACTAAATGTAACAAATAAATTAAAAAAAACAATACAACAAAAAGGGGTTTACACAAATCTACACTCTGGCTTCTAAAGTTCTATAACCTCTTTTTGTGATAGTAAAACCTGTCCAACACAAAAGGTTTTCTGCTCTAATTTGTTTGCTCAGTTGTTGGACAGAAAAAGTGAGAGAGAAAAAAAATTGTGAATTGAAGAAACAAAAACATTGTTGCAATTCTCTCTTCTAGTTGTACAAAAATAACAAAGGCAATAAAAAAATGTGAACTGATTTATTAATTCTTTCAAATCTGGCCAAACAGAAAAAAGGGCAACACACCATTTAGTGTGTTTGTGTGGGTTTTCTCTGAGGACTTCAGTTCCCCCCACCCAACCAAAAAAAAGTTCCTGTAAAAAAAAAAAGGATAAGCTGATCTTTTATTTTTTAATTAAATTCATTTTATTCAGAAAAAAAAAACTGACATTAAAAAGTAGAAACAGAAAGAACTGCAACACACAAAATGGATCCCCTCTGTGAACCGCCACCTTAACGTGGTGGAGGGGTTTGAGCACTCAAGTGATCCTAAGCTGATCTGTCCAGGGCTAAAGCCAATGGCATGGTGTCCCACGACAGACGGGCTCTAGGTGACGAGTCAGACTAAGAGCGGTTCAGAATCCCTAAAGTGAGTCAGAAAGAACAAGGTCCAGTTACAACACAAAGCTTGCAGTCAGGTCGCCTCTCTGAGAGGGGAGGAGCCTGAGCTAGTGTGAGATGTTAGAAGGTAGCAACTAGATATATTTGGGCTCACTTCCACACAGATTCAGCCCTGAAATTCACTGAACATAGAGGACTGTGACGTCACCCAGAGAAAGGGCCTTACCCCCGGCTACAGGGAAATGAAGCCAATTCCGTTGCCATTTTTCCTCAAAACGGGTGCCCGTTGGAGCAAGACAACTGGGATTGGTCGAGTTGGTCTGAGTCACTTTTCTTGGGCAACTACTGTGGCCAATAAGAAATAAGCTTGCTGGAAATCCAAACGGACGAAATGAAGACCTGCTGCTGACTCTTAACAAAAATAATAACTACATAAGCTAAACAGATTAAAATAATTCATTAAATAAAGATTTTTGGCAAAAACTGTTCTGACGAAATGCATTGTGGTCTATATTCGCCGATCTAGTGAACATCGATGCACACTGGTTCTTTGCAGAGTCTTCTGGGAAGTTTATAGGGCACTGGATTTTGAAATGCACTACAAAATGGTGAACGCACTATATAGTGACTAGGGAAGGAATTCAGACACAACCTACAGTTCCAAAATCAAATACCATAGAAATTTTCCAGAAGTCTCTGCAAAACAGAAGTGTGCATCGCTGCTCAGTAAATCCGTGAATAACTCATTTAACTTCGTGAAATCGATGACGTCGTATCCACCATGAAAAAAATGTATTGAGCATAGTGTCTGAATTGCTTTTCAAATTCACAGCTATAGTGCCCTAAGAGTAAGGCTGAATATTTAGTGCTGCACTATATAGTTTGTCAGTATTTAGGGGTTAGGGGGGGGAATTTGGACACAGTCCCACTTTCTCTGTGGAGTTAGCAGTGATCGGCTAAATGCTTTCCTTTTATATGCGCAACATGCACATCCATCTTTGAAAAAGTTTGGATGTTGTTTTTTAAGATGAAGATGAACTTTATTAATCCCTGTAGGGAAATTAAGTTGTAGTAGCAGAAAAGAACGAAGAAGAAGAAAAAAGGTTATCCTTCACCATCAGTTATTGAGAACTCAGCATGACTCAAACATAAACATTTATCTTAAATCACAAATGTTCATTTGTTCTTTAAAACTCTACACAATACAACATTTCCAACATTCTTGCATGCACACTGTCCACAAATGTTTATGTGATGTTTTTTCATGAATGCATTAGTAGATTTCCAAATCCCACTTTGTATTTGTATTACTTTTTTTGTGGAGTTTAATCCAAATAATTGTTTTGCATAAATCCCCCAAAATGTCACTAGTGCATTTGAAGTATGGTAGAATTGATGTTGAATAAAGAATGTCCATGCATATAGAACTCTCTTTTTCTGTAGTTGTATAGATTACACTTATAATATATTCATTATGTGGACGGAGTGCGTACAGGGATGTAAGTGAACCCAGACATGGAGACGTGATTAGCTTCTGTTCAGCTTTTTAAATTAAATCAATCTGATGTCTAAACATCCTCTGTGTCTTCCATGCATTGTAATGAGATAAACAGACAGAAATGTGAAGGTATCTGCTGGAAATCCAAGTATTGCTCACATCTGTGTTTATGAATGTCTTCTCATGTCAATTGTTTAGTGGAAACACTTTCTTCCAAAAGCCGAGGGAGCTTTTGTGAGATCTCGATCAAGATGGCTTAAAACGGTGAACAAAATTCACATTATTTCTTTAATCTGGAGAGACCCCATTCTAAAGGTAGTAGCATTCACAGAATTAATATAGATGGAACTATTTCAGAAGACCATCAAGTCATTTCTAACTATTGTTGTGATTTTTACCAGAAACTTTATACAGTAGTTCTAAATTTAGTCAAGTACAGCAGCTCTTCCAGCTCTCTCTCTCTCTCTCTCTCTCTCTCTCTCTCTCTCTCTCTCTCTCTCTCTCTCTCTCTCTCTCTCTCTCTCTCCACCTTTGCTAGGTGTCCTTTTTCTGTATCTGAGTGCTGCAGGAGTGTTGACTTGGTCTCAGCCACAGACTGCTGACATGTTAGCTGATGTTTCAGCTGAGTCAGCTCTTCTTTCCAAGCTGATGTTTCCTGCAGAGATTCCTGCAGGAGTTCCTCCTGCTCCTTCTTTTTCAGAGTTCCTGCAACCAGATGGAGTCTTTGTGCTTTGGAGCTGCTTCTCTTGGATGAAGCGCTTGGTTAGCTCACTTTGATCTCTTTCATGTGGGACTTTGTCTTGAAGCGGATCAAACTGAAGGTGGGACTCCCAAAGCAAACGTTCTGGGATGTTTGCTTCAGCTCTGTGCTTCTGTTCTCTGGTTGCTTCTTTGCTTTGGTTGCAGAGACTTGGAGCTCTCTCTCTCTCTCTCCATGCAGATCAGCAGCTTCTTTGGAGGCAGAGGTAGCTGTGTGGAAAGTCTCTGCAGGTCCAGAATCTTCTGATGGATCAGCAGCTGCTGCAGGTTCCTCTGGGTGGAAACACATTTCTGCCAAACAGAACATCTGGTTGTCTTTGTTTGGATTGAAAACGGAGGAAAAAACTTCTTTGGAGAGAAATCTGCTTAGTTTCTTGTTGCTATTAGGTTGTTGAACAAATGTGGTCACTTTCACAGCTTCACTTCAAATGACTTCCAATAGACAGAAATTATACATTTTTTTAATTTATTAAAATAAATTTGTGAAACATTTTTGATGTTTTTTCTGTAATTCTAGGTATGATGTCTTCATACATGATGGCTAGAATAACAAAAACCAAACCAAATCAGTCAGGTCTGTAGTTTGAACTTGGATTAGAAATGAGAAGGGCGACACCTTCTGGCTGTATCCAGAACTGCATCTTCTGGTCAGAAAAGTGTTAAAAACCTCAATTGTGTCTGTAAAATGTCTGCAGCTTTTTTGTCTGAAGACATGAATAAAGTCTGGATTTGATCCTTAATGAATCTTCATATTTCTTTGTCCTTCAGTCTTTCTTTCAGTCTCAAACACACTGGTTCATTTGATCCTAATGAGAACATGTGTGAGGCTCCAACATGGCTGCCTTCACTGCAGGTTCCTCTTCACAGCATGTGTTTGTGGATCAACACACAAACAACAACAGGTGCAGGTGAGGAAGTGTTGCTGTTGTTGCCTTTGCCTGGTTCCAGCCTACAGGCACAGTTTTCTGCTCCATATGAGGTGGAAAAGAAAATGAATGACACCAATTTTAGGATCCCAACTCATGACAAAGAGAAGAAATGTGGAGTTTGTCACGTCAACATGCTCCAGCCTTCTTTTTCCAGAGGGGAGTCCAACTGTCCTTCTAGTGATGCTCCGGTAGTTTCAGTCTCCATGTGTTCTCGTCCCTCAGAAGATCAGATTTCAGAGGATGGGCTTGGAGAGAAAAGTGGAGTTGTGCTACTGCTTGTTTGGGAAACTCTGAAATCTGAAGCCAACTAGAGAATTTCTGCTCATATCTGTCTCCACCTGCTGGTGGTGACATCATGGTTTGATGGAGGAGAATTTGTTGCTGTTTTCTGATCCTCCTGGTCAGGCTGGAAACAGCCTGGAGATGTTGTTCATCCATCACAGGGTTTGGTCCAAAGCTCCAGTGCAGCCTCTCACCTCCTCCACCTTCCTATGAGGCAGCAGAAGCTCCTCCTCTTCTTCAGCTGGATGATGCTGTCCTCCACCTGCAGCTGGACCTGGATGTTCTCACAGACCATGTGGCCTCATGGATCAGAAGGTTGAGGGTTCAAGTCCCTTCATGGTTGAAGTCAGACAGAAGAAGAGTTTGGTTTGGATCCTTTCTTGTGTTTCTGTTCTCATTGAGTCTCTTCTAGTTCCAGGTCTGGTTCAAATAGTGGAATCATCCAAAAGGATGAAAACAGTCCTCCAAGCAGACGTCAGATTGAAAAGCTCATCAAAGAACACATCCAACTAGCCAATCAGCAAAGCACTGACAAGCTGGACTTGTGCTCTCCTTCAGTGAAGAACCTCCTCCTGCTGCTCCTCCATCTTTAGCTCTGACTTTGGAAGTCTTAGCTCCTCCTCCTCACCATCACTGTGACTGTTGACGCCTTCCAACTCCTCCAGAAAGCTGTTTTCTGATGAAGGTCTAACATCTCCTCCCTGTTGCTGCTTTCAGTCCAAACTCACTCTGTTCATGTCAATTCACTCCAGAGAAAATCCTTTTTCTGGAAAGAATTTGCTCCAAGTTTTCCTCCAACTAAGAATCTGCAAACCCAGATGAGAACTCCCAGCAGGAAAAGAATTCATCTGCAGGAAACTAGAAAAAGGCCTTTTTGTGGGAAGAAACCATTCCAAATCTTTACAAACACCAGAAATCCCAACTTTTCCTCCACTTAGCCTGAGTTTGGGTTCCAGGAAGTGGTGTGTGTTCAAGCTCCGCCCCCAGCAGCATCTCATGAAGCCCCTCCTCCAACATGAGGCCACTGGGGAATTCTGAATGAACCTTTACATTTCAACAGAAATTTCAAGCTAAAAACAGAAAAAAAAACTCTCTTCATGTTTGAAAACAATCAAACATTCAAACAGGAAGAGAAAACAACGTTTGTCAGGAAATCAACAGATTTGATTGATTGTAAATCTTCTTCCTGTTGGAGTTTGATGAATGGAAGTAGAATCTGTAGAAAGTCAGTTGATGTTTTCCATTTCTGTGAAATTCCAGACTGTCCTGGACTCTGATCCTGAAATCCTCCTGATGACAAAACCTTTGAAAGTTCAGAGTCTGGAAGGGAAACAAGCTGTGAGGAAACCTTCAGTGCAGAAAGAACTGCAGCTTCTTCAACTGGAACTCTGCAGCCAAATGAGCAGGAAGGATCTAGATGAATTTAGCTTCTGCTGTTCCATCTGTCTGGATCTGCTGAAGGATCCGCTGACTATTCCCTGTGGACACAGCTACTGCATGAAGTGTCTTCAAGGACTGTGGGATGCAGAGGAAAACGTCCACAGCTGTCCTCAGTGCAGGAAGACCTTCACACCGAGGCCTGTTCTGGGGAAAAATGTCATGTCAGCAGCTTTAGTGGAGCAGCTGAAGAAGAGCGGACTCCAAGCTGCTCTGCTGGACCTGAAGATGTGGTCTGTGACATCTGCACTGGAAGAAAACTGAAAGCCATCAAGTCCTGGGACGCTGAGATGAAGCAGCTCTCACTCACAGAGGATCTCAGCCACTTTCTGCTCAACTCCCCCTCCCTGCCTCCACTCAGTGAGTCCATCCCCTCAGCCAGCATCCATGCATAAATTAAATGTTGTCCCCTGTGTGGAGGTATTTCAGTTCATTAAAAACTGACAAAAATGAGTAACGTTCACTGCAAACTGTGCAGAAGGCATGTTCTTTCTAAAACTGGAAATAGCACCAACCTTTTTTATCACCTGAAGCCGAGTCTCCATTTGATAATTCAATAAAAATAACATTTCATTTCCTCATTATAAAGCAACTTTAGTGGAGTTTCATTTGTCATTAGTCTTTTTGAGCCAAAATTCTGAAGAAATCAAAACAAAAGGCTTTTCCAACAGAATCAGAACGTTAGCACGTGACCTAAGTTTGTTAACTTTGTGCTAAATGTTGATTTATTTGACTTTTCTGTTAATAATATCAACAGTTCTCTGTCGCCCTCTGGTGGTTCATCAGAGAAGCCAAACTTCCAAAGAAAGTGAATCAATAAACATGAGCTAATTCTTGATGCAGGTTTGAAAACACAGATGGAAAACAGCATCAATACAAATATTAGTCAATGTTTCCTTGAATGGAACAATTTCAGGATTTGTTGTCAGAAAAGTTGTGAAAAACTGTCTTGTAAAGTGTGTGGTGACGCTCCACTGTGGAAAATGACTGTTTGTGGAACATTGAGATGTGCTCAGTGATTTTGGTTTAGGACACTTTAGTTTCATTTCAAACGTTGGTTTCTCCTAAATCTACAAACTCTCTCCACAAACTGTCTCCTAACTCTCAGGGATTCCTGCTGCTGGCAAAACTCACGGCTCAAGGAACCACTTCATGAATCAGTCACGCTTTGGAATGAACTTTATTGAACAACATGTCATGATCTGAAAGAAGCCACAGTTCCAGCTGACAGAAGTCTGGTTCTGATCCATCATAGGCGGTTCTTTCAGAGGTGCTGATGTTGGATGGAAGAACAAGTCTGTCAGGTGATGGAAGCAGCAGTTTTTGGAGGAGAAGATTTCATTTGAGAATACGGACAACTCCCAGACCAAATCTGTTCCTGTCTTCAACAGTCTAGAACAGTTTGTCCTGGAGGAAGTTCATGATGTTTACTTCTCTGCTGGATTTCCATTTTCCAGTGTTTCCACAACTGATGATGTCATCAATCTGATCTTTCAAAACACTTTACTTCCTGGTTTCATTGACAGAAAATGTTCCTAAAGATCTGACCCCCTAAAAGCTCCAATAGCAGCTCAGCAGAAACTCTGATCTTTCTTCTCCTTGCAGCTCTTGATGTGGAGGGGCGGAGCCTGAAGAGGAAGCATCTTTTAGCAGGTGGTGCTGCAGCTTTGGGCATGTTTTCCAACTCTTTAGCTTCTGTTGTTCATGGAGTCGTGTCCCTCTGTTCTTGGAAAGGAGAAACGTGCAGAGAACTTTTCCCATTTCCACTCCATCCTTTCAGCTGCTGCCCACTGTTCCCCTCTGAATCAGGAGGGAAGGAGCTCTCATCTGTTCTGCCCACCCCCATCTAGAAAGACATCAGCACCACCTGAACATTCCAAAGCTCTTTTCCAACCCATTTCTACTGAGAAGGAACCAAACACATGAAGATTAGAGCAGCTGGAACAGGATGAGGGGGAAGGCTAAAGATTCAAGTCTGTTTGTGAGTCAAAGATAGAATGAAGACAGAAATCAATAGAAAACACAGAGTTGATTCAAAAGTGCATTTATTAGATCCAAACAGGCTGCAGGAATTTTACACAACATCTCTGCAGACCAGCTGCTGCTGCTGCTCCTCTCTGCTATTCCAGAAGCTCCAGGAGGAACATCAGACTCATCCCCTCCCACCTGCAGAGAAAAAGTTTAGAGACAGAGATGAAGGAGTGTCTCCTGATCCTGGTCTGTCAGTCAGTGATGCAGCACAGCAGCAGAAAGAGCAGCAGGAGCTTCAGTCCTGTTCAGAGCAGCAGCTTCCTGTCATCTTCACCTGTTGGAGCTTCTGCTGCTCTGATTGGCTGACTGTTGTCCTGAAGCCTGTCATCATTCTCCTCAGAGCTTCACTGAGAAGCTGCAGCTTCACAGGAAACTCTGCATCTTTGCTCACAGACTAACTTTAGGACCAAACATCTGGAAGCAGCTGGACTGACTCCAACCCTCTACTGACCTCAGAGTCTGTAGTTTGGAGTTTGGACTCTCTACCAGATCCTGGAGCTGATAAACATCTGAAGAATGAAGGTCGTTGTTCCTCAGGTCCAGTTCTTTCAGGTGGGACGGGTTTTTTTTCAGAGCTGAGACCAGAGCATCACAGCTGGTCTTTGACAAACTGCAGCAGATCAACCTGCAATCAGACAGAAAAGTGTTTTTAGGAGCAGTGATTTATTCATTCATTCATTCATTCACTTTCTATTCCGTTTTTCCCTTTCGGGGTCACGGGGCTGCTGGAGCCTATCCCAGCTACTTGTGGGCAAAGGCAGGGGATAAGCTGGACAGGTCGCCAGTCTGTCGCGTGGTGATGTCTGCCTGCCAATCAGCCACCACAGACTTTTAATAAATCCTTTCTCGCCATCTCCTGTGTTTGTCATTCTGGGTTTCAGCACTTGGGTCTGTTTTCGTTCTAGCCGAGCATGACACTTTTTGGTATTAAACACCCCTAACAGAGCTCACAGGTGGAAGCCGGGGGGGAAGGTGGGGTGATGAATGCAGAGCTCCCGGAAATGGAGGAGGAGGGGTTAGACTACACACCTGGAACTTAAGTAGGACGATGAACAGGTGAGTTGATTAGACTTAGGGAGGAGTAACCAGGTAAACACACTGCTCGAGTTGCCTGCAAACCCTCGAGAGGCTCTGAGGGTCTGAACGGGGCTTAAGGTGCCTTGACACCTGGTGCGCCTTTTGTATGTATCAAAGACTGAAAAATAGAAAAACCCCCCCATAACTGAGACAGCGCCCCATAACTCGGTGCGCCCTATGGTCGTAAAAGTATGGTAATTTTAGTTTGTAGCCTTGTTTTTTTATCTAAATATTATAATTGTGTATGTCTGAAGTATTTAATTTTGTTTTGTGTGCTGTACAAAGCAGTGTGTGATTGCCCAAGTGTGCAGGAACATTACCTGTTTTTTTGATGGCGAAATACCCGATTGACTGCAGCCAGGCTGTCGCCGTCTGTTTTCAGGACCACGTCAACGATATTCAGAAAAATCTAAAAGATTCTGCTAATGTCTCCCGATCGTGCAGTGGCAGTTGTAGATGTGACCATAGCTTAATGTTTCATAATGTTTCCAGACATTGCTGGTAAAAGCCGTGCATCTAATTTTTGCAGCCAATGTGGCTATAATTAAAGAACCTGATCTAAAACAACTGTGACTAAACATCCTGATAACCTGAAAGCCTGAATGCAGAGCAGATAATCCAGAAACCAGAAGAGTCAGGAAAGAATGGGACACTTCAGCAGAAGCTGATGAAGTTCCTGTGAAAGCAAGTTTGATGGTGGCAGAGGAGATGGGCGCTTCAGCCAGACCATTGACCCAGGGAGAAGTTGTGAAGAGCTGCAGGGTGGAGGTGTTGGACGTCTGATGTCCAGAGAAAAAGCAGATGCTGGCAAACAGAAGCCTGAGGAGAAATACGCTTCAGCTGGAGTTTGGGAGATGGCCGCTGGTTCAAGAACACAGTTGATGAAAGAAGCAAAGACTTGATTGCAGACTCTCTGCCTGTGGATGAAAGTCCTGACATGACTGATACCGCACAGCTGGACATCTTCATCCGGGGACTGGACTCCAGTATTTAGAGGAAATGAAGGCCATTAAATCAATACAGGGAACAAAGATATTTTTGAAAATGCTTATCAAAGTGGACCCGTCATGAAACAAACTGGTTGCACTAATAACTGATTGAGCAGGGGATGTATGTGGTGAAAAAAGTGGACTAGTGGGATTAATGTGAGTAAAGATTTAGGAGGAGAACTGTGCTAGTGAGTTAACAGCAGGTCACTGCATCATCCACCAGGATGATGTGGCAAAGTCCTGAAGGTGGACAATGGCATAAACTCTGGAACACAAACTGTAAACTTTATCTAAGCTAAAGGTTTGAAACACCTGCAGTTTCAGTCCTTTTTGGAGGAGACAGATTCACTGACATTCCTGATCTTACCCAGATGTGTTGTAGAGATGTGAGGTTAAGTAACAAATCAAATCTTTTGAACGGATCATTAACACAAACAATAGGAATTGAGACCCATTTGGATCCATATTTTTGTTCTTTTTTTTGCTGTGCACATCTGATATACACATGTACCTTTGTGAGAAAATAAACAAAGGAGCCTCAGAGTCACAGCGTGTGCACTCAGCAGCATACGGTAAGGTGGGAAGGGGGGGGGGTCTCAGTCGTTGATCTGTCGTCATGTCACCAGTCAGTCATCTGTACTCATATTGATCTAAACACAACTAAAAGCTGAAGTCTGACCTCAGAGTCTGCAGTCTGCAGTCTGGACTTTCCAGAAAACCACACAGATGAAGAACTCCTGAATCCTGCAGGTTGTTGTCACTCAGGTCCAGTTCTGTCAGATTAGACGGGTTTTTCTTCAAAACTGAGACCAGAACTTCACAGCTGATCTCTGACAATCTGCAGTTCCCCAACCTGCAATCAGACAGAAAAGTGTGTTTAGGAGCAGTGATGCAGATGGAGGTCCAGGAACTTGGTCCGTTCAGTCAGGTGTGACCCGCCCTGATGACAGACTGACAGATGACATTTTTACACTATGGACTGAAAAAATTGTGGCAACCAGTAAATAAAAATGGATTACGCCTTCAGAGGGGAGCTGTTTATCAATTTTGAAAACCAAGTTTGAATCGAATAATTTTCCAACAGCAAAGCTGTATTAGACAGAACCCTGTTAGGAAACTCAAACAAAGATAATCCTCCTTTGTGTTAAAGGGAAATACACAATAGCTGAGTTTACATGGACAAAAGTAATGGGAATGAACACCTGATCGGAACACTACACACATCGGCATGTTCAGCATGTCCCCAAAGATCCTCAGCAACTTCTACAGCTACATGGTTGAGTCCATCTTGACCAGCTGCATCACAGTGTGGTACAGCAGCTCTACCACCATGGACCGCAAATGCCTGCAAAGAGTGGTGAAGACTGTGTCCAAGATCACCAGGACTCCTTTGCCCTCGCTGCAGAGCATCTACAAGCATAGGATCTGTGGGAGAGCTGCCTCCATCAAGGACCCCACCAACCCACAACGAGGTCTGTTCTGTTCTTCTCCCATCCATCTTGTGTTTTTGTGTGTATGTTTGTGTGAATTTTCAGTTTCCTGTATACTTTTTGGCATACGGAGCAGACAGCAAAGTCAGAATTTCATTGTGCAGGGAAACCCCTTTCTGTGCATATGACAAACCCCTTGAATCTTAAATCTAACCGTGGCTTATGACTCCACATTAAAAAAAAGAGCTGGGATTAGCAGTTAAGCCCTGAACAATTATAAGAACCATTTTAATGTGATTAAATTACATCAGATGCCAACTCCAACCTCATAGAGGCTAATCCTTAAAAATATTGTCTGACATTAAAGTGGTATTTTGATCCATTCATTTATCTCTGAGCACCAGCCCCTCACAACCCACAAAAACAAGTGGGTTCTCACTTTGTGATGTAGAAAAGTGAGGAACAGCCCCTTCCAGGAAAAGACCGGTGCTGCCAGCAATGCCCCCAGCCTCCCACACAAACCCACTTTCTCTATGGCACTAGCGATGATCGGCAAACCTCTTTCCTTTTATATGCACAAAATGCACATCCATCTTTGAAAAAGTTTGTATGCTGTTTGTTTTCGTAAGCAAAACACAGACATGCTGTCGAGGCCAACTCTAGGTTGATGTCATGAAATGGGCGGCACTCACATGGTGCGAAAGGCGGAGCCTCAGATATTGAGGTGTCTTATTTCTAAGTAGGAAAATAAGGTCGCAAAAATTATTCATATTTCATGAATAATTTTTTTTTGTTTTTTTAACTTGTCTTGTCCAACAGCTGTCCAATAGCTGGGTAAACAGATGAGAGCTGAGGGCCTCTTGTCTTGTATTTTACAATAGGGGTTATTAATCTTCAGTCAAACCAGATTAACGTTTGATTAAACCCCTTTTAATCATATGCAGTGGTTTTTTGGTTTGTAGCCTTTTGGTAACATTAAAACCCCTATCCACCTTGACCTCATGCCTCATCCTCTCTGCGTCTGGGTACTCCCCCAACCACCCGCCATAACACGGTGGTGTCGTCAGTAAATTCTGAATAATGTTGTCCTTGTTAGAGGCCGCACAGTCGTGGATGAACAGGCTATGAAGGGATGGGACTGAAGACACAGCCCTGTAGTGTGGCAATGTTCATAATGGCTGAAGCCTTGTTCTCAGTTTTGTTTTTCTAACTTCTTGGAAAGGTTTTACTATTACAATGAAGGGTTTGTATCTTCAGATAGCCAGGGTGTATATTTAAATAAACCCAGTTTTGTTTTCTTTTTATTTATTTATTATTTTTTTGTTACATTTTACATTTTATTATGGCAGAAACCAGGATTTTTAACTCAAGCAGACTGCAGGCAGGAAGCAAGCATATTTCTCCAATAGAATATTCATGCATATATAGAAACTATGGAGCCTGTGTCCTGACATGAAAAAATTATGTCTTGGTCCCACAAATTAATATTCTGTTCCCACGAAATACAATTTCGTTCCCTTGAAATAATTAATTAGTACGTACGAAATAATTATTCACGTCATAAGTCATTCATAAACACAGATTGCTGCTTCACCTACCAGACTTAGCTCCGAGCTTCATTAACATGTATGTGATTAATAGATGGATTTATAGCAGATACCTTCACATTTCTTTCTGTGTGTGTCTCATTATATTGCATGGAAGACAAGTATGATGCTTAGACATCAGATTTATTTATGGGAATGGAATATTAACTTGTGGGACAAGATATTAATTTGTGGGAACCAGATATATTTAATTTTTTAAATACGGGCTCCATAAGAATCCATTAGAAGCATAATAAAAAAGAGCATAGAAAATATAATGGAACCCTTGTTCACCTGCACAAGAATCAACATTTGAACGAAATCTGACCTGAGAGTCTCCAGTTTACAATCTGGACTCTCCAGTCCAGCTGACAGCAGCTTCACTCCTGAATCCTGCAGGTTGTTGAAACTCAGGTCCAGAACTCTGAGTCTGGAGGACTGAGAGCTGAGAACTGAAGACAGAGCTGAACAGCTTCTCTCTGACAGATAACAGTTATACAACCTAAAGAAAACAAAGACAGACAGCAGTTATTGAATCTTTCATGTTTCCATCAGATTCATTTGTTGACTGAAGGTGATTTTCCTGAGAGTTCTTACCGAGCTTTGTTGGAGGCTTTGATCACTGGCAGCAGCCTCAGAAGAGCCTCCTCTGAAGCAGAGTATTTCTGCAGGTCAAACTCTTCCAGATCTTCTTCTGATGACAGTAAGATGAAGACCAGAGCAGACCACTGAGCAGGAGACAGTTTATTTGTGGAGAGACATCCTGACCTCAGGAACTGTTGGATCTCTTCCACTGGAGGACCATCATTCAGTTCATTCAGACAGTGGAACAGGTTGATGCTTTTCTCTGCAGACAGATCCTCACTGATCTTCTCCTTGATGAACTGGACTGTTTCCTGATTGTTCTGTGAGCTACTTCCTGTCTGAGTCAGCAGACCTCGTAGGAGACTCTGATTGGTCTGCAGTGAAAGACCCAGGAGGAAGTGGAGGAACAAGTTCAGGTGTCCGTTTGGACTCTGTAAGGCCTTCTTCACAGCACTCTGGTAGAACTGGACTGGACTGATTTGTTTCAGTTTGAGAATCGTTAAGGATTTTTTCCTCTTTTCTTCCTCCATGAGGTTAAGTCTAGATGTGATGAAGGTCAGGTGGACATGAAGAGCAGCCAGAAACTCCTGAACACTCAGGTGGATGAAGCAGAAGACCTTGTCCTGGTACAGGCCTCTCTCCTCTCTAAAGATCTGTGTGAACACTCCTGAGTACACTGAGGCTGCTCTGATATCGATGCCACACTCTGTCAGGTCGGATTCATAGAAGATCAGGTTTCCTTTCTCCAGCTGCTCAAAAGCCAGTTTTCCCAGAGACTCCATCATCTTTCTGCTCTCTGGACTCCAGTGAGGATCTGTCTCAGCTCCTCCATCATACTTGACCTTCTTGACTTTGGCCTGAACCACCAGGAAGTGGATGTACATCTCAGTCAGGCTCTTGGGCAGCTCTCCTCCCTCTCTGCTCTTCAGCAGATCCTCCAGAACTGTAGCAGTGATCCAGCAGAAGACTGGGATGTGGCACATGATGTGGAGGCTTCTGGATCTCTGGATGTGGGAGATGATCCTGCTGGCCTGCTCTTCATCTCTGAACCTCTTCCTGAAGTACTCCTCTTTCTGTGGATCATTGAACCCTCTGACCTCTGTTACCATGTCAACACACTCAGCAGGGATCTGATTGGCTGCTGCAGGTCGTGTGGTTATCCAGAGGCGAGCAGAGGGAAGCAGGTTCCCCCTGATGAGGTTTGTCAGCAGATCAGCGACTGAGGTGGACTTTCTAGTGTCCGTCAGGATCTGAGTCTTGAGGAAGTCCAGAGGAAGTCGACACTCATCCAGACCATCAAAGATGAGGAGGACCTGGAAGTCTTCAAGGCTGCAGATTCCTGCTTGTTTGGTTTCAGGGAAGAAGTGATGAACAAGTTCCACCAAGCTGAACTTCTCCTCTTTTAGCACATTCAGCTCTCTGAAAGTGAATGGGAATGTGAAGTGGAGGTTCTGGTGGGCTTTGCCTTCAGCCCAGTCCAAAGTGAACTTCTGTGTTAAGACTGTTTTCCCGATGCCAGCCACTCCCTTAGTCATCACGGTTCTGATTGGTTCTGGTCTTTCAGCTGGGAGTTGGAAGAGCTCTTCTTGTCTGATGCTTGTTTCTGCTCTGTCTGCTTTCCTGGATGCTGCTTCAATCTGTCTGACCTCATGTTCTTCATTCAGCTCTCCTCTTCCTCCCTCTGTGATGAAGAGCTCTGTGTAGATCTCATTCAGAAGGGTTGGGTTTCCTGCTTTAGCCATCCCATCAAACAAACACTGGAACTTCTTCTTCAGACCAGATTGGACTTCATGTCGACAAACTGCAGCAGATTCTGAATGAAGACAACAAACAGTAAATCAACTCTCTGCTGCCCTGAATGATGAGGGTTTGAATCCCTGTGGTTCCATGTGTTCAGACATCAGTAAATCTTCATTTATCAGCAGCTGAAACCTTCAGAGAAATCCTCTTACTGCTCTGCAGTCCATCAGCCAGCTCCTCCTGCTTCATTCTCCTCAGGAAGTTCACTGTGATCTTCATCAGTGACTCTCTGCTGCTCCTCTGCTCTTCATCTTCAGACTCCAGCTCCTCCTCTTCCTCCCTTCGACTCAGAAGCTTCTGGATCTTCTTCAGCTCCTTCTTGACAAAAGTGACAATGTTGTCCTCCAGCAGCTGCAACAGAATTCCAGATGAATGAGCCAACCAGAGTGAAGTCATAGAGCCAAACATCAGGTCCATGTTGGACACACTGACAGTCCACTGGTGTCCAAAGTGCAGCATGGAGACGACTGTGGACAGAATGATGGGAAAGTAGTTGTTGTTCATGTACAGACCAGAAAGATGGAGTCCAGCTGTGTTTGATGCTGCTGGACAGACGGACCACTGGGAGTCTCTGAGCTCTGCTGGTCCAGTCTGTGGACAATCAGCAACAATCAGATCCTACTGGACCCACTGTTGTCCTGCAGACACTCAGTAGAATCTACTAGATCTATTCTGTGTTTGTGGAAAACCTCCAACACTCACTGCTGCACACACAAAGAAAGAAATGTCTGTGAGGAAGAACATGTACACACAGCTCACCTCTCTGAACCAGAAGATGATTTAAAGTTGATAAGATGACCCATTGAATGGTCACTCCTGAAGGAAACACAGCTGGGTTCAGATCCAGATCCATTTCTGAGTCTCTGATGGATCCTGATAGAAAAACACTTGCTTTGTTAGAAGTGGGTTTCTTTCATGATGGTGTTTGATGAGTTCTTTTGGATTTGGATCATCTCAGATCATAAATGCATCATGAATGCTGTTGTTTTCAGAACAGCAATGATTCCAACATTCATTCTGACTCACAGATGAACCAGTTGCAGAAAACTGGATTCAGGCTGTTTCTAATGTTTGGTTTCCTCGTCTGCATTTAGAGAAGAAGCTCAAATTTAGAAGCTGATAGAAGCAGAAGATAAGAAGAACAATCTGTAGAACTTGATGATTGTTGATCAGATTCACACTTTCTATTTGAAGTCTGAATAGAGTCAAACTTCATCTATCAATGTTTCATCTTTCCTGTTGTTCATGCTCACTTTGAATGTTGCATGTATGACAACATGAGGACCTTCAAACTTCTAACTCTGACAAACACTCACTTTTCCACTCCTGAACTGATGCCTTTAAAGTGAGGAGGTAAATGCTTTGACATGTCACTCCTGAAGGACCCCCAGCTGGATCCAGGTCCAGGTCCAGGTTGGTTCCTGTGAAGAATGAAGGTTGCTGGTTTGAGTCCTGAGCTCTGACATGGAGAAGATCATGGACAGTTGGAGATGTTCATCTCACCTCTGAGCTTTGCTCTGGTTGTCATGGTTACCATCTCTGCTTTCAGGGGGAGGGGCTCCCTCCTGTGGTTCCTCCCACTGATCCATGCTGCTGGATTCACTGGATCCACATCAGCTCACACACACCTTCCACCTTCACCTGCAGAGGAAACCCTCCTCATCATCAGCTCTGATCCTCCTTCACCAACAGATCAGCTGCTCCTCCACTGATTGGCTCTTCTCTTGTGTTTCCTCTCAGGTTCAGGTGAATGCAGTCAGACAGCAGTGGGAGGCATAGGAAGCTGCCATCAGCTGCTGCACTTCTGCTCTCCCTCCACCAGGTGGAGACATGGAGCTGCAGCAGCAGTGTGACAGACAAACTGACTACCAGCAATCCTTGTGCTTAGTTCTCTTTGCTTTGCAAAAAATTCTGGAATGTGTAAGGAACACATAGAGTATTTCACTGTCTTATCTCTCTTATCTCTCTTACCTGTTGGTAAAATATGGATCCACTTGTACTTGTACCAGACACACTGGCACTGGTTTGGGAACCATCCCCATTGTACAGACCAAAGTCTATGGACAGATTCTTTTTCAGGATTTTGACTTTCATTTATGGAACAGCCTGCAGGAGAACTACAGGCTGCAGAGTGTGGATGTATAAAAAAAGGCTCAGTATGGTCTGGTTTATTTTTCATTTTAAGAACAGAATCAATTTACTTTCTACGTTTGTTTTATGCACGTTTCAACAAATCCTGCAAAAGTCAAATTCTAAAAAGCATCTACACTATTGCTGTTTAGTTATACTATTTTATATTTATATTTTAACATTCTTTTGATCAGAACATTTCATTTAATTACAGCATCACTTAGTTGTTCCATTTCAGAAAAATGTTACATTTTTTGTTGCACAGTTGTTGCTTGTTTGCTTATTTCTAAATACAATTAAAAAATGTAATTTATAACTGTACACCCAATAAAATAACTTTAAGTACACCATCAGTGTTTGACTAAATGTATTTATAGACCTGAGCCCCCTCTTTTTCATTTCATATTATTATGCAAAGTAATAAGGACTTCTTAATGGATCAATATTTACATTCAAAATTCTCTTTATTTATTGTTTCAACTTCATTAACCCTTGTGCTATCCTACGACCCCACCCTTACATAGATGTGTTCTCCCTACCATGACAAAGGTGGACAAAGGTGGAAAGATTTCATGAAATCCATGGAAACCAGTGAAGATCACAAATCATTGAAGAAAAAAGGTTCAGAGCACTGTCTAGTGGGTCTAGATGACCAAACTCCCAATGTTGAAGGGCCTAGGATAGCACAAGGGTTACAAGAGAGAACGACCACTTCTTGTTGTCCACTTAAAGCACTGAGTTATAATCTGTTTTTATTTTTTTCAACTAACTTTGTGGCAATATGATGCAGTCCCATTCTTTAACTGAAATTAATACAATCTAGATATTTAATATTCATTAAACATTAAAAATAATAATGCATGCCTTTTTAACAGATCAACGTTATTTTCCTCACGATGATGATTATTTTTCATCAACACAGACAAAATGTCTTTTGACGTTACTGTTTTGTCTTTTGCTGTTGAGAAAGTGAGTCATATACATTTATTCATGTATTGTTTGCAGTTTTGTGAAAAAAGGGTTATCATATGTTTAGTAAACACAACGCACATCCTTCACTATGGTTCACATTCAGCCAAGTACAGTTTAACTCAACTTGGTAGAAGCAAGTTTGTGATTGGATGTCTGTGTTTCATCACATGTACATTAAAAATGCAGACAGAGACACGACAGGAAGAGAAACTGACAGTTTTCCAGAAACTAATTAGATTGATTTTATACCTTTTAACAACATTATATGTTAATTACCGTGGTTTTTAAACAAGGCTGTTGTAGCTCAATCAATTTTGATCAAAGTCCTGTCTTTTACATCCCTCACACAGATTTTTGTGTGTGTGTGTGGGGGGGGGTTATTGCATTTGGTTGATAGACAAACCCCATTTTGGGTTTCCACATAACAGTCTCACTGTGAATAGTATGTCTTACCAAAAAATTCTTTATAAAAAGGTTATATTTTTTCTTCTTTTTTTTTAACTTGTCCTGTCCAAAAGCTGATGTAACCCAGGTTATTAGAACTAGTGAGAGATGTTTTTTTATCCTGTAGATAGCGCTGTAGTTTGGGAAGCACAGACGAACATGCGCGGAGGGATATGTGAGTTGTGAGATCTGTGAGCTGGACTGTTGGAAAAGAACGTGAGCGCGTTGTCCCAGTTCTTTTCTTGAAAGAAAGATGGCTATCTTCAAGATATTGCCTCCCAGATAACAAGTTTTTGTTTTGTTTCACATTTACAAAGGACTTGGTGAGTGAAATGATTATTATATAATCAATTATTTTCTTTTCATTTTCTTCATTATAAAATTGTGACTTATTTTGATACCGTTTTTTTTATTTGTAAGATGATTGTAGTCAAAATGACATTATTTTGAGTTTTCTTTTTATCTTGAGAAACTGAACTGAGCTAATGAGCCACGAGGTGCCGTTAGCAAGCTTACCCTCGTGTGAACTAGCCGCATTCCACAATGTGAAGTGTGTGTTAGCATGACCTACATTTAAGTGCAGTGACTGAATTTTATGTTTATATTTAATTATATACATTTTATTTTGTATTGCACTTATGACAGGTCAGGTTTTTTCGGGTGTGTGTACTTTATTTGGGTTATCAGGTTTAATTGTTCATGCTCAGTAATCATTTGAAAGTGTTTTTGTTAATTCACATCCATTTATAAATAAGTCAAAAGTTAAATCATAATTGTGGTCTGTGGTTATTTATTTAATTTAGTCTATTCAACTGCTCCTCTAAACCTAGAACTATTCTGGTCCAACTCAGCATTTGAGGTGCTACACTGAGCAGACAG
This sequence comes from Oryzias curvinotus, assembly GCA_023969325.1. NCBI lineage: Eukaryota > Metazoa > Chordata > Actinopteri > Beloniformes > Adrianichthyidae > Oryzias > Oryzias curvinotus. Next base: position 11,005,469 of record CM043707.1, on the reverse strand, counting down.
ATGAGAGCTGAAAGCCTTTTGTCTTGAACATTTTTTAATGTTACAATAGGTGTTAAAACATTTGACACACTAAGTGTATATTTAAATAAACCCCTTTTGTAAAATAGGCTAAACTTTATTAATCTTACTCATATCTGTAACAGTCTTTTGTTGGACAGGACGGAAAAGAAAAGAAGGGAAGAAGAGAGAGTGATGCGGGGGGGGGGGGGGGGGGTAATTAAAGAAGGGGGGGTGGGGGTGTACAATCGTGAAGCAGCATACAGCAACAAGTTGCTGGATGTTTACAATCATTAGTCTTTATGTTCTTCTAAAATGGATGATGGAATGTAAAAAGAAGGAGGGGGAAGTGTCCAGTCACCCCCACACCAAAACCCCCGCCACAGCTAGAACCCCCCCAACACCACACAGCAGCAGATAGAGAACAACCGCCCGCTGGGCAATCACATCCGCCACCCAGGCCAGGGCAAGCAGAACCACCACGAGGACCACCAAAGCCAGAGAGCAGGGAGGCACAGAGGGACAGAGAGATCTTGCCCCAGCCCAACATGGAAAGCTGCCCCATGCCACGCCGGAAGGGTCCAACGCAGGGCCTTGCCCCAGGGGAGCACCCCCAGCCCCAGACAAGCAATCCACCATCACCCTGGAGTTCTGGGCATTTCCCCCACCCGAGCCTGGGCACGGGCCCAAGGGAGACCGCCCCATGCTCCAGACAACCACCCACCCAGTCCACGGTTGGTCCAGGTGTAAGCAAAGCAGGGGCCAGACACCCCTGCCCAGAAGAAAGACGCCCAAGAGCAGTCGCACACATAGATGGAATTTGGAGAAGGCCAACGCTCAAGGGTGAGGACCAGAACCCACACAACAAGGACATGGACAACCCCAGGCTCAGATGTAGTGTGAATCCTGGCCCCCGGTTTTGCCAGACAACTCAGGGGTTTCTCTCCCCGCGTGGAGAGAGGGCTGCCGGGCCAAGGAAGCCAGGACCCAGGGAACACGGCTGCCGTTGCCAGGGATGGGGTAGGGGATAGATGGTCTGAGGCCCCACCTTCCTTGTATAATGTTTGTGTGTTGTAAATGTGTGTGTGTGTGTGTGTGTGTGTGTGTCGGACTGTAGATTTTTGAGGGGTGCAGGGTGTTTTAGCAGGGGTGCAGTTAAAATTGGTGGGTAGGGAACTAAGGGGACATTTCCTGGTTACTTACAGTGATGTCCAATCACCCTCCCCACTAAGGGGCCCTAAATGTCCACAGTGCAGTTGAAATTGGCAGGTAGGGAGCTAAAGGACATCTGCTGCTTGCTGGCAGTGATGTCCAAGCGCCCCCCCCTACCATGAGTCCTACGTGTCCAAGGTGCAATTAAAACCAAGAGGGGGGGCCCGTTCCCATACAAAAACCAGGGGAGGGGGCCGCAAGGGGCTTGCAGAGTTGAAAGTTGCCTTGCACTATTATTATTTTATTCTGCCCAACTTTTGAGCAAACACATAAATTGAACTTAATTTCATTGAAACGAAAATGCCAGTTTTCTTACATCTATGAAACACAAACACACGTCTTACTAATGTCTATTTTTTAAGCCTGATTTTTCTCTCTAAAAAAATTAAGAAGAAAATTGATGGTGTCCATTCTGCTCTGACCCAACCCCCATGGACCCCCAACAGCTCCTCTTAAATAAATGACCACACTTCAACATTTCTTACTTCTGACTTTGACTGTTATGGTAAATGGCATATACTTATATAGCGCTGTTCTACCTACGAGGCCCAAAGCGCTTTACAGTCACAGATCCATTCACCTGTTAACACAGTTGAAATGGGCAATCTATTGGGAAGACAATAAACTAAAATCTGGTATTAATTAGCATCTTATGAATCTGCGTTTCTGTTACTTTCCTTCTTGGACATGTAATTGTACATAAAAATGAAAAAGCAACTCCTTACAGTCACTCAGCAACCCTTAAGCCAGTGTTTTTCAACCAGTGTGCCGTGGGAGATGGTCAAGTGTGCCGTGGGAAATTGCCCTCAACTGAAACATTTATGATCTCCAGGATTTCACCTCTTTGTTCATCCAAACAAGCCCTAAAAAAAACACTAAGAAATAAGGAATTTGACAGATCATAAAATACTTTTTTCTTGTGTTTATTTGATTCTATTAAAGACATTTTGATAAAAATGACGGTACCGATTTAGCTGCAGCTTAATCTCCATTTTAGCAAAAGTCACGCCCCTTTAACTGTCTCCACCAATCATTCTTGGATTCTTAATCACGTGTCATCAGTCTGACCAATCAGAAGTGGTTAAAGTCTTCACTTCCTTGTTGTGCATTCTGCTGATAAAGTCGCTCAGTTTCAAATAAAATACCAGCTAAAGCTCGTCTTTAGCGGGGTAGCTTTCCATAGAATCCGGTGTCAGACCGTGGAACAAGAGAACAAAACAATAAAGCTCAGAGACGCTGGTCGTTCTGCATTCGGCGGATTATTGAACTACATCTCCCATGATGCATTGGGTTAAAAGTAACCCAACTCGTCTCTCCTCTTAACGTCTTGAAACCACAACGAACACAAATCAAACAGTTTTTAAATCTTTTAACTTAACTTTTATTACATCTTTTAGAGAAAAAAACAGCTGCAGCTTCCAGCGTTTTCTGCCACAATTATAAAAAAAAAGAATGTGAGATTGTGGGGGAACTGTTCAAAACAGACTGAGTTTCTCCTGTTTTATTTTATTTATTTATTTATTTTTTGAATGCTGGTGTGCCGCGAGATTTTTGTCAAGGTTTAAGTGTGCCGCGGCTCAAAAAAGGTTGAAAAACACTGCCTTAAGCTACTGCAGAGAAAAAATCCTAAAGCCGCCCTGCACTGTTGGTAGGTAGACATCTAACGGAGAAGCAAAATAAAATTGTCTCTGGATGTCCAGTAGATATCTATGATTGATATCTGTGAGTTATCTAACAGACATCTTGTCCCTGGTATAGGTCGGAACATGAACAGATTCTTCAGCAAAGCTCCTCCCTGTGTGAGTTTCTACAATCAGCAGCAAGAATCTGCAGTCATCACGTCACCAACAGCAGCTTGATGAAAAAGATTTTCTTACATACTTCAGTTACAGATAGAGATCAGCAAACAAAATAAAGCTCTGCTTTGTAGGTTTCTACATGCAGCAACAGCAGCAGAAGTCATCACGTCACCAACAGCAGCTTCATGAAGAAGACTGTTTTTTAACCTTGTCAAACAAACTCCTTTAATTGTGTTTTTCTGAAAAGGTTAAAGGTTACAGTAAAACAAATGTATCTGAGGATGAAGAGGAAGAAGATTTTCACATCACATAAATAAAAAGACAAATATTTCAGCTCAGGTGAAACTTCACTAGTATGGTTTGTTGAAGTTGTTCTAAAGGGTTTGGTTTCTTTTATAAAGACAAACTAAGTTTTTTTTTTTTTTTTTTTTTTAACAGATTTTGAGTCTGAAAGTTTGTCACCATGGAAACAGTTTTTGTTTCAGTGCAGCAGGAATCAGATTCATCTGAAGAAATCTTTTCTGTTAAGAAGGTAAGTTTTCATTCAAATGATGAACATGTTTGCTTAAGATGAAAAGCACGATGCATCAGATCCAGACCTTAATAATCACTGCACAGCCTTTAAACAGCGCATAGAGGAAACATTCTTCATCATTCTTCAGCTCACTGATAGCATGATATCAAGAACTGCAACAGTTGAAGTCAGAAAACTTTATTGACTGAAACACAACAACAGTTCAAACTTCCCATGATCCCTGCAGCTGTTTTCTCCTCTGCTTCAGTTACAGACAGAGATCAGCAAATCTCAGAGGATCAGAGAACAAGCTAGACCTCTTCTAGCTTTTTTGGTTCTAGTAAGTGATTCTTTTTGTTTTGACACAACACCATCATCACAAGAAAACAACAGAAAACATTTCCACAAAGACTCACCGTGATAGAAGAAGAAGAAATCAGGAGTAACTTTCGTATCTCTGTCTCCCCGGTTAAACTCAGCTTTCTCTCTCCTTGTTCTTCAAATCTTGGGAAGAGCTCCTTCTCCTCCTCCTCCTCTTTCTCCCCCTCCTCCCTGCACATATGAGAAATCCCCTAAATTCTTTAGTTTGCTGTCAACAAGCAGCTGCGTTATAAAGAAGACTGTTTATCCCCTTATCCTCCATCTCTAACATCCCACTCTCCCTCTCTTTTATTTTTTGGTCCGGTCCAACAAGGAATGCATACTAATATAATTATCGTAAATACATTGATCCTCAAATTCAAAAGGGGTTTATACAAATATACACAAGAGGCCTTCAGCTCTGATCCATTTGATCAGCTGATGGACAAGTTAAGAAACAAAGATTGTTTAAGCTCTGAGGGTCTCTGAACAATAGTGAAACTGAAAACTATCATGGACAATCCTCATCATCATCATTTGCATGGAACTGTGGGATCACCAGAGGAGGCTTTGGAGCGCAAACAGTACCGGCCGCTGCTCCACAGCTAACATGTCTCTGAGCACAGCAGCCAGACTCATAGCTTTGTGTTTGTGGACAGAGGAGGGTGCTTTGTTACGGCGTGGACTCCGGAGGAGGCTTTAGATCGTTCACCGTCCGGCTTGTGAGTGAACTGCTGGACTCAGGAGAACCATATCTCCAAGCAGAGGAGCAGCTTTGGGACGGTGTGTGAGCTGGCGGAGGTGGCTTCAATGCGGAAATGCTGCTCTGCACAGTCCTGAGAAACCTGAAAACAATCACATGAATTTGTGTTGCCAGTTGTATTCAGACTAAATAAAGGCTGATTTTATTCCCACTTATTTATGTGCTGCCAAATGCAGATTGAAGCATTGACCGCATTGATTTTATGTTCGTCCAGGACTAAATGTTACTCCAATTGAAAGTGTGGCTTATGTAAATGTTTGTTATAATTTAATAAAGTTTTTCTGGGTCCATGTACAAAATTCAATTCTAATTCAATTTTTGATCTGATCAAAGACATTTTGCACATGTAACTGCAGCTATTGATGATGAAGCAGAAACTCCTGATGGAGCTATTTCCTGGAAACAGCTACTTTTGATAAGATAAGATAAGATAAGATAAGATAAGATAAGATAAGATAAGATAAGATAAGATAAGATAAGATAAGATAAGATACTCTTTATTGATCCCACATTGGGGAAATTCAATTGTCACAGCAGTTCCAAAAAGCAGAGAAAAGTGACAGCAATGTGCAAAAGTGAGGGGTGTTCCAAAATGTGCAAATATACAAATACAAAATTTGCAAAAATAGAAAAAGTAAAAAGTAAGTAATAACTTATGTACACTATTACGACATAACATATATTTTGCCTAATAATAAAATTAAATAAATAAAGTAAAAACACAGAATATACAGATGAGCTATGGATGTATGATTACTGGATCATCAGTCAGACTCAGAGGAACAGAGAGTTTGTTCACATGCAGCTCAGGAAAATGGCTGACAGTGAAGCTGAGAAGCTTTTCTTTCCATGTCTGTTAGAATCACAACGTTTGAAATCCACAAAATCCTAAAAGTTAAGAAAAACGACTGAAGAACAAATAGGTTTGAAGATGCAGAGCTTTTGGTTTGGTAATAGATTAAACATTGTCTGGTTTGTATTATACTTACTTTGTCCGCCCCCCCGCTACACCCTCAGCAGAAGCTAAGAAAGAAGCAGATTGAAGTCAGAGTGGGAACAAGTCAGAACAAGCAGAGAATTAATCAACAGAACCACATTCCTGAAGGACGTCTGTGTTCCTCAGTAACAGGGCGTGTCTGAACGGCTGCAGATTCTGCAGAACATCAAGGTTTCCTGCAGCTGGATGGAAGGAGTGCTGCCCCCTGGTGGACAGGAACTCAGCAGTGCAGCTTCAGGATGGAGTCGCTTCCAACAGATCAGATCAACGTTCTGCTCTCTGCTAAAGAGGCAGAATGTCTCCTTCTAAGAAGAATCCAGAGTTCCTGATCACAAACATCAACTGAAGCCCAAATCAGAGCTGATTGGGACGGACGAGCTCAGAGTTAGAAGATGAGAGAGGAGCATGACAGCATCTGTGTTCAACACATCTGTAAGTCATCTTTCTGCAGTTCATCTGAATCATGGACAGAAGTTGTAGATGTTCCACTAGAACAGTGTTTTCTTCTTCTGTGGATGTTCTAGTGTTCTGAGCACATTGGTAAAGTCTGCTGCATTTTCTGTCTGCTTCCATTTTCAGCATTTGGATCCTCAAAGTTCAGGAAGAAACCGGAATCCAAACTGCTTCCAGTTTCCATGTTTGGGATCTTCTGGACCTGTTGAAGGACACAGATTCTTTGCACATCATGAAGCTGTTCTTCTGAACCCAAACGGTCCACAGTTCTATGCTGATGATGCTCTTCTTCACCACCAGCCTCTCAGATCACAGATGCTGCAGTTTGCTGGAAAGCAGCAGCGCTGCCACGCCCACCTGAAAGAGCCTCAGAGCTTCTCCAGCTGATGTCTTCAACACTGGGACTCCATCCCTTCTTCCATTCATCTTTCTGTCAGTTTGCTTTGAGGCCCAGATCCTCACCTGCTGCTGGCTTTGGTTCAGCAGCTGCTGACTGGAACGCTGAAGTTCAGAGCGTCCGGCGCTTTGATCTTCTGCACATTCAAGTGTGGAACAGATGCAGAGAAAAGCTCCAAAGTTCTCAGAGGAGCATTGATTCAGCAGATCTTTAGTTTCTGGAGACAACTTCAATGGAAGAATGAAAACCACATGGATTCAAGCTGAAACTCTGTCAGAGTCAATAAAGTTTTTCAAAGATGAAGTTCTTGAAGGACAAAGCTCTCCTTCACTGTCAACACACACAGATGATCAGAACAGTTCCACATGTGTGTGCATGTTCTGGGAAGTTCTCCTGATCCTCGGTTCCTCTGATCACGGGTCCAGCAGCGTGTTTCAGGAACACGGATGATCCAGAACATGGGATCAGACTGAAGTCAGCAGCTTTCAGCTCCTTTTGGGCTTCAGGCCCAGAGAGAAGACAGAAATGTGAGGAACACAGAGAACATGAAGGGTTCCTGACAGGAAAGAGAACTTGGAGACAGAAAGACTTGAACCGGATCAGGACCAACTCTGGACAGTCCTTTTAGTGGTGGAGCACAGACAGAAGCAGCATCATGTTTGTCACAGAGACGTGAGCTTTGAGGAGCCACTCTGCAGCTTCAGCTCCACTCAAACTGCTCAGAACTCCAAACTCTCTCAGAGGAGCCTTAAAAGTTGAAGTCAAGTCAACAAACTGGATCAGTTGTGTTAACGTGACCTTTTGTTGTATGAAATGAAAATATCTTGTTGAACCAAAGTTCTGGTGTTTGATTCTGATAGAGATTTGAAAGTCTCAGAAACATATTTTTTTCCGTTTTGTTCAAACTTCAATCATTTTTCTCAACTCATTGAAAAACTTCAATTGTGTTCAGCAGGGGCTGTCAATCAAATGAAGCAGCAAATATGATGAAAAGAACTCCCATATTTCTCTGACTAGACCTAAAGAAGACTATTTCAGAATGAAAAATTCAAACAGTTGCAGACCAACATTCCTCCATCCATCCATCTATTTTCTGAACCTCTGAGTCTAAGCTGCCTCTGTTGGATGAAGGCGGTTCACTCTGGACAGGTGACAACTCATACACACACAGACACACACACACACACCTAAGGGCATTTAGAGGAACCATCAACGTATGAAGCATGTTATTGGCGTGTGGGAGGAAGCACGGGTTGAATGAACAGACAAACTCCACACAGAAAGGTCACAGCTGGGATTTGAACCTTCTCACACAGAGCGCTAACCACTGCTCCACCATGCATGGAGTCTGAACTTCATGAAGGCTTGGTGAGGCTTCATCTTCTGGGCAAACAGTGAAGCTTTTCCCGCTTAGCGCCCTCTACTGGTTGCAGATTGGAAGCAGATTGAAGTTGTAATGTGAAACAGCTGAAGGTCAAATCTGCTGTGAAGAAGTTTGGTTTAGTCCAGACGTGTTGGACTTCAAACTGTCATTTCCACCAACAACACCACCAAGAGCTTGTTCAGCTGGACCACAACAACACATGACAACAACACACATGTCTACATGGAAGTGACAGTGTGGCGGCGCTGCTCACATCACGTCTGACCTTTGACCTCCCACTGAAAGTGGCCTCTGGCCTCTGCTGCCACGGCGACTGAGTGGAGCGGCTCCACGGCTGCTGGTGGTGTTCCAGGTGATGGAGGATGTTTTCCAGGTGTCTGCTCCTACAGAGGTCTGGATGGATCTGAGCTGATCTGAATGTGCTGACAGCCTCTGAGGAGAAGAGGCTGACAGAGGAACCAGGAGCTGAAGGAGGCTAAAGGCCCAGGATCCAGAAGCAGCTGCAGAGAGACCACCAGCATCAGGATCAGGATTCCAGAGGCTCCAAGTGGGAAAAGACTTGTTGCTCCTTGAAAGCAGACGACCAGAGATGAAGTCACCTGGAGACAACCACTCCTTTCTGATCCCTGGAGCTGAAAGTGATCCAATTGTCATTTGGATGTCAGCAAACTCTAGTCAACATAAGATTGTTCACTTGATCCCAGACTTGGAAGAATCAAACACTGGAGGCTCTTGATGTCGATGTGCACAATGTGCTGCAGGCAGAATCAACAGGAATCCAGTTGAATCCAGATGATGGAAACACAGACGTCCTACAACAGGGCTGCTCCTTCCTGGTCCTGGAGATCCACCACCTGCCTGTTCTCCAGCTCTCCCTGCACTCCTTCCTGCTGATCACCTGGACCAGGTGTGTTCATCCAGTCACAATCTGGAGACATCTGATGGAGCCAATCAGCAGCTTGGAGATCTGGAAAACAGGCAGGTTGGTAGATCTCTAGGACCAGGATTGAGCAGCCCTGTCGTCCAGCTTTCATTCCCAGAATGCAACAGTTTGACTGAGAATGAATGTTCTCCTGCTGTTGCTGTGAGGATTCTGCAGGTCCGTTCTTCAGTGGTTATGGTCGTGTTCTGTCTGTCAGTCACTCCAGGTTCCTGTCAATCATCCACATGTCTTCATTTCTGTTGTCTTCAGTCAGTAGAAGTCTCTGTTTTCAGGTCTACGTTGTCAGATCTTCAGTTTTTGTTTTTTTCATGGATTTTCTCCTGTTTCTGTTTCTGGATCAAATCTTGACGTTTCCGCCTCTGAGCCCAGTTTCTGCATTTTGGCTCCTCCCCTTCCTGACAGCTGGATCCAGTGTGACTCCGGTTCTACGTTGGATTCTCTTCTGCATCTGATCCTCTAAACACAGGAAGTTGTTGTGACTGGAAGGATTTGGATCCAGAAAGATGGAGAACCTGAAGGATCCAGAGTGTAAAGAAGGCTAAACCAATCAGAAAACATTCTGTTCAACAGAAACATTTAGTGTCAGACCCGGAATGAGGAAGCTGTGACCTCACCACAAATACTGTTCCTTTATTTTGAAAATCCCCTGCTGTTTGATTTTTGTACTTAGTAGCAGCTTCCTGTCCCTGCAGGATCTGCTCTGTGTTGAATTCAGACGTCTGGCTAAAGTCCAAAGTGACTCCTGGACTCATTTAGAGCGTTTTTCTGAAACCTGAACGTCTGGAGGCTCTGAGTCTGAGTGGAGCTGCAAAGACACAAGCTGCAGCTCAGAAGAAAATGGTTTGATACCAAACAGGGGGGTTTGGAAACACGTTTGGATTCATCTGTAAAGCTGCTTCACACCCAACTGGATTCACGTGGTGGGCGTGGCCACTTTCAATGTTAAGTCAATGGTACAGACGCCATCTGAGGTCCTGCGGCGCCATTTGAGCAGTGGGCGTGGCCACTTTCAATGTTAAGTCAATGGTACAAACGCCATCTGAGGTCCTGCGGCGCCATTTGAGCGGTGGGCGGCGTGAAGGTCTGGCAGCAGCGTGACGGTTTGAGTGACAGCGGGTAGAAAACACATCAATCTAGTGAATGGATCCATGGTTCTCCTGAACTTCCATTCATTCTCTTCACCTGCTGGTTCCCTTTGGGGGCAGCAGGGTTTCAGGAAGCGTCCTGCCTGCTGTTGGCCAAAGGCGGCTTCAGCCTTCAGTCTGCTGCAGGGCCCATGGAGCTGGAGCATTGATCTGGCTATGCGGCTCCAGGAGGAGAGCTGGCGGCCAGACAGAGAGCTGCTGCTGATGGAAAGACAGCCTGATCATCTCCTGAACTTTAGCTTTCTGGTTTCCATGGAGACCATCAGAAAAAGGTCCCTGATTTGATTCTGGTTTGTAGTTTTCCTCTGGGGTTAACATGGGACAGCAAGCCTTCAAAGTCGGTCAGAGAGATGGAAAGACGATGGAAGCGTCCGTCTTTCAGACTCATCTGTCATGGTGGCCTGTCAGACTCCTCCCCCTCCAGCTCTGCTGCTCATTCTTCTCAGCTGTGACTACTCAACTCATCAAGCCACCTGCTACAAAAGGAGACCCAGCTTCATCATTCTTCGCCAGTCCGTTAACCCTGATGGTGCTTAGGCTCCAGAAGCTCACTACACCTGGCCCCTTGTCTTGTCCTGAGTTAACTTTGTCTGTTTTCTGCACTCCAGGTTTTCACCTCATGCCAAGAGTGTCACCTGACTCTTACCACCTCGAGCAGCAGAAGCCACAGCCATCCTGTTCTGACGCCACCTGTGAACGTGAGTCGCAGTCTCTGTGCTCTTCCTGTTCAACAGCTACGCCACGCATCAAGCCACAGCTCTCCTCAAGATCTCCAGCCATGTTACCCACAGTCTTGCCAGGAACCAACAAGAACTTTATTAAACATCTTACTTACCACTCACCTATTTGTCTCTGCCTCTGGGTTTCAGCATCTGGGTCCATCCCATGTTCTAGTCATGACATCATCAGGAGAGAAGATCACTGAACGGAGAGAATCTGAAGGATCCAGACATGGAGACGTGATTCCCCATGATTCTGGAGAACTCTTCATCATCCAGAAACCTGACCTCTCAGCATCATCCATGTCTTCATGCAGTGGAAATGACAGAAACACAGACACCGCTCCATGTCGCCATCAGGCTGAAAACATTAGCTGGAAGCTCCGCCCACAGGCGGCGTCAAGCTCAGGAACACATTTGTGGACAGACGGCGAGCAGAGAATTATCCGCACGGTGAAAGAGAGGCGGTCAGTGTGGACGCAGCTGAACAGAAATGTATTCATGTTCATTAAAACAAAGAGGACACTTTTGAATAGGAGGCAGAAAGGGCAGGTGTTCAAACCCCCTAGGGTCCTGTGTGTGCACGTCTGACCAGCATCAACCTGTTATTTCTGTTGGGTCTGATCCAGAAAGGTTTTAATTACCATATATTTGTCATTAGTGTTTTCATAGTTCATATAGTTTTGCATTTTTCAAGAAGTTTTTTGAGCTTTTCCAGTCTGGTTCTACTGGTTTTCTTTGACTTTCTACTGTTTTTATTGTTACTCCACGTGACGCAAAGGTCTCTGCTCGTCCCTGCTGTGCAGCTCTGTCCTTCCCCTCTGTCATGTGTTCATCCGGCCACATGAGGGCGCCGTCTAGGTCATGCCTGGTGAGCTGGAAGCCAAGAAAAGGAGTGAAAAATGGAGCGTTTGGAGAAAATGAAAGACCTGAGGAAAGCTGCAGTTCAGCCTTCAGGAAGAAAAGTTTAGACCAATAATTACAGAAATAAAAAATAGAAAATGTTTTTTATAAATCTGAAAGTCACAAACATGTTTAACAAACGTTTTTATAAAGTGAAAAGGTCAAATGTTTGTGTGTTGGAAGTCCCAACCTGACAGATGAGCAGAATAATAAGGCAGGCAAAGCCGTAACACTGCCCCCTGGTGGACAGGAACTCAGCAGTGCAGCTTCAGGATGAAGTCGCTTCCAACAGATCAGATCAACGTTCTGCTCTCTGCTAAAGAGGCAGAACGTCTCCTTCTAAGAAGAATCCAGAGTTCCTGATCACAAACATCAACTGAAGCCCAAATCAGAGCTGATCAGACTGCATGGAGCCCAAGCTCCAGAAAAGAGGAGAGAAGAAGAAGAAGAAGTCGTCCACATGAAGCTTCACCTTAGAGGAAAAGAGGAGCTGCTGAAATAAAGTACTCCAGTACTGAGGAACACTTTCAACCTCTGATGGATTCTGTAGAACATTTGGAACTAGAATGTAGAAAGTGCTTCAGTTCCATCAGCTGTCAGTCTGCAGCAGCTTCATCTGCTGCCTCCATCCTCTCTCTGTGAGTCTCTGCAGAGTTTTTCTGCAGCAGCAGCAGCATCAGAGCCAGAGAGCCAAAGAAAGTGGAAAGTCTGAGAAGGAAGCAGCTCTGAAGCTCTGCAGCTGACGGTGCAGCTTCAGGACTCATGAGGAGGACCACATGCACGGCTCTGATGCTGCTGAACGTCTGACTGAGATGATCCACATTCAGAAGAGAGTTTCAGAGTGAAAGACGTGTGGAAGAAGAGAATCCTGAAGGTTTCTGTGCAGACATGAACTCAGTCAGAGAGCGTCTGAATGTTGGAGGATCCAGAAGAAACCAGGAGCTCATGAAGGTGGTTCTGTTGGAGCAGAGAGCAGAACTCTGATCCCAGTTTCAGGAACAATGCAGGCTCATGTTCTGGACTGAAGAGTTCTCCTGAAATGTTCTGTTCAGACTTCTTCAGGATCACATCTGTGTGTGAATGTGGAGGTTTGTCTGAACCAAGCTGCAGCTAGTTCACTTTGAAGCTCCTTCAGGCTCACACAGCAACAATGACAAAGACTGAAGCTGCTGTGCTGCCCTCTAGTGGCAAACATGGGATCTGCAGCACACATTTCTACTTGGTTATTGGTTTCTCCCTTCATAGAAAGAAACAACAAACATTTAATCTTAATACAAACTAACAGTCCACTCAGACAATGCTTCCTCCTTCAGTGTCTCATCCAGAAACACTGAACAGTCTTCATCAATGAAGAAGATTCTCATCTTCTCACCAGCTTCCTGCTCTGAAGGAAACATCTTCATTCATCATCATGGACAGCCAGACCAACTTCTGTAGAAACACAATCCTCTAGTTCCAGACTAAAGAAATGATCCCTGAAAGTAGAGTCTTAGTGAGTTCTGGATGTTGTTTGTCCTCTTCTGTCTGCAGACAGGAACTCCTGCTCCTGGTCTCCTCCTGCAGATCACAGACTGCTAAGTTAACAGTTTGGTCTCACAATTCCTGCTGCAGTCACTTCATGGAGAGTAAAGATGAACATAGGATGAAGCTTAGTGAAGGTTCCTGATATGTCTGATAAGGTTCCAGAAGGACGGATCCATCTGTGATCAGATAGATGAAGGCTTTAGGATGACTACTAATCTCTGAGACAGCTGAACCCAACAGAGAAGAAGATAGTTTGACACAACTGGACAAAGATGTTGGGAAATACTTGGTGTGGTTGAAGCTATTTCAACATTTCATTGCTGTCCATGATGATGAATGAAGATGTTTCCTTCAGAGCAGGAAGCTGGTGAGAAGATGAGAATCTTCTTCACTGATGAAGACTGTTCAGTGTTTCTGGATGTGACACTGAAGGAGGAAACATTGTCTGAGTGGACTGTTGGTTTGTTGGAACCTGAAATGGATTTTTGTAATCAATCATGAAGTAAAAACACGTATGAATTAATCAGATCAGGTTATCTATGTCCTGAGGTTATTATTAAACTCTGACAGTCCACTTGAATTTTAATGTGAGATTTTACTTCCATGACATTTTTGGCTAGAAACATTAAACCTTCATTTCTGCCTCCAGAAAAACCAGCAAACAGACTGAGAGGACGACACATTCCTCATCTAATGTCATCAGTTCAGATTCATCAACAGAAGCTGACAGTTTCACAGAGAGGACTCAGACCCTGCTGACCTGGGACTCGTGAAAACCACAGAAAAGGATCCTTAGTGTCGGGGGGGTCACATCTCTCCGTGGAAAACAAGGGAGCAGATGAGAGAAAACATCCTCCAGAAAGCAGCTCCACACTCAGACTGAGTTTACAGAGGCTGACAGGACTGAGGTTCTGCTACAACAGTTGATAAAGGGGGATATCCCATGATGCACTGGGATCCTTTTCAGTCTTTGTGTAGATTTATCAGCCTCTATTATTTCATGTTTGTGTTTGTTTTCTCTTCATTTTTTATCTGTAATTTTAAAATCTAGAATTCAAAATGTTTTTTTTCCAATATTCAGGAAGCGGCACAGAAATCTGACTCGTTTTTTCTGCAGCTGGAGATCATAAATGTGTCTGGATGGAGGTCAAACATCTTTGATGGTTAAATCCAGGATTATGTTGAATATTTTAGATAAATTTCCTTGTGGATGTTCTGTACTCCAGCACTTCTCTTTGTCCTTCTTGCTTCACATCAGAACTGCTGCTCCATATCCACAGACAATGAAGAAAACTGAATTTTACATTAATTAAGACAAACTATTATGATCTAAACTAATCAAAGCTGCTGCTGTTAAGATGCTGACAGAAATGTTTCCATCCTGCAGGTTTACCTCAGGTTCCTCACCTCTTTCCAATGTTTGCTGAATTTTTTTGTGTAATTTGTTTTATTTTAATCAAAAAGTCTGAATCAAATGATTTTCCAAATGTTCTTCTGTTTCTACATTAAAAAGGTCCTGAGTGTAGAAAGAAGAACAGGACTTTTCTTTCACTCTGGATTGAGATCAGAATGTGGGGATTTCACAATTTTGTTGGGACCTTTTGGAAAGAGTTCAGTCACTTTTGAAAAACTTTCATCATCTATGTATATTTGTACAAACATGAGCTCTAAAAAGAAAACTGGAAGGATTTTAAGGCAACAGAGGAGACAGGTTTGTTGAACTTCTGCTCCCACAGTCGATGCAGCAGAGACAGAAACTGAAGCCTTCATCACATCACCATAGCTGGATTCCAGAGCGCTTTATCAAAGCGCCTTAAGCCCGTTTGGACTCTGGCGCTCCACGCGCTGGATGAATAGTGGCGTTTGGAGGAAGTGCGGCTGCGCAGTCCGTCACTGAACACCGTCACTGCCTGGACCTCTTTCTGGGTCCTAGTGCCCTAAAGGTTACAGCTCCTGGTTACACAAGAAAAAAGTCCATTCTAGAGGCCACTCTGACGTCATCATCATCAAAGACAGCGTTACCTAGCAACCATACCAAGACCATAGCAGCTATAGAGGGAAACACAACAAACCATCAACGGCGGTTAAAGCAGTCAGACGTTTGTTCTGCAGCTCAGCAAAAATCTCTGGTTTAGGTTTTGGGGAGAAAAACAAAGGAAAACACACGGAGAAGGATTCTGCAAAGGAAATCCCAAGTTCTATTGGTAAGTCAGCGTCCTGGAAACATGCTTTGTTGGTTCTGAAGTGGCATGAATGCAGACTTAGATTGGTTTGTTTCCTTGGATTCTTCAGATGGATTCAAGCTGTAAATGTTGTCAGCATAAAGCAAGTTTGGACTAAACTAAAGCAGAAAGTGGCTTTGAAGATGGTCAGGAGAAATGAGGGCTTTTTTCAGGAATTCTTGGAAGAGGAGGACTTCTCCAAACAACCAGAATCTAGGAGGAGGTTTTTTCAGCATTGATATCAGGATTTAGCATGAGCTTCAATCCCATTTTGGTTCAATCCAAATGTTTACCGTCATATTCAGGAGTTCAACTCTGAAAGCCACCATGACATCATAGACATTAAAGACCCTGTTACCTAGCAACCAAACACAACAAACTGTAGACTATTCAAACTGGACGTTTTGGGGCAACAATTCTTTTCTAACTCAAGTTTGGTTGAAAAATCCAAATGATGGAAACAGATTGTGTAAAGGAAATGAGGATATATTGGTGAGTCACAGTCCTGGAAACATGAGCTGTGCTCTGATGAAGACGCCTGATCCAAATGTGGATTTTTGAAATGTTCTTCATGAGATTCAAACTGATTGAAGCTTTGAATTAAAGGTGTCAACACATTTCTGCATTGGATTCATTCTGTTTCAGTGTCTAAGGTTGGTTTTGTGGCAGAAACCAAGTTTTTGTTGAACAGTAGCGTTTGAAAAAGCAGAAAGTGGCTTTGAAGATGGTCAGGAGAACTTCTTTGAAGAGGAGGACTTCTCCAAACAACCACAACCTTAGAGGAAGTTTTCTGAGCATTCATAGAATGCTTTTCAAATGACTCATCATTTTCCACCAGAAGCTAATGAGTTTTTCCAAATTCATGCTGGATATTCTTAGTTCTAGCTTGGAAAGCACTTTGTGGGATTTC
Organism: Oryzias curvinotus; assembly: GCA_023969325.1. NCBI lineage: Eukaryota > Metazoa > Chordata > Actinopteri > Beloniformes > Adrianichthyidae > Oryzias > Oryzias curvinotus. Next base: position 10,989,227 of record CM043707.1, on the reverse strand, counting down.
CCTGGAAAACCTGCTTTATCAATCATTTTGGTCTATTTTTCTTCTTCTAAGTTCCAGCTTGGTGAGTGTGCAGGTCGCCATGGCAACCACTGTCCAGGTCAAAGGGAGGACCACGGCCATCCAGTCTCCAGGCTTTTGGATTGATTTGGATTTGATAAACATTTGTTTCCCACATTTTAATAGTATAATTCAACACGGGACATATAGTGGATTGTAAGAATAGGAACAAAAACAGCAACAACTAAATAATCCTCCTCCCCTTAAAACATGCATTTGACTCTGAACAAGTCTAAAACAAATCCAAGCAAAGACCAGCGCTGGGGCTCCTGCTAGTTTCTTTTAGAAGAGCCTGCCTCTTCCAAACATAGAATGTTCAACAACTAGAGCTAAAAATGTCTGTTGGTAGATTTCTGGATGTTGGCCGTATCCCAGCGAGCAAGGCCAAGTCAGCCCCATATGGTTTCAAAGTGGACAGAAAATGTTTTTAGGAGTTTCTAGAATGTTCAACAACTAGAGCTAAATGAAACTAGTGCATGAAATGACAAAGAACTTCCTGTTTGAAAGGAATATCATGATGGCTTCCACCTGTCTCTTTGCTTTTCCTTTCTTTTTTGGGTTTCTCCTCTTTGGGAGGTTACACAAAACTGCACTTTAACCCAGAAGGAAACAACAACCGCTCCACAATCCCTGAATCCCCTACAGCCTTTATCTAAACATTTACATTGACCATTATCACACATTTGATTGCATTTTCTCAGAAAAACAAGCACAACTTCCGGTTTGTTTGTGTGTGAAATGATTCCAAAAAGCCATGTGTCATCCTGGAGGGACTGGTTTCTCATCAATGCAGACCACCAAGTTTCTCTGGTTTCTCACAATTTGGTGGCTGGTAGGCCTTTTGGGGTTTTTGTCAGGGAAAGAAGTGAACCTGGGCTCCAAATATTGGAAGACACTGATCTAAAAGTCATATTGTATAAAGTAATAAATTAAAGATCATATAGTATCCAAGATGGGCAGAGGAATCGCCCTGGCTCGGAGGTGTGTGCAATAATGTCCACCTTCAGTCATGAGGACAGTTGTACAGTCTTTGGTTTTGTCACATCTGGAGTATTGCCCAGTCATTTCGTCTAGTGCGACACAGGGGCATCTAAAGAAAATTTCAACTTGCCCAAAATCGAGCTGCCAGGGTGGCTCTTGGTTGCTCTTTTTGGACCAATGTGAACGAGATGCACACCGTTTTAGGTTGGTTGATGGTAAAAGACAAAGTACAACTCAGTCTTCAGTGCTTAATGCACAACGTCATTTTTAAAAAATGTCCACAATATATGGTAAACAAAGTTTTATACAGTGGGTATTGTCACCAATATCAAACTCGTCAGGTCAAAGTGGACAGAAAATGTTTTTAGGAGTTTCTAGAATGTTCAACAACTAGAGCTAAATGAAACTAGTGCATGAAATGACAAAGAACTTCCTGTTTGAAAGGAATATCATGATGGCTTCCACCTGTCTCTTTGCTTTTCCTTTCTTTTTTGGGTTTCTCCTCTTTGGGAGGTTACACAAAACTGCACTTTAACCCAGAAGGAAACAACAACCGCTCCACAATCCCTGAATCCCCTACAGCCTTTATCTAAACATTTACATTGACCATTATCACACATTTGATTGCATTTTCTCAGAAAAACAAGCACAACTTCCGGTTTGTTTGTGTGTGAAATGATTCCAAAAAGCCATGTGTCATCCTGGAGGGACTGGTTTCTCATCAATGCAGACCACCAAGTTTCTCTGGTTTCTCACAATTTGGTGGCTGGTAGGCCTTTTGGGGTTTTTGTCAGGGAAAGAAGTGAACCTGGGCTCCAAATATTGGAAGACACTGATCTAAAAGTCATATTGTATAAAGTAATAAATTAAAGATCATATAGTATCCAAGATGGGCAGAGGAATCGCCCTGGCTCGGAGGTGTGTGCAATAATGTCCACCTTCAGTCATGAGGACAGTTGTACAGTCTTTGGTTTTGTCACATCTGGAGTATTGCCCAGTCATTTCGTCTAGTGCGACACAGGGGCATCTAAAGAAAATTTCAACTTGCCCAAAATCGAGCTGCCAGGGTGGCTCTTGGTTGCTCTTTTTGGACCAATGTGAACGAGATGCACACCGTTTTAGGTTGGTTGATGGTAAAAGACAAAGTACAACTCAGTCTTCAGTGCTTAATGCACAACGTCATTTTTAAAAAATGTCCACAATATATGGTAAACAAAGTTTTATACAGTGGGTATTGTCACCAATATCAAACTCGTCAGGTCAACTCTGGTGATTTGATTGTTCCTTTTTCAAGATCTAACTATATGAGAAGAACAGTACTGTTTAGATCTTCTGTTGCATGGAATCAAGTGTCTGTAATTACAAGGCTCATTAGTAACAAATATTTTTTTTGATTTTTTTTATTTGAATTTTTTGATTTGAAATGGTTTATTTCAAGCAATCAAGTAGAAACAATACACAAAAGCAATATAATCTTCAGTTATACATTCACATAGTAACTACCAGTAATCAAACTTAGGATAATTAGACATATTAATAAATATTGCTTGAAAGGGAGTGGAAGGAAGCGAACCTATATAATTCCACCCCGTTATACTGTAACCATTTTAATACATGATTTAATCAATATCCGGTTCCCAGTTTTTTATCAGACAGAATTAAAAATCATAAGGTATCGATAAGGCACAGGAAAAAGATGAATTACTTAATTATTATGTTAAAAATAAAAAATAACTTTTAGAAATCAACATGGCAAATGCAGATCAGTTATCTAAAATATATGTTACTCATAAAAGTCATTCATATGATTAGAGCTTAATACTATATCAGTAAAATAGACAACACTGTTTCAGAGATTTTCATAGTAAACTTTCATCAAGTATCAAAGTTAAAAACGTACACTTTAAGGCACTTTAAGGGTAAGGGAGGGGGGGATTGTAGTGGGTAGGGTTATGGGGGGTGGCTGTGGGTGCGTGGCGATCTCTGGGTTGTTCGGGTCGCGTGCCGCGGCTGGCTCGCGGACACGGGGCACTGGTCGGGTGGTGGGCGGCTCTCGGGTTCTGGGGCCCTGGCTTCGTCCTTGGCCCTTGTCTCGGCGTCCGGCGCCCGGCGGCCCCCATGGCTGCCGCCTGGTACGGCTAAGCGCTCCCGTCCTGTGGCCTGGGGGCCGGACGCCGGGTTCGCTTATGCCTCTGGGCGTAGTGGGGGCCCCTGTAGGGGGGCCTTCTCTGCGCCTGGCTGGTCGGGTGGGCGGTCCCCGCCTCCCCCCCTCCCGGGCTGCTTGGGTCCGGTGTGGGGGGGGCGCTGGCCTTGGGGGGCCTCTCCTCCCCTTTCCGGGTCTGGCTGTTCTGGCTGGGTAGGATCTGGTTCCCCACAACACAAGGTTCACTTCGGCAGCATGCATGTATCTCCACCCCCACGTGCACGTGCACACTGCCACACTGCTCCCTGTCTGCTTCATCCCCCCTTCTAACCTACAGTGTATTGATGGACAGATATTTTCCACTCATCTTCGTGTCAGATTTTTACCCATGATGGAATATTTGTCTTTCCAGCAGATCTAGTATAATTGTTACAGCTTAAAAGAATAACTGATCCAAATCAGTGCTTGTATCCCCCCTTTTTTTCACCCTTCTTCCCTTTACTCTCTTCCACACACCCCCCCCCCCGACACACATTTTCCCTCTTCCTCCCCACACACACTAAATATAACAAATAAAGAAATAAATAATTCAACAAAAAGGGGTTAATTCAGATCTACACTCTGGCTTCTAAAGTTCTACAACCTCTTTTTGTGATAGTAAAACCTGTCCAACACAAAAGGCCTGCAGCTCTAATCTGTTTGCTAAGTTGTTGGACAGAACAAGTGAAAAAGGAAAAAAAAAAAAAAACGTACAAAATTATGTTACATTAGGAAAGATTTTTGAATCAATTTTTCAATTTTTGGAGCAAGTGAAGTAATATCATTAAACATCGATCAATTTAACCATTTTCAATAAGTGATTAATCATTTATTTTCCTTTTTTCCATCTTTTTTTTAATTTTTAATTTTTTATTTTTATTTTTTAAATATTTAATAAGGTAATGCTGTAAGGGAAAAAAAGAAAAAAAAAGGGTCCATATTCTGTCAATTATCCAAGGTTGGCATTTCTTCTTTTGCTGAAAAAACAGCTGTCCTTCTGGGTTCAAAACAGTTTCTAGTCTCTTCCATGTTATGTCTGCAGACATTAGATTCAGGTCCATATCCTTCTTCAGCTGATATCAGCTCAGTGAAAGTTGAGGTCCAGTTGTCTGCAGGTCAGAACTCTCTGCTGTTGATTCAGGTGACGTCAGACGTATGGAGAAAGTGATGAATACAGGTGTCATATTTCTTGAAGTTATTTGACTCTTTGGTTTATTACTCCATGTTGATTTAGACGACCGTGATCAAGCACTTCTCAAAATCCTTCATGGTGTTCACAACCAGAACCTTGGACCGGTCCGGTGGACCGAGTGGTTTGACGTAAATCCTGCAGCCTTTAACCCAAGTGTTCTCAATCTGCTTACGCTTCCTGAGAAGCCGTGCATGTTTGGAGATTTCAGCATTCCTTCTGGTCAGATGGTCGTTCAGATAAACAGCCGAACCTTTCAGGTTCTTTCTTTGGTTCATCAGAGCTAGCTTGTGTTTGTGATTCACAAACCTGATGAGGATCGCTGGTTTATCCGTCTCCTTTCTCCTGGGGAGCAGGTGACAGGTCTCGATGGTATTGAGATCCACGGAAATCCCTTTAGATGTGAGAATATCATTTCAAAAAGATTTTAAAACTAAGATACATGGACTACTTACAATAACTAGCAATTTAAATGATTTGCTGTTATGAAATGGTAAATGGCGTATACTTATATAGCGCTTTCTACCCTCTTACGAAGGCCCAAAGCGCTTTACAGTCACAGTCCCATTCACCCATGCACACACACATTCACACACTGATGGCGGCTCCACTGGCGCCAACCTCCCACCAGAGGCAAGTTGGGGTTCAGTGTCTTGCCCAAGGACACTTCGACACATGGGCGTGCAAGGCGGGAATCGAACCTGCAATCTTATGATCATGGGTCGACCGCTCTACCGCTGCACCACGGCCGCCCCCTATGTATTATTGTTGATGTTATGTTGCTATGTGTTTTCATATGCTGTTATAAAAATGAAATTGTTTTAACTTATTTTAACATGTGAAGCTTTTATGGTAAATATGATGAATTAGTCACTGTATTTTGTGAAATCAGTTTTGGTTTTTGTGAAATTGGTAAAATGTATATATTTTTTGCGTATGGACTCCAGGAAGACTAGCGACCACTTTGTGGAAGCTAATGGGGCTCCAAATAAATAAATAAATAAATAAACAAATAAAAGTACTAGGACATCTGGAGAAAGCTCTAGTTCTGGTCCAACTTAGTCCAAAGCACTGAAGATAGATGGAGTTGGGTTTGGGAGAGGACTGAGCTCATTCAAATGAAGAAAGAACAAGTCAACAGATGAAGAAGATTTCAGGAAGTTTCCCATTCAACAAGTTCAAGTTTCCAGAGAGCTAGTTTAGCATCCGTGTTCTGGACCAAACCACTGTCCCTCTGAAGGTCCAGACACAGAGAGGCCCAGAGTGACCCCCATTTCTCCTTTTTGGTCTGTCCAGTGGCTGACTCCGCCCCTTAGGACGTCCCCCTGTGTGGATCAGTGGTCAGTGGGTTGGAACCTGCTGCAAATGCAGGCTCTGGTTCTAACTGCTGGATCAGAAGTGGAATGTGAGCTGTAGTGGTGTGTCTGCAGCTGGATGTGGAACACACGAGGGAGGGGTCAAAGGTCAATCTTTCTTCCAAACAAATGTTGTCAGTCTATTCTCCAACAATGCTCCAACATATTCAAAGGTTTTTGGTTCCAAATCCAGAGTGTAGCTGGTAGGACGTGATCATTTCAGCCTCAGATTTGGGATCTGTCATCTCTCTGCCACCGTGACACCGAGTGATGAGTTCATGCTCCAAAGCGGCCCGATCGCTGGCTTTAGGGACTATTCCAAAAGCTTTCAATGATGGCGGGGAATGAACATTAGGAACAGATGACGGCTTGAAATGTCTGCTGTTGGTTTCTGATCCAGACAGAAATTCAATCAAATGTCTGTGAATCCATGATTTCCTTAGAATCTTTGACTCTAGATTCAGATCCATCTGGTTCAAAGGATGAAACTGCAGCTAAAAGTCTTTCAAAAGTCCAAATCCTCAAAGATGAAACAGAAAGTTCATAGAAAGTCAAATGAAAAACAATCAGATTGTCTTAGATAAACCCGTTTGGAAGTTAAAGCATAGAAACAAAGAAAGTTCCAAAAGCTAAAAGCCTGAAATAAAGAAAAGTCCAAACAAAAACAGAAATCCCACATTTGGATCAGTAAAGACATGAATTCTCCAGAAACATCCAGAAACAGCTCTGAGCAGCAGCCATGAAGGGACTGAGAACAGACGGACATCAAAGCAGAATCCAAGCAGCACCTTCATCCTGATGAAGCTCCGCCCTCTGACCTTCAGCAGTCTTCTCCAGGCTCCGCCCCCAGTCTGTGACGGCTGGATGATGCTGTCCTCCACCTGCAGCTGGACCTGGATGTTCTCTTAGACCATGTGGCCTCATGGATCAGAAGGTTGAGGGTTCAAGTCCCTTCATGGTTGAAGTCAGACAGAAAGTGAAGAAGAGGGAACATTCAGAGCAGTTTCTGTGCTGTTTGGTTCCTCATGAGTCACGTCTAGATCAGGTCTGGATCCCAGTCAGAAAGTGATCAGGAAATCTGCAGATCAAACCTTCATTTCCTGAAATGGAAAACATCAACTGACTTTCTACAGATTCTACTTCCATTCATCAAACTCCAACATGAAGAAGATTTACAATCAATCAAATCAGTTGATTTCCTGACAAACGTTGTTTTCTCTTCCTGTTTGAATGTTTGATTGTTTTCAAACATGAAGAGAGTTTTTTTTTCCTGTTTTTAGCTTGAAATTTCGGTTGAAATGTAAAGGTTCATTCAGAATTCCCCAGTGGCCTCATGTTGGAGGAGGGGCTTCATGAGATGCTGCTGGGGGCGGAGCTTGAACACACACCGCTTCCTGGAACCCAAACTCAGGCTTAGTGGAGGAAAAGTTGGGATTTCTGGTGTTTGTAAAGATCTGGAATGGTTTCCTCCCACAAAAAGGCCTTTTTCTAGTTTCCTGCAGATGAATTCTTTTCCTGCTGGGAGTTCTCATCTGGGTTTGCAGATTCTTAGTTGGAGGAAAACTTGGAGCAAATTCTTCCCAGAAAAAGGATTTTCTCTGGAGTGAATTGACATGAACAGAGTGAGTTTGGACTGACAGCAGCAACAGGGAGGAGATGTTAGACCTTCATCAGAAAACAGCTTTCTGGAGGAGTTGGAAGACGTCAACAGTCACAGTGATGGTGAGGAGGAGGAGCTAAGACTTCCAAAGTCAGAGCTAAAGATGGAGGAGCAGCAGGAGGAGGTTCTTTACTGAAGGAGAGCACAAGTCCAGCTTGTCAGTGCTTTGCTGATTGGCTAGTTGGATGTGTTCTTTGATGAGCTTTTCAATCTGACGTCTGCTTGGAGGACTGTTTTCATCCTTTTGGATGATTCCACTATTTGAACCAGACCTGGAACTAGAAGAGACTCAATGAGAACAGAAACACAAGAAAGGATCCAAACCAAACTCTTCTTCTGTCTGACTTCAACCATGAAGGGACTTGAACCCTCAACCTTCTGATCCATGAGGCCACATGGTCTGTGAGAACATCCAGGTCCAGCTGCAGGTGGAGGACAGCATCATCCAGCTGAAGAAGAGGAGGAGCTTCTGCTGCCTCAAAGAGGAAGGTGGAGGAGGTGAGAGGCTGCACTGGAGCTTTGGACCAAACCCTGTGATGGATGAACAACATCTCCAGGCTGTTTCCAGCCTGACCAGGAGGATCAGAAAACAGCAACAAATTCTCCTCCATCAAACCATGATGTCACCACCAGCAGGTGGAGACAGATATGAGCAGAAATTCTCTAGTTGGCTTCAGATTTCAGAGTTTCCCAAACAAGCAGTAGCACAACTCCACTTTTCTCTCCAAGCCCATCCTCTGAAATCTGATCTTCTGAGGGACGAGAACACATGGAGACTGAAACTACCGGAGCATCTGTTACCGGCGCCAGCCCTAGGGGTAGCTGGGCGGTAGCAAGTGGCACACAGATAGGATGTCTGTGTTGCCAAAGGCAGTATGGCTGTGACTGTGGACAAATCCAAAACACGTCTGATCAGGCTTCAGCTCATTTAATAACGGAGCATTCATTTAATTACAATTTTATAATACCCAGTATTCCATATTTCTAATAAGTAAACACAATAGAATTAATTAATGTTTAACAATGGTCATGAAACTGAATATAGAATATTCAAAAATTATAAACAAAAATAATTTGACTCTCAGTGAGCAGAAACATTACTACACAAATGCATTTAGCTGTTCATTTAAACTTTTCCCTACTACTGCACTGAGTCCACATGCACTCATGTTATTCGGGCACATCAAAGAGACCGCAGCACTAAATGGCGGTAAAACAGCGGCGGTAGAATACATTTAGAAAAATACGCCTTTTATAAATGTAGGAACATTCATTGTTCTACTACAACAATCATGCATTACTTTAAAATTAATCACAACACTCCTAACATCACATTTAACACAAGTAAAACAGAATACCTGTGGACAAATCCAAAACACGTCTGATCAGGCTTCAGCTCATTTAATAACGGAGCTGTGCCTGCACTTTCTTCGTTGGTTGTCCACAGCGGCATAGCAGTACCGGCGGCGCCTCCTACTGGTCGCCACATGTAACGCACCTCACTCAAACAAGTGTTTTTAAAATTCAGAAAAAGAAGGGGGTTATTTTCTCTCACTGTTTTTTTTTATTTATTTTTTTTAACCTACTACACTCTCCCCTGCTTTAAGAGATGACTCCGGCATCCTGTACCAAAAAATGTCTCACGTCAAGTCACTTTAAGTTACATAGTGTCAGATCTTATAATCCTCAGATAGTCTAAGTCCACTCCAACTATTTACAACTTTTAACATGTCCATACAGGTGTGGGGAAATAGTACATGTCAGGTTGTACTGGATAACAGGGAATGGGGCAGGGGACATAAGCGAGCATCATGTTTACTGTAGGCTTCCATGGTTGATAAGAAGGTTGACCAAACTGATTATAAGTGAACACTTCTTTTGGCTTAACAGTTCTAGTGGATCTCCTCACTGTTGGGGCATCTTCTTGTGCATTTGTGTCAGACATTTCGTCACACAGCTGTTCATCTGTGTTCATCACAGCATTCTCATTAAGAACAGTTTCACTGAGAATGTCCATAGTAGTTGTCTCAAGATCTGGTATCTCTTCAGCTGGAACCATGACAGCTGGCGCTGGCCTTGGTGCTGATTCAGGTACAACAGCTTGGATATCCACTTCAGGATGACTTACTTCTGCTGGAGAACTCCTCTGCTCCTGTATCTTAGCGGGCTGAGCTGTCTGTCTCACATGCTGAAATTCAGGAGCTGCAACTCTAAGTGTCTGAGTATGGGGCTGGGTTGTAGTTCTCCAATGATACAAAGGTACCCGTTGCCAGTGATATGTGTTTTCTTCCTCCTCGTCAGATTTTTCAGACTCTGGCACAGCCGCTGCCTGGTTTGATCTTTGAACTTTCCTTTGTTTTTGTCTAGTAAGATTTCTTTTGTGACTTTGTTCTTGTTCCAGCGGCAGGTTATTTACTGACAGAAGAAGATTCCTGTGTAAAACTCGAAGATTGCGGTCTCCTGTCTCAGCTTGTACTCGATACACAGGTCCATCTCCTATCTTGTCAACAACACGGTGGATACGGTTTTCCCAGTATGCTCGCAGTTTACCAGGACCCCCACGTTCAGAGAGGTTCCTGACCAGTACTCGATCTCCTGGTTGCAACGAGATGCCTCTTACATGTTGGTCGTAGTACCTTTTCCCCTTTGCTGAGTTTTTCTGGCTGTTCTCTGCGGCAATTTTGTATGCCTCTTGCATACGAGTGGCCCATTTTTCAGCGTATTCTTGCCTCGTCTTACACTCACTGTCAGGTCTCATTTCGAAAAGTAAATCTATTGGTAATCTTGGTGCTCTACCATAAAGAAGGAAATGTGGTGAGTAACCCGTCGCTTCATGTCTGGTACAATTGTACGCGTGAACAATGTGTTGCAAGTGGTCCTTCCACTGTGATTTCTTTTCTTCTTGCAATGTGCGCAACATTTGCAGAAGTGTCCTGTTTAGCCGTTCCACAGGATTTCCCTGAGGGTGATAGGGGGTGGTGCGAGAGTGAGCTATCCCAGCGAGTTGTTGGAGCCTCTGGAATAGGCTGTTCTCAAACTCCCGGCCCTGATCGTGGTGAAGTTTTTCCGGATATCCAAACCTCGGAATAAAGTCAAAGAAGATCTTTTCAGCTGTTGTTTTGCCAGACTTATTCTTAGTTGGATAAGCCTGGGCAAAACGGGTAAAGTGGTCTACGAGGACTAAAATATACTCATAGCCGCCCTTACTCGGTTCGAGGTGTAAATAGTCAACTGATACGAGCTCAAATGGTTGAGTTGTGGTGATCGAGCCCATCGGTGCCTTTACTGGGACACAGGGTCGCTTTTGTTTCATACATGTGCACTGACGTATAACATAGTCTTCAATTTCTCGCTGCATGAAGGGCCAATAAAAGCGTTCTCTTGCTAAGTGAATCACTTTGTCAGCACCTACATGTCCCATGTCATCGTGCAAATGTTTCAACACAGTCTCTTTTAGTTCATTTGGGAGTACTAACTGTTTCCGTTGCCCTGTGCACCTGTACAATACTCCCTTGTCGATCATCAGTTTATTCCATTCATGTACTAGCTTCCGTGTGTCACGTGTCATTTGTTTCTTGTCCTTTTCATTGGGATTCCATCCTCTCTCTTTTAACTGCATCACTTCCCAGATTGTAGTGTCCTTTTTTTGGGCTGTTTTTACATCTTCAGGGGAGAACACAGGTGTTCCTTCTGTGGGTGTGTCATCCATACTTGTGTGTAACTGCAATGCGGCAGCCCAAGGTACATCACTACTTTCAATGGCTTTGTCTCCCTGCCAAATGGCAGAAACAACTTCTGGTAGCATTGTCTCTGTGAATTCTGAGAGGTGATCTTGTAGTTTGACCGGATACCTTGACAGTGTGTCAGCGTCTGCGTTTGATTTGCCAGGGCGATACTTAATGGTAAAATGAAAGTCCGCTAACTCACCCACCCAGCGATGCCCAACTGCATTTAACTTGGCTGTGCTCAGAACGTACGTGAGGGGGTTGTTGTCTGTGAACACGGTGAAAGTGGGTGCATAATACAGGTAATCTCTAAATTTGTCACAGATTGCCCACTTAAGCGCAAGAAACTCAAGCTTACCCGAGTGATAATGATAGTTTTTTTCGGCAGGCGTGAGGGTCCTGGAACCATATGCAATGACACGCAATTTGTTCCCCTGTTCCTGATAAAGTACAGCCCCAAGTCCTTCGTTTGAAGCGTCTGTGTGAAGGACAAAAGGTAGGTTAAAGTCTGGGTATGCTAAAATAGGCGGACTAGTCAACATATCAACAAAGCGTGACACAACTGTACTATGTTCTTGAGTCCAGTTAACGGGTGTCTTGGAATGTAGCTGCCCACTACTATTACTTTTCTCTTTCGAATTTTTAGATTGGTCTTTAAGAAGCAGATGATCTACATCACCAGGATTTTCAACAAGTTTGAACAGTGGTTTTGCTAATCTAGAAAAGTCCTGTATGAATGTTCGGTAATAGCCTAGGAAACCAAGAAGAGCTCTTACTTCTCCAACATTCTTTGGCTTTCTCTCTCTAAGCTGATTAACAGCTTCAAGGTCTTTAGGATCCATCTGAACACCTTCGTTGGTGACGAGACGGCCAACATATCTGATCTGACGTTTAAAGAACTCGCATTTATTTGGCCGTAATTTCACACCATGTTCTTTGAGTCGGTGAAGGACACGTCTTAGGTCACTGACATGGTCATGGAAAGTCTTAGAATAGCATAACACGTCGTCCAAGTAGGGAGAACAACATTCATCCCTTAACCCCTCAAGTGCCCCTTCCATGCATCTTTGAAAGGCCGCTGGGGCATTGGTGAGACCAAATGGAAGGCGGGTCCACTCATACAACCCCCAAGGCGTGCTGAAAGCTGTCAGGTGTCTTGAATTTTCATCCACGAACCCCTGGTGGTAAGCACTGCCTTGATCCAGTATTGTAAACCATGAGTAGCCTCCCAAGTTATCAAGCAGGTCCTGAATGCGTGGGAGTGGATGGCGGTCGGGGATAGTTTTTCGGTTTAGGCCCCGGAAATCAACACACAAACGTAAAGTCATGTCTTTTTTCCGCACGCAGACCACTGGAGAAGAATAGGGTGATGTGGACTTCCTAATCCATCCGTGGTCTAGCAGTTTTTGGACATATTCTTTGACTTCTTTATATAAGGGCTTGGGAACTGAGTTATACGCTGTTTGCACTGGGACATTGTCTGTAAGGTTTATTTTGAGTTGTAAACTTGGGACGCAGCCAATGTCCGAATCATCTTTTGCAAAAACATCTGACTCTTCAAATAACATTTCTTCCACAATCCTTTGTTCATCCTCCTCCAAGTGTGACAAATCTACTGGAGGAAGCCATTTTTGACCCTTTGTGTCTGCAGTTTCGGAATTGTTACTATTTTTCTGGTTTGAACTGAGACTGGCAGAACATGCGTTTACGTCAGATTGGTTTTTAGACACTGACATGTTTGAAACAGGGTTAACTGGTCTGGCCTCAGTTATTTCTTCTAGCGTTCCCAAAATAGTTCTCTTTGGAAGGTAAATGTCACGGCTGGTGGTGTTCTGTATAGGGATTTTAACAGTCTTTGTTAACCCTTTAGGGACATCTACCAAGGCAGGAAACAACTCCAAACCATCTGGACAGTTATGTTCTACATCAGGCTGAAAGAGCATGGTACCACCTGCTGGCCATTCTCTTACTCTGCACTGGACCTCACATATTTGACCAGCAAGTAAAAGTTGTCCTTTTTTTCCAGTTTTGACATTACATTCAATAGAGGTTTCAGCTGGAGTCAACACCTCAAGTACAGACACTAAAGCTTCAACTGTGCTGTCATTTACACTTAAAGTGTTTTTAAGTAGCCCCATTATGTCTACATCCGTCTCTTTACTTGTTTTGATCATCTCAGCAATAACATTACTACCAAGGATGGGGTGGTTAAGACAGTTCTGGGTTACTAGAACAGGAACCTGGATAGTGACTTGGCCACAATTTTCACTACTAACCTGGAGTTCCATATCTGCCCATCCTTCAAAGGGAACATCCGTGCCATTTGCTGCAGATATTGCTAGAGGCTGATCGGACAGGAGGGATTCAAGTGGTTGAATAGCAACATTAGGTAATGTTCTTTGAATCCATGTCTTTCCTACCATAGTCACTTGCGCACCTGAATCAAGTAGCATTTGAATTGGAGCTCCATTAAGAGCACAGGAAATGATGCATTTTTTTCCGATGAGCTGTGCAAGTCTCCGTCTTGGCGGTGGTTGGCTTGTAGTTACTGTGGGCACTCTGGTTGTCTTGGTTACTGGTTGCCCTTCTCCAGCAACCACGACCCGTTTCCCGACCTCTTCTGTTGTAGGCAGCCTATGGCTCTATGTCCCGCTTGACCACACACAAAGCAATGTTGGCAAGTGGCTTTGTTTTGTTGTGCACACGATTTACATTTACCCCGTGTGTCCATTTGTGTCTTTGGGTTATGTCTCAAAGGTGTAGATTCAACAGGTACCATGTAGTCGGATGGCTTTGTCAGTTGGGCTAAATGTTTTGTCAGAGAGGACACTTGGGCTGTCAGTTCTCTAATGGTATCTTGTTCAATCTGTCCCCCCTTGTCAACTTTCCTGTCTTTGGTCGTGTCACCACTGTCAAGTGTTGCAACAGTCACTGATTTGGCCCTAACAGTTGTACCTAGTCTTTTCTGTCTTTCTGCTTCTTCGCGTGTAGATTTGGTGATTTGTTCTAATAAGAAATCATCACTTACTTCCATGTCATTTAGGCTGGGTTTTAAGTCACGCCTTACATGATCATTTTTCTCATTCAACCCCTGATAAAGGGTGTGGAGAAAAGTACCTTGTACAAGCTTTGCATCATAACTGAAACCTGTACCACCTTGTTGTGACTCAAAAAGAACACGTTGCTTTAAACCCATCATCCTGTACAAAAACTGTTGTGGACTCTCGTTGACTAACTGTTTAGCATTACTTAGCTCCTGAAAAAGTTCAGTGCTGTTTTTGTCACAAATGTGAGAACGGAGAAACTTTTTAAGCTCGTCAACAGTTAACTCTGTTTTGTTAGTTAACATTTCTTTAAATGTACCAGGTTTTATCATTTTTAGTACACTTCTGAGTATTTCTGATTCAGTAAACCCTTCTTGTAGACCTTCATCAATTTGTTTACACAGGTTACCAAATGAAACATCCGAACCAGTGTCTGAAATCTGTCCACCATGGAGTTTGAACTCTCTGCGAGGAAGCAGAGTTGCAACATCATTAAGACTCAGTACCTGCTTTCCCAAGCTGAAGGATGAACCAACTTCACTCAGAGGAGGACGCAGAGTTTTTGCAGTTTGAAGTGGAGGGGTGAAACTTTGTGGAAGTACAGCAATTTCTCCATCTTCTCTGGTGGCCAAACCCTGAGTCATTGTGGTGGATGGGCGAAATGACGGAATGGCGATGTCTCTGGGAGGGGTGACAGGAAGTCGATGTGGATGGGACGGTGAGGGGGAGGTTGGAGCAGGACGGGAGGGTTGGTCTTCCATCTGGACGTGGCCTGGTTCTTCAATTCCTGGCTGTGTGGAATCAGTAGGTTGAAGCAGATTGGTGATGAGGTCGTCAAGGGGGAGCAGGCGTGAGAGGCCTTCATCTTCCAATGACTGCAACATGTCACTTCTCAGATAGTCAACAATCGAGTCGTACAGGTCTATCTCATTGGTTTCATCAATCAGACCTGTAGTGGTGTTGTCATCGATGCTGCGGTAGATTATTTGAAGCTGATTTGTGTTCAGTTTTGCAAGCTGTTTCTGGATCTTGACAATCAGCGACCGCCGAGGTGCATTAGTGGCCATGACTTTTCAAAGGTGGCAGAAACTCTCTGGATGACGCGTGGCTGCAGCCTTCCCTGATGTTCTGGGCACCCTGAATACTGTGCTCGCACTCTTCACCTCGCAGTTGCTTCCACGAGAATAATCCCGGACGAGCCCCCAATTGTTACCGGCGCCAGCCCTAGGGGTAGCTGGGCGGTAGCAAGTGGCACACAGATAGGATGTCTGTGTTGCCAAAGGCAGTATGGCTGTGACTGTGGACAAATCCAAAACACGTCTGATCAGGCTTCAGCTCATTTAATAACGGAGCATTCATTTAATTACAATTTTATAATACCCAGTATTCCATATTTCTAATAAGTAAACACAATAGAATTAATTAATGTTTAACAATGGTCATGAAACTGAATATAGAATATTCAAAAATTATAAACAAAAATAATTTGACTCTCAGTGAGCAGAAACATTACTACACAAATGCATTTAGCTGTTCATTTAAACTTTTCCCTACTACTGCACTGAGTCCACATGCACTCATGTTATTCGGGCACATCAAAGAGACCGCAGCACTAAATGGCGGTAAAACAGCGGCGGTAGAATACATTTAGAAAAATACGCCTTTTATAAATGTAGGAACATTCATTGTTCTACTACAACAATCATGCATTACTTTAAAATTAATCACAACACTCCTAACATCACATTTAACACAAGTAAAACAGAATACCTGTGGACAAATCCAAAACACGTCTGATCAGGCTTCAGCTCATTTAATAACGGAGCTGTGCCTGCACTTTCTTCGTTGGTTGTCCACAGCGGCATAGCAGTACCGGCGGCGCCTCCTACTGGTCGCCACATGTAACGCACCTCACTCAAACAAGTGTTTTTAAAATTCAGAAAAAGAAGGGGGTTATTTTCTCTCACTGTTTTTTTTTATTTATTTTTTTTAACCTACTACACATCACTAGAAGGACAGTTGGACTCCCCTCTGGAAAAAGAAGGCTTGAGCATGTTGACGTGACAAACTCCACATTTCTTCTCTTTGTCATGAGTTGGGATCCTAAAATTGGTGTCATTCATTTTCTTTTCCACCTCATATGGAGCAGAAAACTGTGCCTGTAGGCTGGAACCAGGCAAAGGCAACAACAGCAACACTTCCTCACCTGCACCTGTTGTTGTTTGTGTGTTGATCCACAAACACATGCTATGAAGAGGAACCTGCAGTGAAGGCAGCCATGTTGGAGCCTCACACATGTTCTCATTAGGATCAAATGAACCAGTGTGTTTGAGACTGAAAGAAAGACTGAAGGACAAAGAAATATGAAGATTCATTAAGGATCAAATCCAGACTTTATTCATGTCTTCAGACAAAAAAGCTGCAGACATTTTACAGACACAATTGAGGTTTTTAACACTTTTCTGACCAGAAGATGCAGTTCTGGATACAGCCAGAAGGTGTCACCCTTCTCATTTCTAATCCAAGTTCAAACTACAGACCTGACTGATTTGGTTTGGTTTTTGTTATTTTAGCCATCATGTATGAAAACATCAGACCTAGATTTACAGAAAAAAATATTAAAAAATGTTAAACTTATTTTTTGCAAATTAAAAATTTATGATTTATGTCTATAGGATCTAAAGTTGAAAAGAACTGAAAGTGCTGACTCAGCACAGATCAAAGGAGACACAGATGATTTCCTGGAATGAAGAAAACATCAAACATCATGATGTGATCTGGAACTGAGCTGTTCTTCAGAAGATCCTCCCAAACATGGAAACTGTTGCTGCAACACGTGAAGGTTTGGTTCTGTTGCTAGTGAGATCTGATGGATCAGAACCAGACTTCTGTCAGCTGGAACTGGGGCTTCTTCCAGACCATGTGACCTCATGGACAAAGTTCCAACATGGTTTCAATGAAATGTGGAGGTTTTCCAGGAAACGTTGCTGCAGTTCCTCCATCTCATTAAATGAGAGATTTCTCTGCACTAAAGAAGAAAAATTTCCAGAACAGCTTCAAGCTGCAGAAAAACTGTTTCCATCATTCTGAGGACATTTCTTTAGGCTTCATGTGAAGAAAACAAACTGTTTGAAAAGATGAAACCAGAAACAAAGAGGTTTCTAGAAGCTGCAGATGCAGTTACAAAGAACAGCCAGCAGGTGTCTCACTGTGGGAGTCTCTGGAGTTGAAAAATGACTTTTCTTTGGTGAAATTCAGTCATTTGGATGAAAGACAAACAGGAAGACAAATCCTTGTTCTTCTAACATTGGATCCAAATGTTGGTAGAAAGTAAAGCAGCAACAATCAAATGAGCAGCAGGTCTTTTAGTTCATCTCTCACTAGAATGAGATCCAGACTGAAGCTTCTGGAAACTTGGATCATTCCAGCTGAAACTCACTTGGATCACATTAATAATAATAATAATAATAATAACAATAATAATAATAATAATAATAATAATAATAATAATAATAATAATAATAATAATAATAATTTCTGTTTTTATTTGTTGAAAAAGTTTAAAATCACCCAGAAATTTCATTCCACTTCATGATTTTGTTCCACTTGTTGATTTTTCACAAGAAATTACAGTTTTATATCGATTCTTCTTTGTTTTTATTTAAAGCACCTTGAGCTGTTTTATTTACATTAAAGGTGCTATAGAAATTCATTTATTTGAATGTGAATCATCATGTTTGCAGCTTGAAATTTTGCAAAAGGTTGAAAACTTCAAGGGGGGTGAATGCTTTCACAAGGCACTGCACCTAAAGAAAGCATTTGAGGGCAAATGTGACAGAAAGATATGGAAAGAGGAACTTCCATACATATTAATGGCATATCGTTCGACACCACACAGAGCGTCAGGAGAAACAGCAGCTGTGTTCATGAGACATCCAGACTAAATGTCCAAATCTTGAAAAAGAAGATGGACCTCTGACAGAAAAGGAGATAACAACAGATAGGAATAAAAACCAAAATGAAACCCAATGCTGACCAGACCAGCAGAATGAACATTTGAAAGTAGGTGACATAGTTGGGAGTCTGGAAAATGGAAATCTGGATCCAACATTCAGAGAGACTCTATGAACTGCTGGAAAGCACTCCTTTGAACTGGTCAACACAGAGGATGATCTAAAGTGATCAGGAATGACAAACATCTTCATCAAACACCACTGGAGGATGACTTTGACATCCCAGAGTCTTCATCAGCTGCAAGAACCAAACCATCATGAGGCAGAGGAAATGTCAACTGCAGAGACGCTCCAGCAGAACGTGACCTCTGACCTCTGCATGTGATGTCATCACTACCAGGAAGGACCGGGGCATCAGAAAGACTTGAAAAGAAAAAATAATAATAATATGTTTATGTTCTCATTTATTGACAAGTTTTGTTACAAGGATTTTGAAAGTTTAGTTTGAGAACAATGTGATTTATTAATTATAGGGAAATGTTTGTGGTATAAATTTTTTGTTCTGAACAAGGAAGGAAAATGTAGAAAAGTCAATAGAATTATCACGAGAGAGAGAGAGAGAGACAAAGAGAGAGAGAGAGCGGGAAAGAGAAGAACAGGAGAGAGCTAGCTGGAAGATTGAATGAGATGTGTGTCAAATAAAGCAAGATAAAACTGAACTAAAGGTCTGTTTATTTGAACAACAATAAATAATTGTATAATAATAGTATCTGAACTAATATTATATTTTCATTAATAAGTGTTTAAATATGAGGAGAAAATAGCATCCAAAAGGAAAGAAAATTCAAAAGTTTTCTTTTTTCTGATTCGACTGAAACTGACGTCCATCCGTTCGTTATCCCCAGGCGATAAAAACATAAAATGGTTGCTATGGAGATAAAAATCAACAGAAAAGCTGCCATTTGTAAAAAAAAAAGTGGATTTTCCATCAATTTCTCACATGTAGTTCTTACCAATACGATCATCTCTCTGAGTCAGTTGATGATGCTGATCATAATGCTGATCGATCACAAAGAGCAGGAAGGACTGCGGTCCAAAGCCTCCTCTGTAGCTCACAACATTACAAAGCAAACCCCCCCCCCCCCCCCCCCCCCCCCCGCCTGCAAACACGAAGCTATGAGTCCAGCTGCTCTGATCTGAGACACGGTTCTCTTTTGTGGAGCAGCAGGTTCATTCTAACAGCCATAGATGTTTTAACAAACTGGGTTACAAGGAAACGTGAAATAAAAATATGTAGAGCCCCAGCAGATCTCAACGCCACGTAGTTTGTCCAAGTGGGGTTAGTGCACATGCACGATTGAGCATCAGTACGAACACAATAGATCAGTCCGTGCACGTGTTTGATCAGATATATTTTTTTAACCACTGGCATCTGGGGAGCTCCGTACATTTCAGCCCCTCAGAGCTGAAATTCTTACTCTTTAGGACCCAGCAGCGTATTGACTGCTGCAGCTGCAGTCACGTGATTTGTTGTAACTGCAGAGAGGAACGTCACAGCCATGCATATGCACACACACACACACAACACACACACACAGAGGGAGGAGTTCTGCTCTCAAAGTCAGTTTTAGCACAGTTTGTTCAGGCACAGACGTTGGAGTTTCCTCCATTTTCTTCTTCTTTGGTGAGTCTTTGTGTCAAAGTTGTTTTCTGTTCTCATCATGAAGCTGTTGTTTCTGATCTGTGAGGAACAGAGCAGCAGACAAACACATCAGAGATCACTGACAACATGGTGACTCTGAAAGTTTTCATGTGCTGAGAGAGAGACGGTTCAGAGAAACTCTGGTCCTTCTTCCAGAAATTATGATCCACTTTGATCTGTGGATGTTCTTTCGGGCTCTTAATGTGTTTTTCAAAATCAAACACAAGAGACCATGATGATAGAAGAAGACGTGTTTCCCGAGGCTCCGCAGAGACCGCGGTCAAGTGAGCAGACATCTGTGGAAGTGTGGTCTCGTTAGCCGTCACTGACTCTCTGCTTGCGCGTTTACATAGTTTACGGTGCAGACAGTGAGCTGGAAAGATGGTATAAAGCACTAATATAATTAACCCATCATGTCACAGTTACCCATGATCAAATAACATGTACTGTACTCTGACATCAATGAGAGCTAATGCAGGCCCTATATTGTTATTTGATGTACAAATGTATTCATTTAGATTGCATGTCTGTTCATTCTAGAATAAACTACCAGAAATAACGTGTTTTGTTTGAAATATAATCAATCAGACAGATTCTAAAAGTGAGATTTAACACTGACTAGAGTGTTTTGTTTGTTGTTGAGCATGACATGAAATGGAATCAAACAGAAATGAAGACACTGAGCACTTAAATTATTTTTTTTATCAGACACTGGTTTGTTTTTGTCAAGCGTACCTTACATGTTTCCGTGGAATACCTTCCGCCTTCGTCAGAGTCGTCATCAGATGATGGTGTGACATCTTCAAAAACAGCTGATTGTGACTGAGGCGGAGTCACCTGTCAAACTTTGACAGGTGACTCCGCCCATTGATGAGAGCAGGAAGGCCCCCTCATCTCGGTTCATGGAAGTGGGCTCGCTTTCTTATCTCCATCGCCTCCAGGATCCATCTGCAGTGTCTGCTGTCTTCAGTGTGGAGGACTTTGGCCTTTTCCCAGTCCATGATGTGGTTTTCCTGCTTGCAGTGGTCCGTTATGGATGATTTCATGTTTTCTTGTACTGCCTGTTGTTAAATGAAAATACTCCACGTCAAAGGGTCATGTCTGGTCAAATCTTTCTAACGTTGCTTCATAGAAGGTGAATGAAAACTTTCACTGGATTATTGTTGGTAAGGATTTTCTCTAATATCACACGTTTGGAGTTTAGGATCAGTTTCCTGTCATATTTTCTCTACATATTCCATCTTTATATTTTCTCTCTACTATTCATCTCTCAATGATATTTTTTATGAATTGTTTTGACAATTGTAATTTGGAAACAAACCACTTATCAATACTTATCAAACTTCTTTCAAAAACATCTTGGTCATTCAACAAGCTTTGGCTTGAGAGACACTAAAAAAGTGCATCTGTAAAGTCTAACTGGAAATTTTTGTCTTTGAAAATCACAGTGTTGTTTGGTCATTGCTTTATTTCATAAATAATGTTATTTATTTTATTAAAAGGATCATGAATGAATGAAACTTTATTCATATAGAACTTTACATCTCCTTGAAGGTACCAAAGGGATTCACAATAAAAAAATGATCTAAAATGAGAACAAAAGTTTGAAACTAAAAACTCTAGAATATTCTGTTTTAGAATATAATTTAAATCCAAATGTTTTCATCTACATTCCATATTATATCATTCTCACTCCACGCATCTGCTCCAAATTTTAGAACCCATTGTGGCCCCCGACTTAAAATAATTGCCCACCCCTGCCTTAGACTCTCCGCTTCTGATTCCAGACCTGCAACAAACTAACAGCTGCTGCCTAATAAAAATAGTTGTCATCCATATAATTAATGTGCTTTATTGGGTTTACTGGATTTTATAAAAAGTTCAAGAGAAAAAATAGAAAGGAGTCTGCATCAACGTGAATTTATTTCCATCTTCTCACTCATCTTGACTCTGGTCTTTGACAGATTTAAGGTTGTGGAAAATGGATAAAGATCAAAACATCAGCATCCAGTTTAGAAAGAAGAAAAACACTCCAAGGATAAAGGAATGCAGGCGGGGTCCAAAGTTAACACTCGCTAGACGCCAAATACGACCAAAAATACTGTTGAACTAACAAGTCCTAACTAGTCCTGTGTTCAGACTTGTTCTCCTTCACTCCCTGCACCGCATTGAGACATGTCCTAATTGTGAATTCAACTATACTAGTATGTTTTACTTATGTTTCATAATAAAATAAAATAAATTATATTTTGTTTTTCCCAGGGTGTCAAACTAGCCAGGACCGCCTCTGAAGACAGTACATGCTGAATGAGAAGTGAATAAAGAGAGAAAACTTTAAAAACCAGAGAAATGATGTCGGGTTTTCCAAAGGCTGTTGCTGCTCCCTGTGCTTTTATTTCTATTATAAACACATAAAAAACACATTCGGATTTGCTGATAATTAACTTTTTCTGCTAGTCCTGTGTTCAGACTTGTTCTCCTTCACTCCCTGCACCGCGCCTCTCACCTGCGCGGCTGTCACTGCCTCTACGCTGCACGTGGCGCCCTTCCTCTACTCACACACACACGAGCACGGTTTTAGAAGCACACACACATCCTCATTGATTCTACAATACAAGTTTCCATCTCGTGAGGAAATACGTCAAATTTACTGCGTTGTAATTATTCCTTTCCATTGTATTAATTTCCATTACAAGCTGCGTGCGTTCTTGAGTGCGCGACATGGCAGTCAGAGAATTTTGTGTTGGGGGGGTTTATTACTGTTCTCCTTCACTCCGTAACACCAAGCATGAACGCGCGCTGTTAAATTTCGATGAATATCACTTCATGTTTTGTTTGGGAACTATTTTGTGCAGCGCAAAGTTACGTGTCTGTATAAAAAAAGGCGGAGCCTCCTGCCCCGCGTTCTTTATGGGTGTCAGACTTCATGGCGACCGGAAAAGTGACAAAGTGTCTGCAGTCTGTTTATTACTGGAATATATAATATTCAGAGAAGATGTCTGTACCAGAGAGCACAGGTGAAGGCTCGCATGCAGCTAGAGAGCGGTCCACTGCAGGCGAATCAACACGCACCAACACACGTGTGCGCCCTTATTCCTCCTACATGCGCAGCGCGCTGACACATACACACACACACACACACATATAGTCATTCTACAACACCTATATAGTTAGTTCATATTAGTAAATGTTTGTTAGTAATGTTAATTAGTTACATGTCTATTTTAACATTATTGTTTATGTACTGATGATTAAAAACTACACAGTAAGATTACACGAAGATAATTTAGTATTAACAGATGAGGCGTTTTATTACAAAGACAGAAAGCAGCGATTATCAATTGTTAGGCTCTGTGGTAAACCGTGCAATGGGGGGAGCATGGCATTTCTAAAGCGCTGCTGGCTCCGTATGAAGCGTGTGCCACGGAAAAAAACAGCTTCCTTAATGAGCTCGGGCGAGAACTGCAGAGCTGGTAGCAGGAGGACACGCGGGGCGGCTTCAATAAACACTCCAGTTGTCTGAAGTGGTCTTCCGGGGACTTGATGTCCTGCGGGGCAGAAAGCGACTTTCTGATGACGGACAGAATTTGCGCTCAGTGAATTTAAATGTGGAGAGGATGTCCGATTGGCCGTTCTGCATGTCAATCAAGTCCCCCACTTCTTAGTGAGGATTTTGATTGGCTGGTGGATTTTTTTAGAAGTACATTTTTTTTTGTTATTTATCTTTCCTGGCCTGCGATCTAACCTTATGTCCTTGAGGATCGACTAGTCGATAGCGATCGACGTAATGAGCACCCCTGCTTTAAGGGGTAAAGGTTCCAGAAGGAAGATTACGCCGTAACAACGTTTGTTTGATTGGTGTCCCTGAGGGTCCAGAAACACCTGATCCCAGGGAATTTACTTCCTCTTCTACAGGGTCTTCTGAAATTGGATGAGCCCCTCCTGCTGGATCGTGTTCATAGAGCTATTGGGCCAAAACCCAAAACAGGGGCCCGTCCTCGACCATTGCTTGTCAGGGTGCTTTATTTCCGCGCTGAAGAACAGATGCACGCCAGGCGGGGGCCAACACACATCTCCTTCTTGTCAGAAAAAAAGATCTCCATCTTTTCTGATTTCACATCTGCAGTGGCCAAGAAATGCTCACATTGTCTGGTGTCTCCTACACACTTGTTCTGGTGTCAAGTTTGGCCTGTTTTATCCTGCAGAACTGAGATTTACGCTTCCGGATGGGGTTGTGCGTTTACTGAACCATCAACAGATAAAATTTATACTTGTGTCTGTCCTGGTCTGGGCCATTAGGAGCTGGAGCTCTGCTGGGACTTCTTGTGTTTGGAAGGAAGTGCCTAGCCTAGTAGTTGGTAATGACAGTGGTGCGCGCATTTTGTTTAGAAAGATGATTTAGCCTTTTAGGTTATGTTTATCTGTTTTTTGTTTTTTTACTGTTTGGTACTTTTCTGTCTTCAGGTGTTTACCTTGGTCAGTGTTATGTTTTCTATCTACAGCAAGTTGCTCTCATACATTTTGCAGTTGGAACTGTAAAGGTTTAAATCAGTCTATTAAAAGTATCAAGGTTCTTCATCATCTACAACACATGGGTGCTGAGATTGTATTCTGATTGTAGATTGTATGCTCCTTAAAGGTTGGGTGGGTCAATTATTTCATTCCACATTTCAGTCAAAAGCCTGTGGTATTGCCATTTTAATACACAAATCTGTGCCTTTTTGTTCCTTCCAGTGTTATTGCTGACCTCAATGGTATTTACATTATTGTGAAGTATATTTAACCAAAAATTAATTTTTGCAAATGTCTATGCACCCAACTGGGACAAATTCAATTCTTTAAGTTCTTTTTTCTCTGAAATTACAGCTTTAACTTCCTATTTCCCTGTCCTTGGGGGAACTTTCATTGCTGGCTTGATCTTCAAATAAACCTAGCAGAAAAAGAAATTCATCTAAAGTTATTAACACTTCTCTTCAGGAATTTTCAGTTATTGACACATGCCGTTTTCTTAATCCCTCACACAGAGAGTATACTTTTTTTTCTCCTGTACACCACACATATACTTGCATTGAGTATTTCCTATTAGACAGTCGACTCAAGTCGCATGTTTGCTCCTGCTCCCATGATGCTATAGTCATATCTGACCATGCTTCAGTGATTTTAGACCTGGCAGTTGGTATAAATTTCTCCTTTGCTCCATGGCGCTTGAACATACAACTACTGTCAGATGAAAAATTGACGGCCTTATGGCATCTAAGATGGACTTCCTTATTACCACAACACCACACCAGGTATATCGCCTTCCCTTTTGTGGGAAACTTTTAAGCCCCTGATCAGAGGCATAGTACACCCTGTACTGGGTTTGAGAACAGGCAGAGGAGGGGAATTTGGAAAGGTAAGACCACCTTACCAGTTCGCTTTGATAGCAGCTCCTCCTTGAACTGTTTGACAGCCAGCGCCTACCTCCGTGCTTTCTCCGATGTCCATGTAACTGAATCCTCCTTTGTTTCTCTAAATCCCAGCTCCGTTGCTCGATTTCTTATATCCGTGTTTATTGGCCTTTTGTGTTGACAAAGGTAAGACCACCTGTGGATGTGCGCATGGAAGCTGTGCCTGTGGAAGGATTGCAGTTTAAGTGTTTGAAGATTGGGAGCGATCGTCTGGCTCTTGACTGAAGGAGCTTTAGTTCTGCGCAAAATGTTCCGATGCTGAGTGACGCGTGAATGCGCTCTATTGGTGAAGTTGCTGCTCTGCTGTTTTTGTTCCAAATATGGATATTATTTTGAAAAAAGTTTATTTTGCTTCTGTGAAGATGAGATCCTGTACTGAGTTTGAGAACAGGCAGAGGAGGGGAATGGTCTTGGAGCTCACTACATGAATACTACAACTTGAGGAGCTTTATGCTACCTGCCCTTTACCTAAGGTTTATAACGACAGGCTGTCTTTACAGGCTGAGTTTGACCACTTATCATAGGTGTAAGCTGAGGAGTCTTTGCTGAAATCGCAACACTCCCAGTACAAGTATGGAGAAAAGGCTGGCAAATTACTCTCCCATCAGCTTCGTAGTGCAGCAACGGCGCATCTCATTCCCCAAATTCAGACACTGGGATGAGCCTCTACAGATTCTCAAAAAATCAACAACCGATTTCATGACTTTTACTCATCACTCTACACCAGGGGTGGCGTACAAGTTTGACACCAAGAGCCAAATTTTTTCACTGTGAGAGTCAAAGAGCCACACCACACACTGACCTGCCAAGACGTACACACAAGCACACAATTAAAGCCGTTTTACGTTCCATAACACACTCATCTCCCTAAAACAGAACAGCAAGTATTGTACTTGAGTTTATTTCAAGGAAAGAGTCCACCCTCAATACACACATCAATGCAGCTAAACTAGAGTTAACACAGAGACTACCCTGGAGGTCAGAGACCCCCTCCACACACACTCTCTCTCTCATCTCTCACACACACACTCTTTCTCTTCATCTCACTCTTTTCTCTGACACACAGCCACTCAGTGACGGGCGGTGAGGTTGATGCTGGAGAAGCACTGACTTC
Organism: Oryzias curvinotus; assembly: GCA_023969325.1. NCBI lineage: Eukaryota > Metazoa > Chordata > Actinopteri > Beloniformes > Adrianichthyidae > Oryzias > Oryzias curvinotus. The sequence goes on along the minus strand of CM043707.1, from coordinate 10,962,815 downwards.
TCTGACGTCAGATTTACGATGATAAAAACTGAATATTTCACCATTTATCCATCACTATTTAACTGGTAATTCTTTGTAACTCAACATTCCTCTTTCAATGACCCTTACACCAACAAATACACAAACATCTGGACAGAGCATCCTTCTGGTGTCTTAAGTCATTCATATTCACAATAAACACATTAAATACATTACATTTCAGTTGTGTGCAACTTAAATTAATTTTGACCTTCATTAGAATATCTTGCTTTTATATGTTTATTTTAATAAAAATTGACTGACATTTGCATCAAAAGTAAATAATTTATTAAATATTAATACATTGCAATGAGTCAGTTCATACTTAGGAGTAGTAATCCAATAAGTACTGAGTTTTAACTTAACTGGCTGAGTTATTTGTGCCCCCTCTTTCCTGCTCACATTAGGAACTTGGTAACTTCGACACACACTCATTCAGCCAAACGGCATGTAAGTCACTTCTGCTCACAGCTACCTGGCTGATGGTTTTACACTGAAGATTCCCCACTTCCCATGAGTCTTAGGGGCTGAAGGCGGGGCTAACCCCTAGGCCAGTCGTAGCCTCTCTGATCAGCTCCTTTACGTGAGTGTCAGTCAGAACGGACCGATGTCTGTTCTCCAAATTATAACAGGGCCTTCTTTCACAGAGATTTCTGCTCATTTATCTCTGGATCTCTCTCTGCCTCATCAGTGACCAGCGGGGATCTCATCAGTCAGTCTCTGCATTAAAGGATCCATGAGAAAAGTGATCAGTGGTCGTTTCCGTTCAGTTGTGCAAGCAGCGTCACGTTCTGCGCTTCATTCATTTGGATTGCAGCTTTCTGCTGTGAGCTCTGCAAAGAAGGAGAGTGGGATGATTGTCGTTTTGAATGTGCGCTTAGAAAAGCTTCAACTTGTTAATAAATGAGACAATTTGTGTCAGATGATCAGGAAGAGTTTTATTTTCTCCAGGATACGTTTTGTTCTTTTCTGCCATGACCAATGTTACTGCTTCCAGAAGCTAATAATGATAAACATCGTGACTTTCCATTCTGTTCAGTAAAAAGAATCTTCCCGTTCTTCCAGAAACGTCCTGTGTTTATCTTTATACTCTGAATTTATCCATTTTGACCATGAGGGTAACAGTCTGCACGCACAGCTAATCTTTATCTATGTGTTCCGACAATGAGCGTAACCCGCGCAAATGATTGGCGGTCACGTATGTGTCGGGAGCAGCATCAAACACACACACACACACTGTCAAATTACTTTTATTATTAATTATTTTTAAAACACTCTGATGGTTTGAGTGTGGTTTAAGAGGGGAAAAATTATGAAATGAGGCACAGTATATAGAAAATAAGAGCGTTGTTCACCACTATAGTGTTCACCACCCCTGTTCTACACCTCTGAGTGTTCACCCAGCACTGCATCCTTAGATGCCTTCTTCAATTGTCTGTTTTTTCCTGTAATTGAACACACACATAGTGATCGATTTGAGGAGCCCATAATGATTGGAGAGATTCTGCAAACCACTAACAAGTAGTGATCTTCTTAATGCCATGGGCAGAACGAGTTTCCTGTTGAGTTTTACAGAAAATGTATGCCTAAATTGGGTCTTTAATAGTTAATATGTTTAAACACTCACTTGAAGGGGGTTCTCTTCTGCTATCTCTCTGACAGGCAACTCTATCCCTTATCTTGAAAAAGGACAAGGATCCTCTACCCTGTGGCTCATATCCTATCTCTCTATTAAATGTGGACTATAAAATTCTTGCCAAGCTTCTGGCTTTGGATATTGAGGGAATTCTGCCAACAGTCATCAATCCTGACCAAAAAGGATTTATTAAAGGGAGATAAGCCTTCTCCGATCTCAGAATATTGTTTAATGTTCTTTATAACCCTTCAGACACCACCGAGCCTGAATTTTTCTTGTGGCGTAGTGACTAGAAATGGCATCGAACAGAGGATTTCATTATAGGCAGAGGATTTGCATCTTTGCACTTTTCCAGCTGCTCAAATATATCCATCTACCGTCCTCCCATTTCAGGTTGCACTGAATAGTTTCACATACTTGGGGGTCAAGGTTACTAGGCAATTTCAGAACCTTTTTAAAAAAGGTCAAAGGCGCAGAAATCTTTCCAACTACAAAAAGAAAATGGTCCGTGATGCTGCTGATGCTGGCCATAATAATTTATCATTTTAAAAGCTTAGTTGACACAAACAAACAAAAGATTTGGTACCACAGTACAGAACTCAGAACCTCATCTGGTAACAACCAGGATGTCTGTCAGAGTTTAAGAAGACATGTTTCCTCTGCAGGTGAAGGTGGAAGGTGTGTGTGAGCTGATGTGGATCCAGTGAATCCAGCAGCATGGATCAGTGGGAGGAACCACTGGAGGGAGCCCCTCCCTCTAAAAGCAGAGATGGTAACCATGGCAGCCAGAGCAAAGCTCAGAGGTGAGATGAACATCTCCAACTGTCCATGATCTTCTCCATGTCAGAGCTCAGGACTCACACCAGCAACCTTCATTCTTCACAGGAACCAACCTGAACCTGGATCTGAATCCAGCTGTGAATCCTTCAAGAGTGATGTGTCAAATGATTTACCAATAAACTTCAAAGCCATCCATTCAGGAGTGGAACAGTGAGTGTTTGTCAGAGTTTTTGGAGGCTGGATTCTAGTTCAGATGATCAACAGTTTTCAAGGTGACATAAAACCATATGACAGTGTCAAACGGGGAAAATAAAACTTCAGTTTCTGGGAGATGGTCTGTTGTTTCTTTTACTTCATCTGCACGTCTGAAAGCAGAAGCTGACCTGGCAGCGTTAATGGCAAGACAGAAGCTACTGAAGGAAAAACATGAACTGGAAGAAAAAGAGGAACATCTGAAGAGGAAGAAGGAGCAACTTAAAATGGATGAAGACATTGCAGCACATGTGGCTAAACTGAATGTGTTACGATCTCAAAGTGTCACAAGTTCAAGGAAGTCAACTAAATACTCCGATGGAATGGGTTCTCACCTGGAAAAGGAAACATCAAAACGAATGATTCTCAAAGTTGATGCAAAGTCATTTATTCCACAACCATTAATAAAACAAAGAACAAGAACACTTGGATCAAGGAACAAGGCCTAAAAGGAAATCTCTACCTCTAAATACGACTATGAACCGAGACAATATTCAGGGAATCACAACAATAATGAACAGACTCAATACAGAAGCCCTTTGAATGCAGAATCAGAGTCAAGAGATGAACATGACAACAATGTGCTGGGACTTAAAAACCCATAAAGAGAAAATACGCTTCTTATAATAATTAGGGACTGGTGAATTAATTGTGGTCTTTCTTATGGTGAATGAATATAGATTTGTTTTGATTATAGGTCACTGAGTATGGTCATCAGCTGGTGGGTCACATGTTTGTGGGCGGTGACATTAATTGACTTTAACTCACCTGTGGTTTTACCTGGCTGTAAGATGGGGGGGGGGGGGTTGCCGTATTTTTTGTTGACCGCTTTATACGCATTATACGCTGTATACACTCTATTCACTTTTGTGCTTTTTCTTGATTCCTTGTTTTTTCTCTTTTTTGATCACAATCTAATAAGTGGATTTATTTGCCTTCATTTTTCATTATTAAAACTTCAAAATACAAACTTTGTGATGCTTTATGGTTTTTTGAGGGCGTCATTCACTTTGAACAATTGAAGTCGCTACACCTACAACTGTTAGGAGCAAAAATCTACTCAATTTGGAGACCAAATTCCAGTTGATCCAAATGTTTCCCAGAGGGCAGCAGGAAAAGTCCTGTCAGTGCAACAGGTTTGGAACCAGAAGTGTCTTCAACCATCGCCACTATGTACTAGTCATTGTTGGTCACCTTCCAGCTTATCCCTGCAGTGGTCGCCACAGCCAATCAGCTTTGACTCAGTGACGTGTGGTGAGTTCACGGCTGGTGAGGCAGTGATGTCATCAGTCAGATTAACAAACAAATAAACCCTACAGAGCACAGGACCACAGTATCAACATTTTACCAGCGGATAAGGGGAGATGTACTGTGATCCTGAATGCAGCGGACTATGAAGCCAAAGTTACCAACCTACTCAGTGACACCACCACATATGAAGCACTGAGAAGAGACCCAACCAGCGGCTACAAGAAAAAGGTTATAGACTGCCTACAAAGACTGGAGAGAGATCAAGTCATCGACAAGCCCCTTTATTACAGACTGTACCCAGGTAATACCACTCCATGCATTTATGGCCTCCCAAAAATCCACAAGGAAGGAATACCACTGAGACCCATTGTCAGCAGCATTGACTCAATAACTTACAACATGGCTAAACACCTGGCTACTATTTTGGCCCCTCTAGTTGGCAACACAGAGCATCATGTTAGGAATTCACAAGATTTTGCAAACAAAGTCAAACATCTTCAGCTTGATTCTGACGAGACGATGGTGTCTTACGACGTAACTTCCCTCTTCACCTGCATTCCCACCACGGAGGCAGTGATTGCAGTGAGGAAGAGATTACTGCAAGATTCTCAGCTACAAGACAGAACATATCTGACACCAGACCACATCTGCGAACTGCTGGAAATGTGCCTCAACTCCACATATTTCCAATTCAGGGGGAACTTCTACAGGCAGAGGCACGGCTGTGCTATGGGCTCTCCAATCTCACCCATTGTGGCCAATTTGAACATGGAAGAAGTCGAGAGAAGAGCCCTAGACTCTTTCCCGGGTACTACTCCAAGCCACTGGTTCAGATATGTGGACGACACTTGGGTCAAGATCAAAAGCCAGGAAGTGGAGACTTTCACGGAACATATCAACGCAGTCGACAAGAACATCAAGTTCACCAGGGAAGACACAAAGGACAACACCCTCGCCTTTCTAGACTGTGCTGTGATCATTGGAGAGGACAGACAGCTCCAGGTTGAAGTGTACAGGAAGCCTACTCACACAGATCAGTACCTGTTATTTGACTTAAACCACCCTTTACAGCACAAACTAGGCGTCATCAGGACATTACAACACAGAGCCCAGGAAATGCCCACAAGCTCTGACGGAAAGAAGAAGGAAGAGCAACATATCCACCAAGCCCTCCAAACCTGTGGATATCCCAAGTGGGCATTCACCAGATCCCAACATACAGGAAAACAAAACAAGAAGGAACAAGAGCCGAAACGGAACAGTATTTCAATTCCTACAGAGCAGCATATTCAACATTTGATCAGCAACAGTTAGTGTGTTGTTTGAAATTTAATTTCCGCATTTTTCTTCCGCTTTTAAACTGTAGCATAGAAAGAACACCAACATTGTTATTATTGACTTAGTTCTACTTATAAATGGAGTCTGTGTGCCGCTCCTTCTGAAGAAACACATGGATGACCTATTTGTAGTAGTTTTCCTTTTCTTTCTTCAGTTTTAAAAGTCTCTTGGTCTCCATGGCGACCACTGCCACAGACGTTTAAACAAATTCCGGAGTTTAGACACTAATCCTCCATTTAGAAAAGGATACGAAACAATATTAAAGAGGAACTGGACGGCTGCCCTTTTTTTTTACGACTAATTCTATTGTTCTTTAGCTGCGGTGTCACTTACTTTTGGACAAACAGCGCCCTCTGCCTGGAGGCTCACAAATGCATGTATTTCTAATGTTAATTTTTAGAGGATAAAAAAGACTAAATGGTTCACAAATGGGCACCAATGTAATCAGACAGTTGATGAGAAATAAATAATGAATTAATTAAAAATAAAGCATCTTTTATGACATGCGTCATCCGCAGCTCCAGTCAGTGTGTGGAGAGGAGAGCTGCTGGTGCCTCACCTGCTTCTTTCTCGTCTGTTTAAACAGGACATTTGTGAATTAGCTACTTTTTTTTTAACCAAATGTTGAAAACCCACACAGGAAAATGTAATCATTGAACAGTCAGGTCTAAAAATAATATTTGTTGTTTTAATAAAAAAGTATATTCATCTTATTTATCTTATGTATTTTTAAAGCTATATTTTGCAGGTGAGGACAGCCTCACCTCCCTTCCCTGACTGCAGGTCATG
>CM043707.1:10893361-10955751 GCA_023969325.1 Oryzias curvinotus | reverse complement strand
ACTTCATATACAAAGAATACAACAAATTGGCGAACGAGGATGGCGAATCTTGTCCCCTGCCCTCCGTTGTTTCTACAGTCCAACCGACAACTGCGATTCCGTTCGAGATGTGGATGAAAATGTTTTCCAACTACCTGCTTGCTATCGGCGCAGAGGGGGATGAGTGGCCCGACAAACTAAAACGCGCGTGCTTCTACATTGCCTGGGCACGGAAGGACAACGCATTTCTACACGCTGAAGGACGGAGGTGCATTTTCGACTCAGCCGTAGATGCATTGAAAAAAACATTTCACCACCGACATATCAACGTGGTGGTGGGAGCGACACAAGTTCAACAGCGGCTGCAGAGACCCGCATGAGACTGTTGCTGAATATGTGGGCGCACTGCGTGAGCTGGCGGCACATGTGAGTTTGCTGAAATATACAATGACGAGATGATTACGGGATAAGCCTCATCGAGCATGCTAGTTGTTGCCGAGAATACGGGAAAATTGTTTGGTGCAACGGAGGAACGCTTACACTGGACATGGGCCTAAGAGATGGCGTCTCAAGTGGAGTCGGACGCTCGCATCACCGCCCGGAGCGCCGGTGCACGTCATGACTCTAGCCAAACACCCCCACTTAAAGTAAGGAGCAATAAACCAAATGAGCCGAGCAGCTTCTAAACGGGACCGTGTTGTTTTAGATGTGGCTCTTCAGCTCTCTTGCCAACGCTCCAATTGTTCCCTGCACACAAAGTAACCTGTGCCGAAACTGCTGCAAAACTGGACATTTTGCTCGTGTTTGTAGTCCAAACTAAGCTAAGTGTGGGAGAAAGTGGTTTGTTCTTGAAATGAATCAGTAACTGATGTTACAAGATGAGCTAGTCAATTCAAGAGTTACCTGTACAGTGACTATAGTACACACAGTCAGCTTAATGCTCTGCTACATTAGTTGTGGACACAGGTTTCTGGCTGTATCTATAATTCCTGAGCACCTCTACAGAGAGCACTTCAGTGATGTGTCACTTTCTTGAGCCAGCCTCAAGCTAGTGACATACACTAAGTCGCAAAGTCCCCATGCTAGGTTCTGTCAGCTACAGTTCGAAGTATGCTAATGCTAAATGCACAGCTAACACGTATGTATGAAAACATGCACTAATCCTCAGATTTGCACAGAAATCAGGACGTGACTCAGAATGCTTTTCCCGCTATCTTTCTTTTTTTAATGCTTCCTCTTCACAGCGTAACATACAGAACTCACAGTCATACAACGCGCCCTCTAGTGTCGTGGTGGAGCAATTGAATACACAACATTATTTAAAACTGATACGTTTTATCAAATACGGAGCCCGTGTCATGACATTAAAAAAATAAAATATATCTCGTTCCCACAGATTAATAACTCGTTCCCACAGATTAATAACTCGTTCGCACGAAATACTATTCCGTTCCCACAAGATACTATTCCGTTCCCACAAGATACTATTTCGTTCCCTCAAAATACTATTTCGTTCCCACGAAATGATTAACTCGTGCGAACGCAATAATTAATCCGTTCGAACGCAATAATTAATCACGTCATAAGTCAATCACACGGATATGCTCTCAGTCCGTCCGGCCGCAAAAGCCGCTTTCAGCAGTAACATCCGTCTCTTTGTGACCCACATTCGTTCAAGAAAGGAAAAAGAAAAACAAGAAGGATCAATTTATTACTGTCTCAATGAATATAAGAACAATTTCACAAGATTTGATAGCTACGCTGCTTTGCCATACGATAGCTTCTGCTAGGCTACTACTACTAGCTTAGCTCCCCGCGGAGCTCCTTGCTAGTCATGCCGGCATTCGGGCAACTGGCTGGTCGGTAGACAGCCAGCCAGCTGATATTGTAGTTTAGGGTCGAATAGGAATAATAATATTCAAGACTTGTCTTTTATTAACATACTTTTTAGCAGTCAGTCGCTTCACATTCGAAGGCTATTAGGCTACATGCTAACTAACTAGCAGATCGTTTATCCTGTTATTTACGTCATAGATTTACAGCATATACCTTCACATTTCTGTCTGTGTGTGTGTCTCATTACATTGCATTGAGGACATGGAGGATGTTTAGAGATCAGATTTATTTATTTTAAAAAGCACAAAAGCATCCATCGGACTTAGCTTTTAGCTACTAGCACACTAGCTACTAGCACACACACAGACAGAAATGTGAAGGTATCTGCTGTAAATCTATGACGTAAATAACAGGATAAACGATCTGCTAGTTAGTTAGCATGTAGCCTAGCAGAAGCTATCGTATGGCAAAGCAGCGTAGCTATAAAATCTTGTGAAATTGTTCTTATATTCATTGAGACAGTAATAAATTGATCCTTCTTGTTTTTCTTTTTCCTTTCTTGAACGAATGTGGGTCACAGAGACACGGAGGTTACCGCTGAAAGCGGCTTTTGCGGCCGGACGGACTGAGAGCATATCCGTGTGATTGACTTATGACGTGATTAATTATTGCGTTCGAACGGATTAATTATTGCGTTCGCACGAGTTAATCATTTCGAGGGAACGAAATAGTATTTCGAGGGAACGAAATAGTATCTTGTGGGAACGAAATAGTATCTTGTGGGAACGGAATAGTATTTCGTGGGAACGGAATAGTATTTCGTGGGAACGAAATAGTATTTCGAGGGAACGAAATAGTATCTTGTGGGAACGAAATAGTATCTTGTGGGAACGGAATAGTATTTCGTGCGAACGAGTTATTAATCTGTGGGAACGAGTTATTAATCTGTGGGAACGAGATATATTTTAGTTTTTTAATGTCATGACACGGGCTCCATAATCAAACTATTATTTCTGTTTATTTTATTTTTTAGGAACAAAAAAGTAAAAGTTTTTTTTTCATAACTATTTAAGTTCTTAAAAAAACGAATAGAAAATTATTTCTAATACACTTAAAAATTGTAAGAAAATTTTTGAAAGAAAATAATGATTTTTTTTATGCAAAAAGAAAATGTTTTGTTAAACAAAAATTTTACTGAATTTTAATCAAAAGATGTCTCAGTTATAAAATAACTATTACAGTGGTATCTAGTGGTCATTTAAAAAAAATGTGACTCCAGTAAACAATTGAAAGAAAAAAAAAAGGACAGAAATCTTTTTATTTACTGGTACATGTTATCTATTTTAAATAAACATTTTATTTAAATAATTGAGTTTTCAAGCTTCAAAATAACAGACAGTACAAAGTACTGTATAAAAAAGTAAGAAACCATCAACAAAAAAACACAGTTTTCTAATGACTTATAGATAAAAGTACAGTTGCAGGTAGAGCGTTTAGCCACCAAGACCCTGTTTTATGGAATAAACTCCCAGCTCATGGAAGAGAGGCAGATTCGGTTTCTACATTTAAAGTTAGACTAAAACCTTCCTCTGTGGACAGGATTATTGTCAGACTAGTTAGAGTTCAGAGATTATTTAACTTAATGTTAATGTAGTTGAATGAAACTTAACAACAATAACTATTTGTTTTTAGGCTGCTAGAAGTTGAAGCTGGGGTAACTATGGTGCTCTGGGGTTCTGTCCTCTTTTCTCATCTACTTCTACTCTGTGCCTCCAGATCCCAATTGGCTCGTCCGTGCTCCTGTTCCTGAACAAGTACCTTGTCTCTGGTCCTACACCTGGTTGTGGATCCTGCCTCTGGATTGTCTGGCGCCCCCAACTGTCCCCCAACTCCATCTGGATGAAGCTCGTCTGCTGGACTATTCAAATATGTAGTGGTAGAGTTAGAAAAGTTAATTCTTCTCTAAGAGTTCTGGTAAATCGCCTGTCCGTCCTGAGGGAGGATCCCTCCTTCATGTGGGCACCCCTGAGGTTTCTTCTTTTTTTTCCAGAATCCGTTTTTTTAGGAGTTTTTCCTTACCGAGAAGGAAGGTCTAAGGCAGGGATGCCAGTTTAGTTTAGTTAAGCTTAGCCATTATCTGTTGAATTCTATGTATTCATGATCCTTTTGATTTATGTTGACTTTACAATTACCGGTATGAAGCCTATTGAGAAGACTATTGTTGTGATTTTGGGCTATACAAATAAAATTGAATTAAATTGAATTATTTGAATCAAACTCTTCATTGTATTTGGTCGTTTTCTCTTCTGTCTTTGAAGGTCGTTCAGTTCTGTGACAAAAAAATAAAATCTCAAATGAAGCTGATGTTAAGATGGAAACTGTTTAAACATTTAAAGACTAAAAAGTGAGAAGTATCTTTGCATGTCAGGACTGATAGAAAGGATGGAGTCTTACTTTTTTTGTGATAAAAACACGTTAGCACAAAGACAGACACAGATGTGATCAACTCTGATGGACAGAAGTACCTTTTCTGTGAATGACGTCTCCACATGAAGATCAGGACAGAGATTAAAACTGTTCCCATCATCACTGCTGCCAATATTAGAGCCAGTCCTTCAGAAAAAAGAAGCTCCATCAGATGTTGATTCAAACAGAGAAGCACCAACATCACAGCAGGAACTTACTGCCACGGCCGTGAACAGATCTGGGATCCACATCCAGACCTGATTGAAGAAGCTCCAACATCAGAACCACACAGAATCCATCCTCCTAAACTTGAAAGTGTTTCTCACCATGAAGGAGCAGAGACGCCTGCAACTGAGGACCAGAGAAGACAGCAGCCGAACATCCAACCCGAGTGCTGTTGGAGTCCAGACCTGACAGCACAGCTGCTGCGGTGACGGTGACGGTGTTGTAGGCCTGGGCGATAAATCGATCAAATGAATTAATTCGAATTTTTTGTTACGGGCGATTTCAAAAATAACTAAATCGAGTTTTATGTGGCGCATTTTTGGCTCCTCAGAGCTTCCGTAGCGTTAGTTTCGCACGGCACGCGACAAACAACACACGAAACAGCACGCGACAGCATGGCTACCGGTGAGAGTGGGCAGTTTGTTCCCAAGAAAGAAATAAACTCATCTGTTGTGTGGAACTGGTGTGGCTTTACTGTCACAGACGTGGAGGAAGAGCCCCCCCCACGCTGCAACATTTACCTACAGGAGCTCATCGGAGTCAAAGGCTCTCACGCGCGGTCGCGTGACACGCGCTCAGTCTTCTTACACATGCACGCGCCCTAACACACACGCGACCTGACACACATACTCATTCTACAATGCCTGTATAGTTAGTTCATTAGTTAGATAGTTATTTTTTACTGTTATTTGTTAATAAAGATACTGCGTTGTAATTATTACTTGTACAGGTATATTCATTTGCGACGCGGCCATTGTTTTCGGAGGAGGCGGAGGCGAGCGCGGGGGGGAGGGGGGGGGGGTAACCGCGACTCCTGCTGCTTCATCATCAAGACGGGGTTTATTAATTTATTTAAAACTTTAGACCCATTTATGAGCTGTATTTGTTAACTTTTTAGAAAATGGTGCTACTCTTAAGCTACTCTCTGAATGTTTGTCTCATTTAGTCTAGACTATAAAGTGTGACTTAAAACACAGCTGGGACTTGAAGTAAGTAACCTTTTTATTTTGGACAAGTGAAAACACGTGTAGAATAACAAAATAAGACAAAAACGAGACAAAAATTATATAAAACAAGAAAAAATTATATAAAACACAACAAAATTATATAAACACAAGTCCAAAAGAGAGTGAAAAGAAGAAAAATTTTATACTAACCTTTGATTCTAAGAGTGTGTTCATTTATTTATTATTCATCCCAGAAATGGGGGTTACATTTGTCTTGCATTTGATTAAATAAAAGCAACATTTGCTTTAAGTTGTCTGCCGTTTGTACTTATTGCTTTCCTTAAGTAGGGTGGGGGGGAAAAAAATCGGGAAAAAATCGGAAATCGAATTAAAAAAAATAAAATCGGAGATTTTATTTTTAGGCCATATCGCCCAGCCCTACGGTGTTGTTGTGGTTGACGGTGCGGTTGTGGGAGGAGTTGAGGTGTTGTTGTCCCACCGTCAGAGTGAGGTTGGGAGCAGGTCTGCCTGTGGCCGAGCAGATCACCACGGACTCTGCAGGAGAGTCTGAAGCTCTGACGTGCAGCACCGGCGGATGCAGCTCTGCCAAAACAACGCAGGTGTAAAGAACGGCAAGGGAGGAGCCAACGCCGACATGCTGGCAGCTTTTTACCGTAGACTTGGAGGCAGGTTCTTCCTTTCAGAGTCCCTTCAGGGTCTGCGTTGAACAAACAGAGAAAACATCCTCCATCCTCCTCTGAAACGTTCCTCACAACGATGGAGCTGTTCTGCATCCCAGGATTGATGAGGACTTTTCCTTTGAATTTAGAAACCACTCGTTCTCCATACAGCTCGCTGTAAGATCCTATGTTTTCCTCTAATACTCCTGATACAATTTTCTGCCACGTGACCTCAAAGACGTCTTTAGGTTGTGTGAGTCGACAGCTGAGATGAGCTTCTCCTCCAGCTGCTGCCGTCACAGTCTGCTGTGTTTGAACCACGGATGTCTCACCTGCAGGAACACAGACGGAAAAAAACACATTTAGTCCAAATGAACCATCATTGCAAACAGTCACAAAGAACTGAGTTATTTTTTTCCAGATACTGTATTTATCCCTCAATGGGGAAATTCTTCTCCGCATTTGACCCATCTCCTTGGGGAGCGGTGAGCTGCAGCTGAACCGCGCTCGGGAGGCAGTAGCATTTAGGGTCTTGCCTCAGGACCCACACTGAGTGATGTTACCATTCATATGGTAATTGCCCAGTACCATCGTTTACCCTCCAGGAATCGAACCCTGGACTCCTGCATGGTAGCCTCTCACCTTACCAACCAAGCGACTCAGCCTCCATGAGTTAAATGCAAAGTTTAAAAAAAAACACTCTTCCCCATAGTTTGGATTTTGTCTGCAATGTGTTTTTTCACAGAATAGACTTACTTGTAGATTTCTTGGTTCTGTTGTTGTCACACACGGGTCAGAGTCGTCTCTGACGAAGACGGAACATGTCCGTCCTAACATGTCAGGTTTGTTTAAACATTTAAACAACCGAGTCTGATAACAGAAGAACCAAGAAGTCTGTAACTACATAAACTATTAACTTTATTGCATTTATTGCATTTATTGACTTACTGGTCCAGATCTGAAAGTCCAGTGATAATTACATGTCACTACAATTGTTGAAGAAACATTTCCAGTGGTATAAGGATCATTAAGGGAGGTCAAAAAAATAAGAAAGTTGAGGCATTTTAAGTGATCGCATGTAGGGTTTAATTTTATTCCTGAAATAAAAAGCAAAACAACATTTTTGTGACCTGAAGCCAAGATGAGAGTTCTTTGTGTCGTAACTTTCTCATTACTTGTCCAATTCAAGACATGGATGAATAATTGCAAAGCTAGTCAAAAGAACTACAAGATTTAAAGTCGATATCAAATCCTTTTTTTCCTTATTATCAAATTGTTGTGATCTGACGGTTTGTATATCGCCCTGATAAAATTCACTCGTGCGAGTCAGAGAGGAGAGGCGTAAGTCCCTTTTTTTTTGTTTGTTTTTTTTTATTTGGGTAGTGAAAACAGTCAAACATGAAAAATAGAACATCAAAATGTTTACAAAACAAATACAACCAAAAAAATGCCGCTTCTACAGAGTGGACTACAGCAGCTGTTTACATGGCTGATAACTGCAACTCAACCCCTGCTTGACCTCAGCACTGCTACTACCCACCTCCCTCCTCCGTGTGCTATCTGGAGGATGTGTCTGCACCTGAAGGACAGATTCATGCTTCTGATAGAAAATAATCTGATTTATAGACACAATGAACTTCACTGAGCCATAACGAATGCATGAGATGCATGAGATGTATGAGAGAACTCCGGCAACTGGAAAAACTGGAACGTAAACAGGTGTGCCAGAGGAACCATCTGCGGTTTAACCTCTGCTGCCGGGATGAAGGGATCATTCCAAATAGTCTCTACATAAAGAACCCGATCAGAACCGACAACGATGATATAAAGAGTGTGGAGTGAGAAAGAAATAACATGGAATCTGAATGAAAACATTTGGATTAAAAATTCTATTTTAAAACAGAACATTTTAGAGTTTTTAGGTTAAAGCTTTTGTTCTCATTTTAGAGCTAATTGCACCAACTGTACCTCGTGAAAACATAGAGAAATGCTGCGTTCATGTGGTGTTGGAATGATCGTAAGAATGAAAAACGGCGGCCTCTCATAAAAAAACAGCAAATCTTCCAGCATCACATGGATGCTAGAGCAGAGTGCCCAAACTTTTTCTTGTGAGGGAACTCTTTTTCTTTAAAACTTTAAACTTCTTTTATTCTTTATTGTAAAGGCCTATAATAAAGTTTGATCAAATCATGATCCTTTTAATAAAATAAATAACACTATGTATGAAATAAAAAAATGACCAAATAACTGTGATTTTCAAAGACAAAAAGTCAGGGAAAAATAAACTGATACATTAAAAAGAAAAACCAATAAATAATGGATCCTCCCCCATCATTGACCCGCTGAGACTTTGAGGGCTGCAGCTCCTCACACGTATGTTTCTCATCCAGTCATAATAAAAAGCTCTTTTCATGTCTTCTGCTGCACCTAGTCATATACCTGCGTTATCTTCTCACCAGTACAGAGTCCCTGGTTTATTGCAGGAGTTACGTTCTAAAAAGAACCTTGATCAGTGAACTCCATGGAGAATGATTCCAGAAGTTTATGGCAGTAAAACTCCTCACTGCATAAATACACTTTTCTCACACAGACATGAACATTTTCACCCTTTTCTCTTTTTTAAATTCTCAAACCTTCATAGAAATTAGGTCCAGGATCTTAGAATGAAAACAAAGATCTGATCATCGATCACAGATTCCTGATCTGAAGAGCTGCGCGTTTCTGTACAGGAGACATGGAGATTGATTGACAAGGTCTCCAGCCAATCAGGACACAGAACAGGGTGCGCATTTAAAAAAAAAAGCAGCATAATAGCCCTAAAAGAATGAGATAAACCGGGAAAGATGAACTGTGACGTAGAAAGGAAAGACTGTCTTCTGTTCTATTTGGGGGGGGGATAAAATGTCAATTTCAATTCAATTCAATTCAATTTTATTTGTATAGCCCAAAATCACAACAACAGTCGTCTCGATGGGCGTTGAAGTAAAACATGACTCAAAAGGATGATGAATACAAGGAGTCAATAGGAAAATACTAAAATAAACTAACAAACTGACTAAGCTATACTGGCATCCCTGCCCTTAGACCCCCCTTCGTGGTAAGGAAAAACTCCTAAAAAAAACGGATTCCGGAAAAAAAATGAAGAAACCTCAGGGGTGCCCACATGAAGGAGGGATCCTCCCCCAGGACGGACAGGCGATTTACCAGAACTCTTAGAGAAGAATTAACTTATCTAACTCTACATCTATATATTTAAAGTCCAGCAGACGAGCTTCATCCAGCCGGGGTTGGGGGGACAGTCAGGGGCGCGAGTCGAGCTGGAGGCAGGAACCACAGCCAGGTGTGGGAGCAGGAGCAGAGACGAGGTACACAGTCAGGAACAGGAGCACGGATGGGCCAACTGGAGTCTGGAAGCACTCCCACTCCCCAGGAGGGGAGAGGGATAGAGGGACAATACATGAATCGTACAGCACCAAACAGAGGCATGGAGAACTAAATGATAAATGATGATCAAAAGTAGAGAAGAGAGGAAGTGTAGAGGTAGATGAGAAAAGAAAAGTATTGGAAAAGGACAGAAAAGAGGACAGAGCCCCAGAGCACCATAGTTACCCCAGCTTCAACTTCTAGCAGCCTTTTAAAATAATAGTTATTGTTATTTACTTTAATTTAAACAATTAACATTAAGTTAAATAATCTCTGAATACTGACTAGTCTGACAATAAGCCTGTCCAAAGAGGAATGTTTTCAGTCTAACTTTGAATGTAGAAACTGAATCTGCCTCTCTTCCATGAGCTGGGAGTTTATTCCATAAAACAGGGGCTTGGTGGCTAAACGCTCTACCTCCAACTGTACTTTGACTCATTCTAGGAACCACAAGCAGTCCTGCATTTTGCGAGCGAAGTGTTCTGATTGGATGGTAAGGGACTATGAGGTCATTAATGTAGGGCGGGGCCATTCCATGTAAGGCCTTATAGGTTAACAGGAGGATCTTGAACTGGATTCTAGAATCAACTGGGAGCCAATGGATTGAAAAAAAACACAGGAGTGATGTGATCTCTTCTGTTTGTTCCTGCTAACAATCTAGCTGCTGCGTTCTGAACAAGCTGGAGACTTCTTAAGGAACTCTTAGGACACGCTGCTAACAAGGAGTTACAGTAATCCAGCCTAGACGTAACAAATGCATGGATGAGTTTTTCAGCATCACTCTTAGAAAGTATATTTCTGATCTTAGCAATGTTCCGCAGGTGAAAAAAGGCAGTTCTACACGCCTGAGATATGTGAGCCTTAAATGATAAATCCTGGTCAAATAAGACCCCAAGGTTTCTAACTGTGGAATTAGGGGCTATACTTACACCATCCAGGGAGACTATCTGAGCAGACAGAGCATCTCTCAGATTTTTAGGACCTAGTATAATAACCTCAGTTTTTTCTGGGTTCAAGAGGAGGAAATTAATTGTCATCCAGGTCTTGATGTCACTAATGCAGGCGTTCAGTTTCTCTATATAACTTTATAACTCTCATACCCCAAACATACCTGGCAAAGATCCTCCACTGATAGATTGACTGATTTAGTCTGCACTCCACGCCTCTCTGGAACTGTCGTTATGTGTTACGAAGAAACAAATCCTTGTTTTACAATAACTGGCTGACTGAAGGGAAATGGTCTGTTCTGCATCTACTGGATCATTCTGGGAATATTTTGACGTTTGAACATTTTTGTTCTAAATTTCAAATATTGGATCGGAAACAATATGATGCTGTGACCAAAGCTGTTCCTCAGTCGTTGATCCAATTATCACAAAATCTATTGTTAAATAAAGTTCAATTAAAACTTCCTTCTCTCTTATTGGATGGACGGCTGGTTACAAAGTCTGAACTTCATACGAAGATTGTAAAAGAAATTTTCCAAACAAAAGAAAACATTTCTAAACACTTCTCTAAAGAAGAGGTGATTGAATTAAGGTCGAATTTCTTAAAATTTTCCATTTGACCTAAAGTAAAAGACATTCATTTTAAAATATTTAGTGATGTTTACCCATCCAAGGAACTTTTGAGACTTTGTTTTGGGTTTGAAGAGAATGACTGCAGCTTTAGTTTGAATGACACTGAGATTGTGAGTCGTGTATTGTTTAACTGTTGAGTTCTAAAAACATTCTGGGAAGATTTCTGCTTTTGGTAATCTTCCTAAATTGCAATGTCATTTCATTTAGACAGAAAAACGGTTTTATTAGGAATGATAACATCTAATAGACCAGAAAATATTGTTTTAATGTCCTGATAAAGCAAGGAAAGTTTTATATTTACAAAAATAATTTTTTGAAGACCATAAAGAGATCTGTTTTTATTTTTCCTCAATGATATGAAAAGAGGAATGGCTTGAAATTATTAGGTTTTGTTCAGAAATACAAACTTAATGAGAACCCCTAACTAGTATTTATCTATTTGGATGGATCTATGATCTCTTATTTTAATTGTTTGCATGCATGCTACTGAAGGGGAAAATATCTAGTCGCTTTGTAGATACTTTCTTTGCATGTTCAAAAAGTGAGAAAACAAGTAAACCACGGATTCGTTCTTTTCAAAGATGAACAAAAATTTATTTCCCTAACAAAGAGCTCTAAACAAAAATAAAACAGATCGATCTGGGTGTCCAAAATCAAGGCCTGCAATTCGCAAGAGCTTACAATCCGAATTTACATGCAGGTAGTCTGGAGACAGAGCTTTTTCCAAAGTATGACTCTTTAAACCATGCGATCAGAGTCTCCTCCTCCAGGAAGGAATATGGCCGCTTCACTCCTCCTTCTGCATGCTTGGATTGGCTGGCGAACGGTCTGGTCACTCCCTCAGACCATATTAGGTCCCAGCATCCATTTGTCGCTCAAAAGTCCCAGGGGGGGGTTTACTCTGGCAGACGGACGTGTCCGACCCCCAACTGTGTCCCCATGGGAGTTCAACACCCGTCCGGAACCTTCTCCACAGGCGTCAGTCTCAATCCTTTGGTCTGCCACATGTGGATCTGCATTTTAGAAGTTCCCATGCAATGTTAATTTATGATCCATTGTCAGGCTGCAGCCACAGTTCCACTGGCCTTAGGAAAAATCCAGGTGTCTCTTGCAGGGGGGGAGTTCTGGAGCTCACAGTTAAAAGAGACAGGATGTCCCTTTGAAATTCAAAGTCCGGGAGCTCCCACACTTAATCTGAAAACAATCTCATGCTGAAATAAAAAGATAAGACAAAAACCTAAAAAAAGAGATAAGATCACAAAAATAAAAAAACCTTCACTACCCACCGATGACGCTCATTCTGAAAAGCAGAGAACGCGGCGGCTGCGGCTGCCACACCACGTGACCACCAGAAAGTCTGTTTTAGCGACCAATTAAGCAAGGTGTGCCGTGTGCCAAATTCAATTTAAGAACAAAATCACTCTGCATTTCATGTAATATATATATATTTCACCCACCTTTGGATACAGTGTGCTCCGGCGGAGCACACTGTTTGTGTTTGGAGTCTCAGCCAGAGTGAAAGTGGCTCTTCTGGCTGCGAATTGTTATAGACGTTCTAACTACACTCTGCAACAGCGCAAAAAAAAAAAAAAAACCTGCAACGTTTTTCATATTTCATTTGTTAGATCAACTTCTAATGAAAAAATAAAAGTTCAACTAGCAACTTAAGTTGCGAGATTTCCTTTTACAGTCTAGAGTATCTTTTGTTCCCACCAACACACAGTTTTACAGGATACACACCTTTTAAAGTGGACTACAGATTTAAATACATTTTTCAACTAGTTTACTGTAGCTGAAATGATTTTTATGTTGCATTAAATTACAATAATGATAATAATTTTATTTTTTAAAGTTTACACCTCTAAAAAAAATAATTCTTCAAATGGACTTATTTCAAGAGCTTTATAGGTATTGATATTGTAGCAACGCTACTAAGAACGAGGCAGAGATAGGAACTTTGCAGAACTTGCATTTAATTCACACCCAGAACAGTGTAACATGCAGTGGCGTCATTCTCCTCACCCCCCTCCTCACTTACTCCCCCCCTTCTGAAGGGTCAGCCGTCCTCGGCGACCCTATCAACCACAAAGTCATTGAGATAAGCGGGGTGCCGGCGTGAACGCACTGGTCGTGCACAGTCATTTAAGGATGTACTCGGCTCCGGCTCGTCCAAGTCCACACTAGTAGATCCACCTGCCGTTCCAATAGTCGGTGGAACAAGGGGCTGGTAGGGAGCCAGCCGGTCCTGATGAAGCACCACAGTTTGTCTCCTGTCCGGCACACGCACCCTGTAGACCACGTCTGAGAGTCGGTGCAGCACCTCACCGGGTCCCCGCCAATGGCTGCTTAACTTGGGAGAAACTCCCTTTTTCCGCTCAGGGCAGTACACCCACACCCTGTCCCCAGGTGAGAACTCCTGGCCCCGACACCGGCTGTCATAGGCCCTCTTCTGCAGCACTCCAGCACCAGCTTGTGCTCTGCGGGTGAATTCGTGGATTTCATGCAGGCGGTCCTTGAGTCTGTGACATTAATCCATTTATTTTCCCTTCCAGAATTTCAGGTTCAGGTGTTGCCCCAAACACCAAGTCCACCGGAGTCCGGAGCTCCTGCCCAAACATAATCGCAGCAGATGTGCACTGGCTTGACTCCTGAACTGCAGTGCGATACGACCAGAGGGCCAAAGGCAGAAAGCGGTCCCAGTCCCGCTGGTGGCGACTGGTCAAGATTGCCAGTTGTGTGGCCAGGGTTCGGTTAAAACGTTCCACCAGCCTGTCGCTTTGAGGATGGAGTGGGGTGGTTCTTGTCTTTTGTATCCCCAAACGACGGCAAACCTTGCTGAAAACCTGAGACTCAAAGTTCCTGCCCTGGTCACTGTGGAGCTCAGCCAGTGCCCCGAAGCGGATGAACATCTCCTCCACCAGTCTTTCAGCGGTGGTGGCCGCGCTCTGATCCGGCACAGCATATGCCTCGGGCCACTTTGTGAAATAATCCACAGCCACAATGACATAGCGGTTCCCTGCATCAGTCACTGGAAACGGGCCCAAGACATCCACCCCGACCCGTTCCATTGGAGCTCCTACCAGGTACTGCTGCAGCTGTGCTCGGGACTGCCGGGATGGTCCTTTCCGTGCGGTGCAATCATCACAGCAGTGGACGTGCAGCTCCACATCTCTGCAGCAGCCTGGCCAGTAAAACCGCCCCCGGAGACGACGCAGGGTCTTGGTGTTCCCAAAGTGACCTGCTCCAGTGGAGCCGTGAACCAGTTGAAGGACCTGGGAGCGGGTCGCTCGGGGCACCAACAGCTGGAGGATGTCCTCTCCCCGATCCGGAGCCTGCTACCGCCAGTACAACACCTCGTTGTTGAGCTCGACATTAGTCCACTAGGAATAGTAAGACTTCAGCTCCGGACTGCGACCTTATTCCACTCCGGCCGTTGCCCCGCCTGCAGCCAGCTCCTCAATTGAGCCAGGACCGCGTCGGCCTCTTGCTGCTGCCTCAGCTGCTCTGGGGACAGCTCCGGAACATCTTTGGTCGTTGCAGCAGCCACAGTCTGGACATCGCCGTCCCGCTCCTCCTGGCGGTGACAGTAGCGGCATTCTGCTGTCAGGCACAGCCGTCTGGAGAGCACGTCGGCGTTGCCGTGGCAACGCCCAGCCCGATGCTGGATGTCGAAGTCGTAGCTTTGTAAAGTCTCCAGCCACCGAGCCACCTGTCCTTCTGGATGTTTGAAATTTAGAAGCCAGGTAAGGGAGGCATGGTCAGTCTGGAGGGTGAAGTGGCAGCCCCGCAGATACGGCCAGAAGTTTTGCACCGCCTGAACCACAGCCAGCAGCTCCCGCCGCGTCACGCAGTAGTTCCTCTCGACACGACTCAGGGCACGGCTAAAATAGCCCACCACCCGCTCTCCTTCTTCCCCCTGCTGCGACAGGACTGCTCCGACCCCTGTATTGCTGGCGTCCGTGTCAACAATAAAGGGGCGACGGGGGTCTGGAAACGCCAGGACCGGTGCCGGTGTCAGCGCCCCTCGGAGCTGGTCAAAGGCGGCAGTGCAGGAATCAGTCCACCTGAACTGCTGTCCCTTGTTAGTTAGCTGGTGAAGAGGGCTGGCAATAGTGGCGAAGCCTAGGATGAAACGCCGGTAATAAGAGGCCAATCCCAGGAAGCTCCGCAACTCACCGACGTTGGTGGGGGCGGGCCAGTCCTTCACAACTGCCTCCTTGGCTGGGTTGGTGGCAACGCCCTTCTCGCTGACCACATGTCCCAGGAACTCAGTCTCTTTGGTTAGGAGGCTGCACTTGGCTGGTTAAGTCTTAGTCCGGCTCGTCTGATCGCAGCAAACACCTCCCGCAGATTATTCACAGCCGCCTCAAACCTGTCTGCATGCACCAGCAGGTCATCCAGGTAGAAGATGCAGCGGTTTCGGGGAACGCCAGCCAGGACCACCTGCCAGTACCCGCTCCTCAGATCGAGGGAGATGAACCAGCTGGATCCGGTGATCCAGTCCAGAGCGTCGTCGATCCGAGGGAGGAGGTAGAAGTCTTTCTTGGTGACACTGTTCAGGCGCCGATAATCCACACAGAACCGCCAGTCTCCGTTTTTCCTTTTACCAAGACAGCCGGTGCCGCCCACGGGCTACTGGATGGCTCGATTACTCCAGCTGCAGCCGTCTGACGGATCATGTCCTCCGCAGCCTGGCGCTTGGCGAGCGCAAGCCTGTGTGGGCGTAGCCGGATGGGCGGGGCCGAACCGGTGTCTATGTGGTGCTGAACCAGCCCCGTCTGCGTGCAGTCTTCATCTTTGGCAGCAAAAATGTCCATGAAATCTGTAAGGAGATCCGAAAGGTGTCAGATCTGCTGGGGGTCTAAGTCTTTGCTGCTACGTTGCAACAGATCCTGCACTGCTTTCATTGTCTCTGGAGATGTGTTGCTGGTGGAAGCTGCACTCACCGGAGCCGTGAAAGCACTTGGTGCGGCGCTGCTGGCGGCAGGAGTCGTTCTGGAATCGCCGCTCTTCCTTCTTCCGCGTTGGAGCATCAGAGTCTCGCCTCCGATGGTGATGGTTGCCCAGGCAGCATCAACGCAAGCCTCCCAGCGGGACATGAGGTTGAGGCCAATAAAGCAGGGCTCCGTAATGTTGGCCAGCCAGAACTCGTGCATAATGTCCTGTCCTCCGGCCTGGATCCGCAGCAGCTTTCTTGCCACCAGCCCCACTTTTTCTCCAGTCACAGTCATTAGCTGGGTGCCGGTGGGGGTCCATGATTCCAGAAGGGAACCAGCGGTGCCTGACAGAACCCCCCGCCGCACAAGAGAGATGGTGGACCCGGTGTCCACTAACGCTTGACACAGTTGATCTTCCAGCTGGCAACTCAGATAAAGTCTTCTGGTATACCCCAAACGTCCAACCAGAGTGCATCGGCCTTGAAGGGGTGTTGGTGGGTGGGATGGCAGCCCCTTCACCTGGTCATCCCGTTGTCGTTTCCCGGCTTAGCCGCTCTGGTCTTTGGTGCTGGCGCAGGGCAGTTGCGTGCGATGTGCCCGGGCTCCCCATACCAGTAACAACGATCAGAGGAACGGTGCTGACGTCGGAAGGCCAATGGATGTCGCTGAGACGTCTGTGGCGTCGATGACTGGACGCTGAAGATGTCCTCTGCCTCCTCCTCCTCATAGTTGAACATTCTCACGCAAGGCTGAGTGCCGGGGACCACACGTGAAGTGGAGAGAATGGCCTCTACTCGTTCTCCTTCCCGGATCGCTTGTTCCAGCGTCTGGGGCGTGGCCAGGCGGACGTGTTGGCGGAGCAGTTCAGGTGTGAGTCCTTGCAGGAATGCATGGAGAGCTAAATCTTCCTGCGCTCCTGAAGAAAATCGGGGGTAACCCCGCTGGACAAGTAGCTGAATGTCTGCAGCTAGGGCGCCCAGGTTCTGTCCACTTCTCAGCCAGCCATGCTGCTCTTTCGCTGCGCAGTCAGGCGGACCCTCTGTCCATTCTGTCTTGCTCCATGCTCCCGCTTCTGACACCAATGTAGCAACGCAACTAAGAACGAGGCACAGATAGGAACTTTCCAGAACTGGCTTTTTCTTCACACCCAGAACAGTGTAACATGCAGTGGGGTCATTCTCCTCGCCCCCCTCCTCACTTACGGTGCAGGACAAAATAAACACACCAGGGTAAAATAACTAACACCGAACAGAAGAACAGTCAGACAATAAAACACATAGATTAAACCCACCCACCCACTCAGATCAGGCCAAAACCAGCAGAAGAAATTGCATCCCACAATCCTTTGCGCTACCAGATCTGACAGCAGACCAAAGGGTGTGTGACCGTCACTACAATATAAACGTATTTACAACATGAGTGCTTGGCAAATAAATGTTTATGTCAGAGCAAAGTATAAAATCCCCTTTTAAAAAAAGGAGCAGATCGTAAAAGTAAAATATTTTCACCTGTTTTGTCTCAAAGTTTAAATTGACAAAAACACCAAACACATATCTCCATTTAAATATAACAAATTTACAAAACAATTTAAAAGTGAAGCAAAAAGGCTACAGGGTGAACCAAGGCTAAAATAACAAACAAAACTCCAACCTATCTAATCCTAGGAAACAACTTACCTGAACTCAAAGAAAAGGGAAAACAAAGACCAATCACTAACCTGCCTAACTTTGCAAAAGTTTGGATGTTGTTTGTTTTCCTGTGTGAAACGCAGACACACTGCTAAAGCAGAAAGAGGAGGGCGGAGCCTCAGAGATCGGTCGTCTTACTGTTGAGTAGCAAAGTAAACTGTGAAAATAACCAACATTTCATTAAAAATGTGGTCTTTAGTGTACCAAAGGTAATATGTGATCATATATGCATATAGTTCACTTTGAAGAGCTTGGGAAAAATATAGGCCCTTTAAAAATGTTTCCAGAGTTTGTACAATAGAGATTTAGATGCTTATTCCACAAGTCTTTTGCTATGCCACTGATATCAGACCTACTCTATTACTGATTGAAGTTTGGTCAGCCAAGTTTCAATTCATTTTTCCCCCAACAAAATGCTGAATTACTTACAAACACCTTAAAAAGGTCCTCTTTTTTTCCTCCAAGGTACATAATGAGACAATGTATAGCCACATCTCTGTGCATTTCAACGTTCTGTTTAAGCAGAAGAAAAAACGTTGTCAACAAAAAGACCCTAAATTAACATAATATTATTCTAAAAACTTGCATTTTTGATAAAATTCTAAATCATGGCTTATATAACTATCATACCTCAAGAAGCATGTCCTTGATTTGCCCGATTCTCATTCCTGTAGCTCCTCCTCTTGAGGAGATCACACCCATCAGTCTTGGGATGGACGTGACTGAAGGTTTACCGCTGTCGTTCTCTGAATTCATCATATAGAAATGAAATACAAATGGGAGAATTAGGGAAATTAATTGACATATATTCACATGACTTCCCAACAAACAGTGACATGTTTATGTCTTTAATACACTAAATATTTACCTGTGTTGCATTAAATAATGCAGGCCAGCGTTTTATGAAGTCCTTGATTGCAGATAGGATTGTTGTGGCATCTATCAATCTGTAACAGACAAAATGTTTTTAATGTTTCAGCCACAACCCATAACTACAAAACACAGTGAAAAATAAAATTCAGCCAGTTTAGAACTGTAATGTTTATTAATGCATTACTTTAGTTAAAATATGATCACAAGACTTAATTGAAAGATCAAGCAAAACAATAATCACTATATCTGCAGTGTCTGTTGGCTGATGGATTTAAACTGTTTTTGCAACAGATTTGATAAGTCAGGAACATTTCAATCTGTGTCACAGAAGTATAGAGTTTCAGGGTTATACTGTTTTTCTTCTTAAATGTAAGTTGTCAATGGCGTTACGTCGCACAGCTCACCTAAAGCCTTTTCTACAGGCCTGCAGCAGGGCTGTCATCGCACGTCCCTGTGTTGAGTCCTGCAGTCAGACATTCTGTCTATTTGAAAAAAAAAAAAAGGAGAATTCACTGCACTACAAGAACCGATTAAAGAATAAAATGATACTCGCCTTGTCTTTAGTACTTCTGTAAATGTTTTCCGTATTATTCAATATTTCGACATGGAGGTCCTCTGACATGCAGCTCTGACGACCGTTTGAATTTGCTTGGGTATTTCAAAAAAGTAGGGAACTTAAAATTTAAATTCAAGGTGAACAAAAATGATGTTGTCATTCAACATTGTTTTACCACAACTCAAATTTTAATTAGAGTCGATTAATACATACATTCAAGTTTGAATAACACTGAATAAAATGTTGATATAAAGAGTGGCATTATTGAGTCAACACACCCTATAAAAGCAAAGTTCATAGCTAAACATGCTGATCCCAATCAACAGATTAGCTTTTAGATTAGACAGATTAGATTATCTGAAATCATATATTTAATAAAGTAGTGGGAAAAGGCTCGATAAATTATTTTTTAGAGTGTAGTTTTAGCCGGAGTGGACACTCCCACTCCGGCAGCGTGTCTGTGTTTTGCTCACGAAAACAACCAACATATCGCGATAACTCATTGGGTTTCACTAGCCGCGGTTATATATGCAAAATATCTTGATCGGATCAATGGTCGAATTAAAATTCAACCGTGTACATGGGCCCAGAAAACCTTTTTCCGATTAGAAGAAACGTTCACATGGGTCACCCTTTCGGTCGGAAAAAATCATTTGGGCATGCGCAGTAATGTTGAAAATACCCCGGAAATGTGTCGCACTGTAAACAAAGTTGTTTTTTCTATATTTGGGACACATTTATCGTTGAAATTTCAGAACATTTTAAAGTTTTTATTCATTTTAGGCGAACGTGCTCTTTTAGAGGACAAAAGGTACAAGTTACTTTACACGACTTTTATTTTGACAGGGATATTTGAAAGGGAAGTTAAGCAACTTGCTTTTTCCCCCATAAACTTTATTGCACATTTTTCAATTGACAGAAATTCCCATTCACTTGCACAATAAAGAAACAATTGTTAATATCAAACACACATAGAAGACCAAACAACAACAATAGTAATAAGCCCTGTGTGTCTTTTTTATTTTATTTTATTTTTTTATAAACGCTCTTATACAAACCAAGTTAGGGCAAACAAACTTTATGAATGCGCATATAGAAAAAACAAAAAACAAAACAAATTTTTAAAAATAGGAAAAGGCAAGGCACAAAACAATTCAAAATAACAATACTTTTGATACATTTTGATACATTATTGTAGTTTTTTTTTAGTTTTTGTTTGGAATGCATTTAAGACACTTATAATAATCAGAAAATAAGTCAAACAAATAGTAAACAAAGGGCATGTTTTTTTTCATTTTCATAAATGAATGAAATGTTTGCGTAAAATAATAACAACATTGATGACATCAGAAATTCCGGGATCCAGATTTTCCATATAGAAAAGAACATCAGGTAGGAAAAAAAGGGAATTTTTTAAGCTTTGAGTGACAACCAATTGTGAATATCAGTCAAAAATATTTTTATCTGGCTGTAAAAGAGATGCTCTATTGTTTCTGTTTCAGATGAACAAAATATGCATGGTTCTGATTGAAATTTGAATCTTATATATAAAAATCTGCAACAGGGTAAATTTTAGATATTATTTTAAAATGTGTTTCTTTCATCTTAGGTGGAAGTGGATACTTTGTGTATTAAGAAAAAGATTTATCCATTAGGGTGGTTTCTAGGTCGCGTCTATTGTTTATACTAAAGTTGCAGAAAATGAATTGTTTAAAGGTAATAGTTACTAATTTATTATTGCATTTTTTATCTTTTATGGGAATATCATTAATTTTCCGCTCTGGAAATTGTGGTTTGATTTCATTGTATTGTAGTATGTTATGAATGAGATTAAGTAGAGGTATTGCTTTACAGACTTTGTTACAACAGTTACTAGAATCCTTTATTTTGTATTTAGTTACAAACTCATTGTATGATAACAGCCTTCCATCAGTACGCATCAAGTCATGGACAAAACACACACCATTATGATACCATTCAGACATAACCAAGGATTTCTTGTTTGCAGTTATAAATCTGTTGTTCCACAAAACAGTGTTGTGAGGGGAGAAGTTATGGGTGAAAAGCATTTTCCCAAATTCTAAGGCTTGTTTGTAAAAGTTTGATAGTTCCATTGGTATTTTTGATAGATTATAATCACATTTCAACAAAAATTCCAGTTCCCCGACCTTTTCAAAGAGTTTGTGTGGGAAATGATACCACATAGAATAAGGCTGGGAAATACAGTCTTTTAACCATTTCATTCTAAACGCTACAATTTGTGATTCAACGTCTAAAGCTTTTAAACCGCCGTTTTTATCATCTCTGACTAATTGTGATTTTTGTAAATAGTGGGTCTTATTTTTCCAAATAAATTTAAAGAGAATAGAATTAGACATTTTGATGTTTTTTGGGGATGTTTATAATAAGTGGCAGGGATACACAAGTCTAGAAAAACCTTCCGCTTTGGATAATAGAATGCGGCCAAATGTTGATAAGCCACGTCCCAACCATTGATTTCATGTTTTCTGTATTGTTTTTAGTCTGGGAGTGATATTTACACTTTCTCTATCATCATTGTTTTTTGTTATTATTAAACCAAAATATTTCAGTTCACCTTTTACAGGTATGTTTTCAATATTACTTTGATTGCAGGTATGTATGGGTAAGATTTCACATATTTTTAGATATAGAGTAAGGCCAGATGCTCTTGAAAACGAAAGTATTTTATTGATAACAACAGGTACCATATGTTTATTTTTTAAAAATAAAGCTGTGTCATCAGCAAATTTACTCATTTTAAATTCTCTGACTAGAATGTTAGTACCCTCAAAATCTGGAGAATATTTAAGAAAGATGGCTAGTATTTCCTTCTACCATAGCTGTTTTTCTAATATTACATTTGAACCACGCCCATCGGCAAATAGGAGAGAAGACAAGTATTGTATTGCTTTTATTTCAAGAATAAGAGTTTTATTTATTTATTGTACAAAATGTTGTGTTATTTAAAAAGTTTCTATTGAGTTTCCAGTGGGATGTTCCTGTTTTAGGTCCATTTTTTTCAGGGGAATAGACCAGAGGGATTCCACCATGGTCACTGCAGGAGAGTGGGAAATATTAGAGTTCAAGTTTAAAGACATTGGATTACTTGTTACTAGCCAGCAGTCTGTTTGTCACAAGAACAGGCAGAAACCTGGTTCCGAATGCAGCAAGTTTATTAGTTCAGCTAAAAGTCCACCAAGCTAAATCTGGATCAGGCAGGCATGAGATCATGAGAGGAGAGACGAGATGTAGGTACAACCATTTGGCCCACAATAACCGTTCGGGGTCCTTTGACTAATGCGTCACATTATGTGATTGGCTGTCCGATGTTCTGTTGTCACAGAACGGATCGTGTGAAAATGACAATATGTAGAGGCCGAGCTGTGTGTGTGCGCAAAGAATAACGTTGTCAGGCTTCAAGAAATCTAAGAACGCAGCGTTCGTAAGTTGTGACGTCATCATCGCGAAAAACGGGCACCGAACGGTTATCAGGTGAATTAGTTATGGTACCGACAGGGAAATCCGGATGCAGGTAAGAGTTTAATCAAGGATTCATTGGTTTAAAAAAAAAAGATCAGATGGTCCTTAACATTTCTGGGTTACAGTGACATCTAGTGGATATTAAGGAGAATGTCAATCCAGTAAACAAAAACACAGAACTTAGGACAGAAAGCTTTTTATTTATAAAGCTTTTTATTTATATGTTATCCATTTTCAAATACACATTTTATTTAAATATGTGAATTTTCAAGCTTCAAAATAACAAACGGTACAAAAAAAAAACGATGCAATACGTATGGCGATATTGTACTGGAACCGTTTTTTTTTTAAAGAGGAACACTTAGAGGAAAACCTCTACCTGTATATTAATACGCCTCTCACTGTAATAAATGAGTACAATTCATTTGATTTATTGATCACAATGTTAAGCACTTCAACAGTATCTCATAAGTTGCTTTTACCCAAACAAATTCACATTATTTTGGCACCTTAAGAAATATTTGTTCTTAAAAGGAACAGTCAACATTGTCTGATTTTTACAACAAATACTTTTCAGCATAAGAAAAAAAATAGAATGAATAAAAGCATGATTAAGGAAATAAAGTGACTTAGTAGCTTCTCCAGAATTGTTAAACGGCTCAGGAGCCTGAGTTGTGCTTCAAAAATAAAGGAAAAAAAAAAAAAAAAAACAGGAATTCTTTCCAGAAACATTAAAGCCCGATGATGAGGCAGCATGACAGGATGAAGGGAAGTTGCTAAGATGCTTTAGTTTATGTACATATCAGTCTGCTCTGCAGCTGGAGCTCTGTTTTCTCACGTGGAAGGAAACACGGATTTCACCGCTCATCACCACGACGATGGCCTTTTTCAGAGCGTTGGACACATTGAACTAGAATCTATTGCTGGGAGGTTCTGCAGAACTTTGGCCCGCTTTGCAGACAGCATTTTGGCTCCGTGCATCATGAGCGGCTGTGCAGCTGCCATGCTTCACTCGTTAAAACGCTAAGACGCACCACAATCCATGTTTTTATCTGATACTGGCAGCAACATGGCACAGTATTACAGTTCGGTACCATCCTAAGTAAAAACTAAGTAGGTTATGTCTCATAACAACAAAAAAGCTGCATCTCGCTAAGATCTTGTTGTTGTTCTGTGGTGTAGAGCTACTCAAAGAGGCTCCGTGTCTCTGCTGCCATCTAGTGGTGAGAGATTTAAGTGGAAAACACGAGTCAGACGCTGAAGGACGCTCAGAAATAATTAAATAAAGATCGTCCTGACAGCATTTGGAATTCATACAAGTAATGATGAAGGAAATATTGCCAAATCAAAATTTTTCTGCACAAAACTACTAAGAACCCACCAATAAAAAACAGCATTTTTTAAATGAATTATTTGAGTCACAGTCTTGATTGTATTCGGTCGTTTTCTCTTCTGTCTTTTAAGGTTGTTCAGTTCTGTGACAAAAAAAGACAAAATAAAACCTAAAATGAAGCTGATGTTAAGATGGAATCTGTTTAAACATTTAAAGACTAAAAGGTGAGAAGTATCTTTGCAGGTCAGGACTGATAGAAAGGATGGAGTCTTACTTTTTATGTTCAACATTCCCCCCAAAATGACCTAAAAGGTGATAAAAACACGTTAGCACACAGACAGACACAGATGTGATCAACTCTGATGGACAGAAATACCTTTTCTGTGAATGACGTCTCCACATTATGAAGATCAGGACAGAGATTAAAACTGTTCCCATCATCACTGCTGTCCATATTAGAGCCAGTCCTCCAGAAAAGAAGCTCCATCAGATGTTGATTCAAACAGAGAAGCACCAACATCACAGCATGAGAGCAGGAACTTACTGCCAGGGCCGTGAACAGATCCAGGATCCACATCCAGACCTGATTGAAGAAGCTCTGGCAGCTTTTTACCGTAGACTTGGAGGCAGGTTCTTCCTTTCAGAGACCCTTCAGGGTCTGCGTTGAACAAACAGAGAAAACATCCTCCATCCTCCTCTGAAACGTTCCTCACAATGATGGAGCTGTTCTGCATCCCAGAACTGATGAGGACTTTTCCTCTGAACTTAGGAACCACTCGTTCTCCATACAGCTCGCTGTAAGATCCTATGTTTTCCTCTGATCCTGATACAATTTTCTGCCACGTGACTTGAAGGACGTCTTTAGGTTGTGTGAGTCGACAGCTGAGATGAGCTTCTCCTCCAGCTGCTGCCGTCACAGTCTGCTGAGTTTGAACCACGGATGTCTCACCTGCAGGAGCACAGAGGAGAAAAACACATTTAGTCCACATGAACCATCACAGCAAACAGTCACATAGAAAGAACACATTTTGTCTGCAAAGTGTTAAAATCAGACAATCTGAAAAGAAAATCCCTTTGCACAGAAAAATGTCAACATTTAACTTCTAATGAACCTATTTTAAGGTTCAAACAAAGAGGGAAAAAGCTAAATGGTGCATCTTATATAGCGCTTTACAGTCACTGTCCCTTTCACCAACGTGCATACACACACACACACACACACACACACACTAATATCAGCTCCACTGCAGGACACCAGCACCAACCTATGGCCATCAGGAGCAGCATGGGGTTCAGTGTCTTGTCCAGAAATACTTCAACACACGAGCATTTCAGTGGTAACAGGATAACGGGACACTGTTGTCCTGGAAGTTGAACAGGTGTCTCTGTTCCACAGACAGAACAGGAAGCACTGACGGTTCTGCCGTTGACCTCAGCTCTTCTAATCTGGTGATGCATGTAGAAGTTTCACTGTTCAATCACTGCAGCAAGCGACTACACTGCACCATACAATGTTCATGCATATATATGCAAAAAAGAGCAAAAAAAAAACATGATGGAATCCCTGATCACCTACACACTAGAACTTTTCAAAATAAAAGTAAGTCTGTGTGTGTGTGTGTGTGGGGGGGGGGGGGGCTCACAATTACATCGAAGTTACTGTCAGTATGCACTTCTGACACTAGACACAAGCATCTGTCTGACCTTTGGTGGAAAGTAAGTTCACAGAAGTGACCTGCATGACCCACAAAAAGCCCATTGAGACGACTGTTGTTGTGAATTTGGGCTATATAAATAAATTCATTTGAAGTATTTTTAGACAAAATATAGAACAAAATAATTGTCTGCATTTCATGCAAAAAAACATGATTTCACTCACCTTTTGATACAAAGAACAAAAGAAAAAAATATAAACGAGACTTCCCCATGACGGCCGAAGTTTGAATTTCTTCTTCTTCTACTACTACTACTACTTCCGGTGGTTTAAATAGCGGGAGGACCAAATGACAAAATGCAATACCGCCGCCTAGTGTGTTGGAGTGAGGGACCGCCTAATTTTTTTTCTTTTTTTTTTAATTCATGTACATAGAAACCAAGTTAGGGTGAGCAAACATTTCAAATGCGCATACCAAAAACAAAACCAACAACAAAAACAAATAACACAAAGGCAAGGCAACAATTTAAAATAACAATGACACTGAAAATAATCAGAAAATTACATAAAAAAATATGTTAGACAGAGGCCACGTTTTTTTCTGTTTACTTAAATGAATGTTTGCACAAAAATAACAAGATTGATGACATCAGAAACGTCCGGGTCCAGGTTTTCCATAAAGAAGAGAACATCAGTTAAAGAAAATCATATTAAAAACTTTGAGTGACAACCAATGATGAATATCAGTCCAGAATCTTTGTATCTGTTTGCAACTTTAAAAGAGATGTTCTAATGTTTCAGATGAACAGAAAATACGTGGTTTGGATTGAAACTTAAATCTTCATATGTAAAAAATCTTTAACCGGGTAACTTTTATATTATTATAAAAAGCGTTTCTGTTGTTTTAGATGCAAGCTTTTATTTTGGGTATAAAGAAAATGAATTGTCTATCAGGGGGGTTTCTAGGTCGCGTCTATTGTTTGTACTAAAGTTTTAGAAACAATTTAGTTTAAAGGTTAGAGTTACTGATTTATTGTTGCATTTCTTTTAATCTTTTATGGGGATATAATTAATGTTTAACTCTGGGAAGTGTGGTGTGATTGTATTAATGTAGTATGAATAAGACTAAGTAAAGGTTTGGGAATTGCTTTACAGGCTTTGTTATTACAGTTACTAGAATCCTTAATTGTGTATTTGGTTATAAACTCGTATGATAACAGCATCAGTACACATTGTCACAAACTAAAAACACACCATTATCATACCACTCAGACATTTCTAGTTTAGTTCCAGAAAACAGTATTTTGGGGGGAGAAGTTGTGGTTTAAAAGCATTTTCCCAAATTCTAATGCTTGCTTGTAAAGGTTTGACAGTTTCCATGGTTGTTTTGATATTTGTGTCTGGTTTTGGGAAAAGGGATGTAAAGCCTCTATTCATTGTAGGTGATAACATGTGTTTGTCTATCTATCCATTTGATGTCATTCCATCATAATTCCATCAGGTCCTGCTGACGTCCCACTGGCCATTTGGGAAACATCCGTATGAAGTTCATCTGAGGTGAGGTCAGATTCTGTGAAATTTCTGAATTTCTTATTTATTTTAGGGGTTTTATCCTGAATTAACTTTTCAAATAAGGAGGTGATGTGACTTGAATAGTGAGAAGTATGAAGGTTTTTTTTTATAAAAGTTAGTGATAAATCCTTAACAGTGTTTTGGTCTTTGACTTGAAAGTTTTCAGTCTGTTTAAGTGAAAAAAGTAAGTCGAATTTATTTCTCCGTCTTCAGTTCACTTTGCTGTCGAATGAATAAATGCTCCTTTTTCTTTTTGTGCATAGAAATCTTTTCATTTGAATTTAAGTTGGTTAATTTCAGTGACATTCTCCTCACTTAGGTGAGTTAAATTACAAAATGTGTTTAATTTGGAAATGATTTCAGTCTGAACTTTTTGTTTTCTCCTAGCCAATAATTTTTTTTTCTACTAAAGCTGTTTTTCTATTATTACATTTGAACCACTCCCATCTGCCAATATGAGACACAGGTACTATATTGCTTTAATTTCAAGAATAAGTGATTTATTTTTTTCTTTTTACAAATGTTTTCATTCTTCATAAGGTTGTCATTGAGTTTCCAGTGGGATGTTCCTGTTTGAGGTCAAAGTTTGATTAGGTTAGAAATTTACTTTTATTTTTTTATTTTAAAATCCCTCTGGGTTTCATATTGAAATTTTGATGTACAGTTTATTGTTTAATATTCCTTACTTCATGTCATTTTTATTGTATGAATAAAGTTTTAAGTATGAAAATAAAGTTGTGTAGAAAACTTCATTTTATCATTCCTCCCATGAACTTTACTTTTCAGTCAAGATAGAAAACTGCTGGACTTTTAGCGAAACAAACATTGAGAAATTATTTGTTTGTTAAATGTTTAATTGTTGATCACTTCTGGCTAAAATGTTAAAACTGGTGTTTATTTAAATTTCCTGGTCTTTTTCAATCAGTTTAAAAACAAACACAAAATATTTGTAATAATACTTATTGACAATTGGGAATGTTGAGACTTATTTTTAATGTTTTTTTTTCATATATCAAAATATTTAACATTGAATATTTAATTTTTTTATTTTACTCAAATATTCCAAGCAAATATCTCTCTCTCCATATCTATCTATCTATCTATCTATCTATCTATCTATCTATCTATCTATCTATCTGTCTATCTGTCTGTCTATCTATCCTCGTATTTATTTCAAATCTATATTTATTCCATTCGTTTATTCGTTTTTTTTCAGGATCATATAAAAACAGAATAAAACTTTATTGATACCACCACAGAGGAAGTGATCTTATAGCAATATTAAAAACAGCAGAAAGATAATAAATAACACTAAAAATATCCTGAAAAGTTTAATGAAAACAATAATTATAAAAGGTTCTACAATTTAACATTTTACTTTAATCATTGTGGGTCCTGAGCTTCATCTTTGTGTGGTGACGTCATAAACTCCCGCGCTTTAGTGATTTATTTGTAACCAATAGAAAGCGCCCATTCACTTTTCTGCGCCTATTCCTACCAACAAGCGCGGAGGACCCATAGCAACCAATGACATACATTTGGCTTGGGCCCTTTGTCCAATCAGCGGCGACTACCGTTGATTTAATCAGCCAATGGCGTTTCACTCGGGCTGTGTGACCGAAGCGAGATCTGCCGGGTTCTTTTCGCCGTTTCTCCGCCCGGCTGGTCTTTTCTGATCTCACGGCAATGGCGGAGCAGCAGCAGTTCTACCTCTTGCTGGGTAATCTCATGAGCCCCGACAACAATGTCAGGAAACAAGCGGAGGTAAGAAGACCCTACCGGGGCTGACAGTGTCTGAGAGGCCTCCGAAAATTGGGCGACGGGATTAGCTGTGTGTGCTAACCGCTAACTGCTGGCAGCGCGAGCGCACGTCAGAGCGCGAGCCCATGTGCGAACCGTAGCGGACCATGTTGCGTAGTTTAGCAGTCAGAAAGGAGCGCTTTAGATCGCCGGCTCGTCCGTGACACCGGGCACACACGCGAGCGCGTGTGTCCGCGTGTCCCTCGGGGGCATCGGTAGAAAGTGAAACGCCTGTTTTCCCCGCTGCTTGAGCAGACTCTCCAGCTGATTCTGAAGCTAGTCCTCTAGCAAGATGTACACAGGAAGTAGCGTGGAGCTAATAGCCACGAATGATGCTAGTAGGTCTGTTAGCTGAAATCCTCAGCTACTACTACTAGCGCTGATTCATAGAACCGTAGGAACGTGGCGACACCCGCGGACAGACCGTCCGACCGGACAGGACTCCTGACCCGCCTACTGGCCCCGCTCAGCTCCGGGACTTTCTTCGGCTTCTCCCGGGGTTTGTTTGAGTTTCCCGGCGTTTCCTTCCCCCGCACACACACATCCACGTCCAGGTTTTCCTCTCAGCAGCAGCAGCAGCAACAGGGCTGTGGTGCAGCGTCCTGTCTGTTCTCAGTCAGCATTTCTCTTTAGAGCACAGACTGACCGTCGCGGTGCTAAGCTCTCCTTTATCCAGTCCGGAACTCACTATCTATGGCCTTCTACCTTCCAACAAAACACTTCCATCTGCTTTAGTGCCTCCAACTCTGGTTGAACACTGATGCCTGTAACATAAAGGCATGATGGAGTCATCAGCCTGAATCCTTCAGACTAGAAACCTCCTGTTTATATACTCAATATTATATGTATATTCCTATAAATACTTATAAACATCCTTATATATTATAAAATTTCAGGCAGAAAATGATAAATAAATACTCTTTTATAAAGCTAAGTTTAAAATTGGATTAAAATACGCACATAAGATAAAAAAGTTGGTTCATTTTTCTTCCGTTTAAATCACATGAAGAATAAAACGTCTTTTTGTTTGACGATTCAGTATTTTAGCAGCTATTTGATTATTTATTCTACTGGCAGACTGTTCAGTGTCTGTTTGTAAATGTGTGTAAATTTACTGTCATAGAAGCCTTGAGTTTTCAAGTCTTTCTCTGAGCTGATTTTGAATATTTAGTGCAGCTTCATTTGAATTTACTATCACTGGTTGAGGACTTTACCTCCTCCTGGTGTTGCTGCACCGGTTCTCCTCCCGTCCGTGTCTGTATTGTAAAGATCTCCACCCAGACTTCAGTCTTGGCGTTGATGGCGTCCTGACGGTTCAGTCTTTTCTTGACGATCATCTTTTGTTTTCTTCGCCTCCAGATTAGCATCTCAAAAGAGCTTCAGGGTTTCTGGCTTTACTAGTTTGTCTTTCAGACGCTCAGAAACGCGGATTTTAAAAAGCTTCACGCTGTCAGTCGTTTGGGGGGTTGATTCCCTGGTATCTCCCCCCCCCCCTCATCCGTCTGCTCTCCTGCAGGAAACGTACGACAACATCCCAGGACAGAACAAGATCTCCTTCCTGCTGCACGCCATCAGGGATGCTTCGGCCGCAGAAGAGGTTTGTCCCGAAGCTTCTGAGAGACTTTCAGAGAGGAGGGTAAAAGCATTGGACAGGGGGCAGATCTTCTGTATTTCAGATGCCCCCCTCAGGTTGGTTTTAGTTAACTGCCAGCTGCTTGGGACGCCATGTTTGCTCTCAACTTCAGCGGCGATATTTTTAGTCCTGAAATTGGAGCAGCAGGAGTGAGTCTGTCACTCAAACATGGCTGTCCCTCCTCTTTTGTTTACTAGTTTCATTTTTGTAAGATGTTCCATTTGGGAGTCATTATTGGATTTGTTTTAGTTGTGAGCCTTACACTTGGTCATAAAGTCTGAAGCTGCTGCGCTCTCAGGTCAGACAGATGGCGGCGGTTCTGCTGCGGCGGCTGCTGTCCTCCTCCTTCGAGGAAATCTACCCGGGTCTGACCC
Source organism: Oryzias curvinotus (assembly GCA_023969325.1). Classification (NCBI taxonomy): domain Eukaryota; kingdom Metazoa; phylum Chordata; class Actinopteri; order Beloniformes; family Adrianichthyidae; genus Oryzias; species Oryzias curvinotus. The sequence continues at coordinate 10,924,694 of CM043707.1, read as the reverse complement.
TGGAGATGCAGACCGCCGTGAAGACGGAGCTGCTCAGCAGCATCCAGCAGGAGACCTCGCCAAACATCCGCAAGAAGGTCTGCGACATCGCCGCCGAGCTCTGCAGGAACCTCGTGGGTACGGCCGAGCTCCTCCGGCGCCGCCTTCTGCCCTTTCCGGGTCTTCAGTCTGAAACTTTGACTCCTGTTCCTGCAGATGACGATGGGAACAACCAGTGGCCGGAGGTGCTGAAGTTCCTGTTCGACTCTGTGAACTCTGAGGACGTGGGGCTGCGGGAAGCCGCCCTGCACGTCTTCTGGTAAGCTCCGCCCACCTCCGACTCGGTTCTTTGTGCTCTGAAGCTCACCGGTCCCTCTTCCCCTTTTCCTCAGGAACTTCCCAGGAATCTTCGGCAACCAGCAGCAGCACTACCTGGAGGTGATCAAGCGCATGCTGGTTCAGTGCATGCAGGACCAGGCCCACCCTCAGGTAGGAGCCCAGACACGCCGCCCCCCTCCCACGGCTGTTTGCGTCCTGCTGAACGTGTCGCCGTCTTCTCCACAGATTCAGAATCTGGCCGCTCGGGCCGCGGCGGCGTTTGTTCTGTCCAACGAAGGAAACACGGCGCTGCTGAAGCACTTTGCAGACCTGCTGCCGGGAATCCTGCAGGTATGAAGCAGAACATCCGTGACCGTTTCTGACCCGTGTCACCACCCGGAACAGACACGGATCATCCTGGGAGGCTGTTGGGTGGAAAAAAACTTCTTAAACTTTTAAACGGCATTCCAGAAGTTCTGCCATGTTTGGATTTGTCAAACAACCCGCCGCCGCCGCCTGCACCAACGCACGTCTTTTCTGAGCAGGTGGTGAACGAGTCGTGCTATCAGGGAGACGACTCGGTGCTCAAGTCTCTGGTGGAAATCGCCGACACGGCGCCCAAATACCTGAGGCCCAACCTGGAGGCCACGCTGCAGCTCTGCCTGAAGGTACGCTCCGACACGCCCCCTTTCGTCTCCACGGTGACCCGGCCGTGTCTGACCTGTGCCCCCTGCCCCCCCCTGCAGCTCTGCTCCGACGCGAACCTGGCCAACATGCAGAGGCAGCTGGCCTTGGAGGTCATCGTCACGCTGTCGGAGACGGCGGCCGCCATGCTGAGGAAACACACGGCGATCGTGGCTCAGAGCGGTGAGGAGCTTTTTCCAAGAAAATCCTCATTTGGGGACAAACTTGAGGTTTTCCTTTTATATGGAATTTTGATATGAATTACATTCTGCATAAATGTGGATGTTTTTTCCAGTTTCTGCTCATTTGAAAAAAATAATTAATCAGTTAAGCAGAAAAGGACAGAAACATTTTTGGTTTGCCCCCCCAGTGCCTCAAATGTTGGCGATGATGGTGGACCTGGAGGATGACGAGGAGTGGGCGATGGCCGACGAGCTGGAGGACGATGACTTTGACAGGTGAGGATCTGCCCTGCGGGTTTCCCGCCCTTTTTTCTTCCCCCTGTTGCGGTTCCGCTGAAAGTGGGGGGGCTTTTGTCTGCAGCAACGCCGTGGCCGGGGAGAGCGCCCTGGACAGAATCGCCTGCGGACTCGGAGGGAAGATCATCCTGCCCATCATCAAGCAGCACATCATGCAGATGCTGCAGAACTGTGAGGAAAACCCTCTGGGGGTGGGGGTTCAAACCCCAATGGAGGGGGCGGGGTCTTAAAGTGATTCCCTGTGTGTGCAGCCGACTGGAAGTACCGGCACGCGGGGCTGATGGCCCTGTCTGCCATCGGGGAGGGCTGTCACCAGCAGATGGAGGCCATCCTCCAGGAGATCGTCAGCTACGTGCTCCTCTTCTGCTCCGACTTTGTAAGGGGAGGGGCCTGCACCTCTGGGGTGTGGCCTGCAGGAGGTGTATCTAAGTTCCTTCTTCTCCGCAGCATCCAAGGGTGCGCTACGCCGCCTGCAACGCCATTGGACAGATGGCCACGGACTTCGCTCCGACGTTTCAGAAGAAGTTCCACGATAAGGTCAGAGCTCCAACTTCCTGGATTCTGGTCCGGATCAGGCCGGGAACGTGAAGGAGCTTCTGTGGTTTTTCCTTCAGGTGATCGCGGCGCTCCTCCAGACCATGGAGGACCAGAACTTCCCCCGGGTGCAGGCGCACGCCGCCGCCGCGCTCATCAACTTCACAGAGGACTGTCCCAAGTCCATCCTCATCCCGTACCTGGACAACCTGCTGCAGCACCTTCACGTCATCATGGTGGGGAAGCTGAACGAGGTAAAGGCGCGCTCTCCGGGGTTTGACGCGTCCGCCAGGAGCTCCGCCCCCTCACGGGATCTTTTCTCCCCCAGCTGATCCAGAAGGGAAACAAGCTGGTGCTGGAGCAGGTGGTGACGTCCATCGCCTCCGTGGCCGACACCGCCGAGGAGAAGTTCGTGCCGTACTACGACCTCTTCATGCCCCCCCTCAAACACATCGTGGAAAACGCCATGCAGAAGGAGCTCCGCCTCCTGCGGGGGAAGACCATCGAGTGCATCAGCCTGATCGGCCTGGCTGTAGGGAAGGAGAAGGTGGGTTTTTCTCAGGAGGGGGACGGCTCTCGGTCTTTAGCTCCGCCTCCTCATGCCGCCTTTTCTTCCGGTCCAGTTCATGCCAGACGCGTCCGCCGTCATGCAGCTGCTCCTCAAGACCCAGACGGACTTCAACGACCTGGAGGACGACGACCCTCAGGTAGGAGGAGCCTAACGCGGAGCTCTCCTGGTGTCTGAAGCCACTCCCCTTCAGTGTGCTCCTCCCCCTGCTCCAGATCTCCTACATGATCTCGGCCTGGGCCCGCATGTGTAAGATCCTGGGGAAGGAGTTCCAGCAGTACCTGCCCGTGGTGATGGGCCCCCTCATGAAGACCGCCTCCATCAAGCCCGAGGTGGCGCTGCTGGACAGTAAGTGGCCGCTCTGGACGCGCAGACACGGTTGGCGGGCGGTGGGACTGACGCGTGTCTGCAGCTCAGGACATGGAGGACATGTCGGAGGACGACGGCTGGGAGTTCGTCAACCTGGGAGACCAGCAGAGCTTCGGCATCAAGACGGCGGGGCTGGAGGAGAAGGCCACGGCCTGCCAGATGCTGGTGAGACGCCGGCCGGTAGTTTGTGTTTAGAACTTTTCCATGAAGAGGAAGTTTATTTTGAAAGTTGGACCTCATTTAAAGTTTATTTTAGAAAGTCTATCCAGGTTTACTGTCAATTAATTTAGACTTGAATCAGCTCCATTGTTTCTATAGTTTAGCCGTCTGGATTTAGTAGTTGATTTCGGGTTTTTGCTCAATTAATCATAAATCTAGCTTAAGCAAATTTAGGTTATTCTTTTTGATGAAGAGTTGAGAAATGATTTTCAGTCAGTTAGGAATTCTAATGAACCCTTCAGGTAAAATGTCTTTGACTTTTTTGCTCTTCTGCCACTTTTCACCCCTTTTTTTGGCACATTTAGATTTTATTTGGGTAATATTTCTATATTATTCGGTTAGTGTTTAGTCATTTCATTCATATAGTTTATTTATTCCTTATTTAGCTTTTCTACATTTAAGTTTTGTGATTTTTTTTTTATTTTTATTTTATTTTTTAGTATGTTTTCAGCTCCATTTGACATTTTTCCCCTTTAATAACAGTTTTTCTGTGTAATTTATCTTTAAATTTGTTATTTTTTCTATATTATTCAGACTCTAGATTTGACTCGTTTATTTCATCATCGTTTAGTTTTTTGTTTTTTTTAGCCTCCATCATTTCAGCTCCATTCAACTGAATTTCCTCCCGGTAGTGTGAGTTTGGTTTTCAGGAGTTGTGTGTTTTGTGTTGTAATTGTGTGTCCTGCTCGTCGTCTTGCAGGTTTGTTATGCCAAAGAGCTGAAGGAGGGCTTTGTGGGCTACACGGAGCAGGTGGTGAAGCTGATGGTTCCTCTGCTCAAGTTCTACTTCCACGATGATATCCTTTTGTTCCTGTGACTCAGACCGTCCTGGAACCCCGGCGGGGCTTTTGGCTGCTCTCCTGTTTGTGATGTCGGGGCGTAAACGTTGGGGTTCTAAGTCCAGGCGCTTCCTTGACCGTGTCACGCGTGCGAGTGGCGGCGGCCGAGTCCATGCCTCTCCTCCTGGAGTGCGCTCAGGTCCGAGGCCCGGAGTACCTGACCCAGATGTGGCTGTTCATGTGCGACGCGCTCATCAAGGCCATCGGCACGGAGCCGGACTCGGACGTGCTGTCGGAGATCATGCACTCTTTCGCCAAGGTGAGGCCTCGCCGTTTGTCTGAACGTGGTTACCGCGGCGGCGCTTGAACCCGGGCGGCGTTTCCTGCTTCCAGTGCATCGAGCTGATGGGCGACGGCTGTCTGAACAACGAGCACTTCGAGGAGCTGGGCGGCATCCTGAAGGGGAAGCTGGAGGAACATTTCAAGAACCAGGAGCTCAGGCAGAGTGAGGCGTCGGCACGCTGCGACCTTTGACCTCCTGTGTGTGTTTTTACTAAGTTGTGTCTGCGTTTGCAGCCAAGAGGCAGGACGAGGATTACGACGAGCAGGTGGAGGAGACCCTGAAGGACGAGGTAACGCCTTCACAATAAGAGTCTTAGGTGGTCACAGTGCTGCAGGTCTCAGCCGTTTGTCCATCAGGACGAGAACGACGTCTACATCCTGACCAAGGTGTCGGACATCCTGCACTCGGTGTTCAGCAGCTACAAGGAGAAGGTGCTGCCGTGGTTCGAGCAGCTCCTGCAGCTCATCGTTCAGCTCATCGTAAGTGTTCCTCACGGGGGGGGGGGGCCTTGGGCTGGACGCCGCCTCAGAGGTGTGAAGGCCGCCTCCCATTTGTCCGCAGAGCTCCGCCCAGCCGTGGGCCGACCGGCAGTGGGGGCTGTGCATCTTTGACGACGTGGTGGAGCACTGCAGCCCCGCCTCCTTTAAGTACGCCGAGTACTTCCTGCAGCCCATGCTGCAGTCGCTGTGCGACAAGAGCCCCGAGGTCCGGCAGGCGGCCGCGTACGGCGTGGGGGTCATGGCTCAGTTCGGCGGGGAGAACTATCGCCCCTTCTGCTCAGGTAGGAAGCGGCTCGGAGGAGCGGAGGTCAACGCTGGGGGGGGGGCTTCCCTCAGAAGGATTGACCAGATTTCCAGGTCTCATCAAGATGCTCCAAATGCTAAAATGTAATATTTCAGGGCTTCTTTACGTACGAACAAAGTTGACTCCTCCCCCTTCATTAGGAGTAAATGCATCAAAAGCATCTCTAGTCTTTAAAGTAAATCTTTCTGATGATCAATTGTCACCATAATCCAATCACTGAATCTTAGCTGCAACTTAATCCAATCAAACAAACTCTGTCCCTGGCGATCAATTATTCGTCACTTTAACCAATCAAAACGGTTGTTTTCTTATTGTCGAATTCAGTTTCAAAGTAAAACATCACAATTTAAATGCATTTATACCAAAATAAAAGAGCCAGAATTAAGGCTGAGGGACCAACAGGCACATTTCTGTTAAAAATGGTTAATTTTAAAGTTCCTTGGTATTTTTCTGATGGAGGACATTTAGTTGGACAATTAAGCTCAAATGTTGCACTTCTGAATATTTCTTCAAATTGTTTGATTTGACAAAAAAAAAGCAGTTTGAAAAAAACAATGGGTGGGGCCACATGCTTCCTGCTCCGCCCCATTCTGATGCTTCCACTTGTAGTTTTTTTTTCCCCCTCCCCTAATGCTCATCATGCACTTCTAACATTGTGAGGGGCTGTAAGCTAGTGGGAAGCAGAGCTCTGTGTTATGGCTGAAGGGTCCTGCCCACAACTCTGAGGTGAATTTTTGGTGAACTCCTGACAGGTTTTTAGATTTTTGGCTAAAAACTGCATAATTATAATAATCCCCCCCCTTAAAAACTAAAACGTATACATTTGTTTCCTGGATACAAAAAAACCTAATCAAACCTCAGCATGCTAAAATGTTGTTTCTCTAAAGAGAACATGTATGAATATCTTTAGTGTAAATGATACTAAACCTGCTAGAATTTCATAAAATCTTTGGAAAATGTACAAATAACAGCCACTGTATTAGAAAATCAATCATCAATGCTGTTCTTGAATTCCTTTTCTTGTTGTGACATAAAATATCATTTTTAATGCACTAATAGTGTCCTCCCCCTTCAGGTTTTAATTAAAATAATGAAAGAAGATTGGAATTTAAGGAAAACTGCATCAAATTCAGGCTTTTTGTGATGCATCAATATTAAATAGTGACCAAAAGGTCCTGGAGGGTCTGATTCTCAGTTCAATAAAAACATTAATTCTGATTTTTAAATGATAAACTAAAACATTTCTGCAAACGCAGAGACTCAAAGAGGTGGATCCCACAAACCTGGAATAACCGGGAACGTTTCAGATGAAGCTTCCTGACTGGTTTGAGGTTTTTCCTTTTTTTTGCTTTGGCTGACGGGGTCTCTGGTTTCTCTGCAGAGGCGCTCCCCCTGCTGGTCACGGTCATCCAGGCGCCGGACTCGCGCTCCAAGGAGAACGTCAACGCCACGGAAAACTGCATCTCCGCCGTGGGAAAGCTCATGCGGTTCCGCCCGGAGTGCGTCAACGTCAACGAGGTCCTCCCTCACTGGCTGGGCTGGCTGCCGCTCAACGAGGACAAGGAGGAGGCGGTCCACACCTTCGACTTCCTGTGCGACCTCATCGAGAGGTGGGTTTGAGCCCGCAGCGGCCCGAGTCCCGACCCCGCACGCCTGCGCTGACCCGTCTCCTCTTTGCAGCAACAACCCCATCGTGCTCGGGCCCGACAACGCCAACCTCCCCAAGATCTTCGTCATCATCGCCGACGGCGTCGCAAACGAGTCGATCAAGAGCGAAGACGCGTGCAGCAAACGGCTCGCCAACGTCATCCGCCAAGTGCAGGTGCCGTGTTTCCTTGATTCATAAAACGGCGTCCGTGTCAGACGGCGTGCTGTCCCGTGTGTGACGGCGTGCTGTGACGGCGTTCTCTCTCCCTCAGGTGTCGGGCGGTTTATGGACGCAGTGTGTCTCCGGTCTGAACGAGAAGCAGCAGAAAGCCGTCCAGGACCTGCTGAACGCCGCCGCCTGAGCCCCTCCCTTCCTCTCCCCCCCAAAAAATAAAAACCACCCAGAAGTTCCTGGACTCTCAGACTCCCCCTCTCCCCCCCCTTTCTTCCTACTGCTCTGATCTGTTAAAGTGAAGGCCCGCCCCCCTCCCCGTCTAGAGACGTGCATTCAGACACTTGGAGCAGGCGGGACGACTCCACGTGGGACTCGGCGCTCATCGGACTGCGGGGCTAAGGGGGGGCCATGGGGTGGGGGGGCGTAGGAAATGGACGTTGTCGTGGACTGAGCTGCTAAACGAGCTGCGAACGGGCCGACCGCTGCCCGCCTATGTGAAAATGATGATTTTGTTTTTTTTGTATTCTCTTGTTCCGTGTTCCCATGGTTACCGTTTGGGAGAAAATGGCCTTTTTTTCTGCCGGAGGTGGGGGGGCCGTCCGTTCAGCAGTAGCAGCATGTTAACGGTTAGAAGAGTTAGAACATTAGAGTTCTCTAGTCCGGGCCGACAGACTTTGGACGCGTTCACATTTTTTTTTTTCTTGTTTTTTTTTTTTTAAACTGTTCTCGCCCCTTTAGGTAGCAGCTGGAGGCGCCGACCTTCGTCTCTGAAGGTCACTTCGGAGCTTCGACTGTAGAGTATTTGTAAAGGAGTGCTGCTGTTCACTCGACTTTATGACCCGTTCAGTCCTGCAGATATGAAATTCCAAAAGTTAATAAACTGCATTTGAGAAGAAGCCTGAGCATCGTCACGTTTGAGTTTTTGAGTGGAACCGGGCGTCTGCCGGGGCGTCAGCCGGGGCGTCAGCCGGGGCGTCTGCAGCAACGTCTGCAGCAACGTCTGCAGGGGCGTCTGCAGGGGCGTCTGCAGGGGCGTCTGCAGGGGCGTCTGCAGGGGCGTCTGCAGGGGCGTCTGCAGCAACGTCTGCAGGGGCGTCTGAAGCAACGTCTGAAGCAACGTCTGCAGAAACTAAAGGTCGAGTCGCACAGCCACGACCGGCGTTTTGCTCGTGTTGGACGGAGGGAAATTGGTCATACGTGGAAAAGTTGTGGCCTTAAGTGACATTTCTACAGATGTTTCACGATAGAAAAGTACCAATAAACCACCAAAGAACACAAACATGTTTATATGCAATTCATTAGTGATTCATGTGCGTCGTATCCGCGGTGGTACATGTGTGAAAAGTCCGTCAGACCCACGTGGAACGGTCCTGGAGGGCCAGACGTTTCTGTACGCATCTCGTAAAAATCACCCACCTTTGCGTAAGATTTGCGTGTCAACTAAGCGGTGTAATTCTTTTGAAAACCTTGACGGACTTCTGTGTCGAAGGAAGAGCACAAACACCCCCCCCCCCCCCTCCCCCCTTATGAGTTATGTATAAACGCGTGGATCCTGAAAAAACAAAGGTCAAAGGTGGAAAAAGTGCAGATTGTGCGTAGCGGCTGTGTGACGCGGAGTTTCCATGAACTGCATCATGGGCCGGGTATGACTGGATGTGGCGTCACGCGTAGAAAGTTTCCATGGCGACCACTTTCACCCGTCAATAGTGGAGGCCCCACCCCTACCACTTTAAAGGAAGCTTCACGAAATCTGTCAAACTTGTTTGTAAGTTGGATGAGGGGGGGCCAGCAGGCTCCACCTACTTTTATTGGTCAGTTCATGTGGAGATGAAGGTATCGGATCCAGAACGCTTCTTCTGACCAATAGGAGGACAGAGTGATGTCTGTGGGATTTTGTGGGTTCGAGTTGAGTTTTCACCTGATTGTCTACAGGAAGACTCTTTTCCCAGCATGCCTCCTGGGAGGGAAATATCCAGATGTTAGATGTCGGCTTGTCTGGTGTTTTCTTTCTGCTCGTGACGGAAGAGGCGGGGCCTGAGCGGAGCAGCCATGCTTTATTGGGACACCAACACATTAACTTACAGCTTTTGAAACGGCCATGAGAATGAGGTTTACGCTGGAGGAGGAGGAGGTTCTGGCTCCAGACGTCCTCTGAGGCTGGAAGCTAACACGGAAGGAGGGGGCGGAGTCCCAGACCAGCTGGGAGCTTCAGAGCGGCGTGGAGACGACCTTCGGCGCTCTCAGCAGAGGGCAGATCCGCTCCAGGCGTTTAGTGCACTTTGTCTACGACTACCAGACGTTTGTGAGGAACAGAGTATTCATGGAGGCGGTGAAGATCAGGAGAACCTTTGAGCTCAACGATAAAACGGGATTTAGTGGGAGTTCTCCTCACGAGACCAACCGGCTCCCTCTAGTGTTCTTCCTCCTACTGGAGCATGTCCACAAACGCGTCGAACTCGTCGATGTTCTTCTCGTAGACGCGCAGCTTCTCCGGGAGCGAGTCCTGCGTGGAGAGACGGAGCGTTCAGAGTCTGGAGGAAGCGGACGCTCGCAGGAACGGAAAACGCCGCTCACCAGGTCGTCGGCCATGGACTGGGAGCTGATGTGGAGCGACAGGCTGGTCAGCTGGGGGGGGTTCTGGAACTCTCTGTAGAACGTGCCCAGGTCCATCGGCAGGAGGTCGTCCTTGGAGAAGGCCGGACGCTGCGGACAAACGCGGATGGGAACTCAACTGCAGGAATTCTATCACAATCATACAACACAAACAGGAATTCTGGCGGAGAAGGAATTCTGCGATAACGGGTTCCTGAAGCTCCATCACGCCTCGTCCTGACCAGAGGAGTCGACACTAACAAGATAAACTCCGTCAGCTGATGGAGAAGCCATGAAAGCATCCGAAAACACGCAGAACAGGAGAAACGGATGAAGCTTCAATAACCCAATGTTTTGACTTAAAGATCGGAGACTTTCTTCAGAACTTTGATCTCCAAAGTTCTTCTGGGTTCTGATCACTTCTGGATTTTTCTTTAATTTGGAGCCGCGGAAGTCTTAAAAGAATCATGTTAACCTTTGAAGTCCTTAGAGGCTGCTCTTATTTTGAAAATCCAATCTACGTCTCATACTGAAAACACAATATTGTTTTTTTATATTTGTCTAAGTAAAGAGACTTTTGCATTATAAATCTATGACATTAATCTCATTAGTTCTCAATTTTTTTAACTTATGGTCTTAAAATTTTAGTCTAGTTTCTCCCGCAGATCATCGAGGTTTTATCTCCTCATTTTTTTATTTCTTTCTCATACTTTTACAACTTCTTTTAAAATTATGACTATTTTTTTCTCATAATGTTACAACCTTATACTTGTATTTTTAGATTTTTCATAGTGGCCCAAACGCTGTCGTAAACATTTCCATTCTTTGCTGGACAAAAAACACTCAAAATTCTAAGAAAACATGGAAATGGGCGGAGCCTCAGTGTCAGAATGACCTCGGGAACCAGAAAAGGAGCAACATGTTGCTGCAAAAACACAGCTCCATCACGCCTCATCCTGACCAGAGGAGTCATCCCTCACAACATAAACTCCGTCAGCTGATGGAGAAGTCACGGAAGAAAGCATCCAAAAAACGGGCAGAACATCCAACTTCTCCAGAAACGGATGAAGCTTCAACGGTCAGAGACCTACTTCAGAGCTTTGGTCGCCAGAGTTCTTCTGGTTTTTTCTTTTATTTGGAGCCACAGAAGTCTTAAAATAATCATGTTAACTTGTAATCAGCATCTGGCTTCATGTCAGTGTTTAGAGTCTGCTTTTATTTTGAAAATCCAATCTATGCCTTACACTGAAATACATATACATCTAATTACATTTGTCCTAGTAAAGAGACTTTAGCCTGATAAAAGCATGACATTAATCTCACTGGTTCTCGTTTTGTACCTTATGGTATTAAAACTTTAGTCTAGTTCAGGGGTCGGCAACCTTTTTTACTCAAAGAGCCATTTGGGACCGCCCCTAATGAAAAAAAAAGCACTCGGAGCCACAACCCGTTTTGACATCATTATATATATTATGCATGTATATATTATATCAAGGGTGCTCATTAAGTCGATCGCGATCGATTTTCAAGGACATGAGTGTAGATCACGGTCCAGAAAAGATTTTTAAAAAAAGTACTTCTTTCTTTTCATCGTCATGTTTATTTGTTACATGTTTATTTCAACATTATTGTTTATGTACTGATGATTAAAAACTACACAGTGAGTTTACATAAAGATACTTTTGTATTAACAGATGAAGCGTTTTATTACAAAGACAGAAAGCAGCAACCGTCGTATTCATGCTCTGCTGTAAACGGTGCAATGCGGGGAGCATCGTGGCATATTATGAGGCATTTGGCGCTGCTGGCTCTGTATTGTTGAACCTTTCGCTGCGCGATGACTTCTCTTTTTCTCTCGTCTTTCCGACCGTGGTCAGAAGCGCAGGGGAGATTTCCTCCAGAGCTGAAGGCAATTCTCCTTCGGGGTTCACTTCCCTGTTCGAACCCTCAACCTTCAGAGCGGATTAAGAATGAGTCCAGAACAGTTATTCTGGGAACGATGACTACTCTTTATTTAGTGCTCCGTCCTCCGAACACACAATGTATTTCACGCACACACCTCCGCTCTGTGCTCACACCCCCATCTCCACCTGCACGCCCCCCCCCCCTTCTTTCTCGTGGCACGCGCGCCGCTCAGCACACACCCGCAACAGTATAAAGCGTGTGCCTCGCAGCTTCCTTGATGAGCTCGTATTTATCAGGCGAGAACTGCAGAGCTAATAGCAGGAGGAGACACGCGGGGCAGCTTTAATAAACTCTGGTTGCTGGACTTCTACCGGGGACGTCCCCGTGCTGCGGGGAGAAAAAGCCGCTCTGATGACAGAGCCTGCACTGAGTGAATTTAAACTCGCGTCTGCAGTGACGTATGTGTCAGAGGATGTCCGATTGGCCATCCTGCATGTCAATCAAGTCCCGTACTTCTCGGCGAGGATTTTGATTGGCTGATGGATTTTCAAGAAGCACTCTCTTCCCCTTCAATCTCCCCCACGTCCCCGAAGATGACCGGTCGATCGCGACCGACGCAACGAGCTCCCCTGCTCTGAAACACACATCACCGCACACGCGAGTCCAAAACACCGGCGCAAACTCTCCGTCACCAGAAAGCCCCTCCCCGCTCCGCGCCACGCCAAGCCCCCGGCAGAAAATCACTCCAGACCCGGAGTGTTTATTGAAGCCGCCCCGCGTGTCCTCCTGCTATCAGCTCTGCAGCCCTCGCCTGACAAGCACAAGCCCACCAAGGAAGCTGTTTTTTACGTGGCACGAGGCACGGAGCCAGCAGCGCCTTTGAAATGCCATGAAAAATGAACAAACTAAAATAAATTTGAATTTTTATAAAATACTCATTATTTTCCAAAGTCACAGGGAGCCACAACAGAAGGATGAAAGAGCCACATGTGGCTCCGGAGCCATGGGTTGCCGACCCCTGATCTAGTTTCTCCTACAGATCATCTGCTTTAATCTAGGACATTTTTTTTTATTTCTCACACTTTTACAACTTTTTCCTTTTAAAATGAGGACTTTTTTTTTTTTTTTACTTGTATTTTTATTTCTTTTTCATTCTTTCACAGTGTCCCAAACACTTTGTCGTAAATGTATTTAATTACTAGCTGAAAAAACGTTTTAGGAAACCACAGAAGTCTGTAAAACAGCTGAGTCATGCTAACGTGTTTCCAGCTTCTGGCTAAAGTCGGTCTTTATTTTGAAAAATAAGTTAAAAAATATTGATAAGCAATTTTAACAAATGTTTTTTTTTTGGGTTAAATGAGTTTATTTTATCTTTTAGTAAAATCTTTCTTCTTATTTTTTCCTCTAGTTACATTTTGTCTGAAGGGAAGGTGATTCCAAAGTAAAAAAAACATGGAAATGGGCGGAGCCTCAGTGTCAGAATGACCTTGGCAACCGGAAAAGGAGCAACATGTTGCTGCAAAAACACAACAATAAAAACTTCAGAACGTCACGTTTGTGAAGGTCTGAACTCACAAAGTCGACCATGACGAAGTCGTCCTGCGGCCCGGACCCCTCTGAGCCCTGAGAGTGAAGGCTGGCCTGCAGGGGGGACTGGCTGGGGGGGGACTCCGGGGGCTGAACCTGCACCCACAAAAAACAGCATCAGCGCCGCAGTGGAAGACGGGGGGGCGGTGTGTGCGTCTGCGCAGCCGTTACCATGGGATCGCTCCCCTCCGAGTCCAGGCCCCGAGCGGCGAAAGCGGCGAACGGCAGGTCCAGGTTGGCGGCCGTTATCTGCAAGCAGCGGCGTGTCAGAACGCTGAACAAACCCAACAGGGGGGGGGTCCGGGGGCTCACCTGCGTGCTGGGTTTGTTCACGAAGGCGCCGACTTTCCGCGTGAAAGCGTTGAGGGACTCCACCGGGTCAGACGGGGAAACGCTCCGCTCTTCGGCACTCCGCGACAGACCCTCATCATCACCACTGGGAGGGGAAAAGATGAAGGCCATCAAACCCCAGTCTTCCTCAGATCCTCTCTAAACATAAAAAAAAAACAAACCTGCTGCCGGGGGTGTTGAGGGGGGGCTCCACAGTCAGGTGGGTCTCCGCCCCGTGAGGCTGACAGGGAACCACTCCGACTCCGCCTTCTTTCCCAGCATGCAGCACCTGCAGCATCAACAGTGAAGGAACTTCAGTCTTTCCTCCGACTCCTGGAGACGACCTCCTGTCCCGCCCTGCGCTCACCTGGCCGGCGTTCCCCGCGGCGGGATAGACCTCGGCGGCGCCGGGCGGAGCTCCAGGCTGGTACGATAACCGGGAGGAGCACATCTGCGGGGCAAACATCAACCACGACATAAACGGAGGGAGCAGAGATCGCCAGAGGGGCGGGCTCAATCACAAACGCATCATGATGAGGATGAGGAGCAGCAGGTGAAGCAGGAAACTGCCACACCTGGTGGAGCTTCTACAGCGAATCAAAGACTCACATTGTGAGCGACAAGTCCAGGAGCCAATGGGAGCTGCAGACTGTCCAGAGGGAGGGGCTTGGACATTTTAGAAGGGGAGGGGCTCAGTGTACAGACACACTGAGGCCATGCAAGCAACCCCCCCAGAAGAAGATAGGAAAGACAAAATATTCAGGAAACAGAGGGAAACGATGAAAAACAGAGAGAAGAGGAAAGCAGGGAGGGGCTCTCTGACCTGGGAGGGCGGGGAGGTGGAGAAGGAGGTGGTGCAGACCTCCTGGGAGTCCTGGACTCCTGCGAAGGCACCCCCGTCCTCCTCGTCGGGGGCTCTGCGGCGAATGAAAGGAAAGACGGGCTTCAGAAGCTGCAGGAACCGGACGCACGTCCAAAAAATCAGAGACACTTTGACGGATATGAAGCAGAAACGACTCCATGTTTGTGGAGTCATGACTGATGTATTACACTTATTATTCTGTTTGGCATAACTGCCCCGCTTTGTAGCATTTTAAACAGAACTGCCCCCCCTCTCTTAATCCTATCTGCTGTTATGAATCCATAAATGGACTTTCCTGTCGATGGTTCTGGATCTTTTGTTTTCTTCTGCCCTCAAACCTTCGTTTTCTAACTGAGGTCAGGCGGTGACGACCTCTAGGCCACAGACATCTGCAGGTGGGGCTGGGATCTACCTGTAGTTGCAGGGCTGTCCCAGGACTGCGGGGCGCTGGCTGCTGCAGGGGGGGTCCACAAAGTGGTCCACGATGATCCCCAGGATGGGGGCCGACCGGTCAAACTGCCTGTGAAGCGGCTCACGTTCAGCAGAGGCGGCGGAAAGACGGAAACGCCACTAATCCGTGACCTCACCTGCTGGACATGAAGGCCAGGTTGGTGCGGTAAGCGCAGGAGAGGGTGACCGTCCCCACGGGGGTGCCCACCACCCCGACGCGCACCGTCTGGAAACCTGCGGGAGCGCGGAGCGCCGTGAACTTCCTGTGGTGGTGTGTGAGATTAAATGTGGACAAAGGCGTGGTTACCTTCTCCTAATCCACTCAGCTGGACCTCCCCAAAGTAGATCCTACAGGACAGGAAGAAACGTCCTGAAACCTCACAGATTCATCGCTGAGCTGCTCACCGGTTGGATCAGTAACAAACCTAGCTTGGGAGATTCTAAGATACTGAGCACAAATAGAACTGTTTGTGTGTTCTCTTATTTTAAATAAAGCTTTAAAAAAAAGGAGGCTTTATTTTTTTTGTCTTTTTTTCCTTTAAACATCTTTTTATTGCCCTAAAGAACTCTTCTGTGGTCAGTTTCTACTTTACTATATATATATATATATATATATATATATATATATATATATATATATATATATATATATATATATATATATATATATATATTAGGCCTGCACAATATACCGCAAATTTATCGTTATCGCAATATCAAGCAGTGCAATATCCATATCGCAAAAGTCAGCAAAAATCGCAATAAATGGTTACATTAAATGTGCTAAAACAATCTTATGGCAGCTTGAAGTATTTAACGAATCAAATAGGTCCATTTATGCATTTGACCAATTGGATGGACCCTTTCACGTTGTTGACCAATCAGATAGAGGCATTATGTTAGATGTTTGCCACCTACGTCAACGAGAGTCATTTGGAGTATAATTTTTAAATTGTTGCAGTGAAATGGTAATGATGTTTTTGGTGGTTTACTATTTGTATATATACCGCAAATTATATCGTTATCGCAACATTGATCACTCATATCGCCTATCGCAAGTTTTGCTCATATCGTGCAGCCCTAATATATATATATATATATATATATATATATATATATATATATGGATTATAATAATATCTTTATATGAACACAAACACCAAAAGACTTTTACTGATTATTTCTGAGCTTTTTTATTTTTTACCTAACATTAACCTTAAAAAGTCCAATTAACTTTACTAACATACTCGCCACGTTCCTAATAATTAATATTAATACAAGAAAATATTCTGAAAGTTTGGTTTAGATTATGATTGTGTTTTATTCTGAATAAAACACAATCATAGAGTGGACGGACTGACTGATTTGAAGGAAAACCAGTCCTGACTTATAAAATCGATGGTTTGGGGAATAAATGACAGATTTAAATAAATTTTTAACACAATATAAATGTTTTAGTGGTAAAAGATTTATATGTATATTTGTTATTCAGCATGTGTTGATATTATTCTAGAAAATGGAAGCAGATTTTCCAAGAAAGCTTACATTTTTTTAAGTAAAAAAATAGAACTGATATGAAAAATTTATTTAGAAACGTTGTCCAACTTTATATTAAAGAAGAGGCAGAAAATACTGGGTAGTAGAATAAAAGTTTCAAGATGATCAAACATGAAAAAAGTCGTTTAATAGGCTGAAATGATTCTATTTGGCCACTAGATGTCCCTGTTCTCTTCTTGTTCTATGGCAGACTGAATAACTGAATAGTTTTTGTTAAATTTGAAGTAAAAACCTTAAAACTTTCATCAAACCTAATCTGTTCTCTTCCTCCATGCTTCTGTGCATTATTAAACATTGTTTCTATTAATACAGGTGTGCTAATAATCCCAATAACAATTGGGTATTTTCAAAATAGCAGAAAAAGTTTGCATTCGTACGAGGAGATTTTCATAACAAAGACAGAAATTCTGGGTCAGCAGATCCTGAATCTGAGCTGCTGCAGGAGAAACGGCAGAAGACGTCACCTGTATAGTATGACGTAGTCGTGTCCCTGCTTCCTGGACAGTTTGTAGGCAGGCGTCACCCTGGTGATGGCCATGAGCGACTTCAGAAGGACAGACAGACGGTTGTAGACCGTGTACGACACCTTTATGTCTTTATCACACCTGCAGCAAAAACACAAGTACGGTTCAGCGGATCACTGCCAAAAATCCTCATGAAATCTAATTTAGCTACGGAAACTTTTACTTTCATTTTTGACCATTTTGTCTCTAAAATGGTATAAAAAAAGACTCACTTTTCATTCATTTCCAGGCACCAAGTCTCTAATTCCATTGAGTCGCCCTAAAGGACAAAGATCCAACTTTAACATTTCAACTGAGATGAAGCCCCTCATCATTAGGGGGGTATAACGGCGGCTTTACCTCTGACGTCTTCAGGGAGATCTCCACGCACATGGAGCGCCCGATGCCCGGGAGTTGGCCGGCCAGAGCCTTCTTCGCTTCATGACTCACCTCTGGGATGTCCTTGATGGCCAGATTAAACTAGTCAATGTGTCAAAAACAAAAAAAGGAGACATTTGTACAGATTTCATTAAAGACTTAAAAAACAAAACGTCTTACCCAATCAGAACCCGTGGGTGATGAAGAGGAGCGAGTGCAAATCTTCTCCCCAAGACGGGCTTGGACTATCACCTGGACAGTCTGCAACCACAACAAAGGCTCATAAACAATCGCTGCGATAAAATCCGAGGGGACGCAAAAGTGTCTGACTGTGGGGAGCAACACAAACATTTAGACTTTTACCTTCAAAGCAAAGAATTTAATGAACTTGTCCAGGTCTTTTTTATCCTGTGGACTCAGGTCACTGTCCATGTTGCCACAAACCTGCAATCACACCAGACAATAATCCAGCAGATTTGACATTTTTACCACACATTTAAACGTTTTACTGTAGCCACAAACGCAGAGGAAAACTCGCCCAAAAGGATCAAAACTGCTTTAGTTGAAATCATAATTTTGGCAAAATATTATATTCACAGAGAAGAAGTTGTTAGAAAAGGTCCAAATAATTGTATTTGTCTTTATAGAACACTTTTGAATTGAGTAGTTTATTATTATTTAGTAGGAAAAAAATCGTGTTTTTTATTGGATAATATTATTTTGTGTATTTCTAAATAAGAAAGTCTTAATTTTGTTTGACGGAAAACAACTGTAAAACTTCTAATCACAAACAGTTCTATGTATATTTAAGTGTGTTCAAGCTTTGTCTTAAAATTGAATTGTCAATAAAGATTTATCTTTTTTTGTTCCCATGACCTTTAACTCGGAATTTGGACCGGATGTTTTTCTATGCCATGTCTTCAGCTATAACAGGAAAAAAAAAAGATAAATATGTTTAATAAACTTCGACTTTAATACAATTTTTCACCGAACAACTTGTGTTTATGAACCTTATGTTTACAAAACTGCAAATTTAAGCTAACAAGTGTGAGGCCTCCTCGATAAAACCGTCATTAATGCGAACAAATATAAAATATACTATTTGGTTGCGGTTTAATTAATATAATAATGACAACTTCAAGAGAAAATTTGTCTTTTAAAGAAGGAATCACCGAAAGTTTAAGAGGGACAACACACTGACTTAGTCATTAGCATTAGCTTGTGGCTAACGACAGCCTAACAGCTGACTAACGTTCACTTCAAGTCCAAAACACCCCGACACTTACATTAGTTTCATCCGAATCGACGGATATTCAATAAAATATGATTTCTGTCGATAAGCACAGCACGTAGAGTCGCGCTAAACAGACATTTACACGACTGTTTCTGGCGTCAACAACGGCTGTGCCACTTTTCTGTTTATTTTCTCCATGTCGACGTGTTATTGCAGTTGCGCAGTCGCGTCGGCTCTTTCGTCACAATATCATCTAGCAGCTAAATACATTTAAGCACAACAAAGAAACATCAATGCTGTCTTAAAAAATAAAAACATATAATTAAACATTTTCGAGTAAAAATACACATTTTATTGTTTTTTATTAAAAAAAAAAAGACATCGTTTCGAATGTGCGGCCGCGTAACCTCGGATTAAATGTAGCTGTTTCCAGGTTTTTGTTTTGATGGGAAAATGTGTTAGCATTCACAAGATAAAGGTAAGATTAAATCTGAGTTATCTGCAGATTAAAACAGCTACGTATCTGCACTGTGTTTGACTACTCTGACTTATATTTTAGAAGGGTTTGGTCATGAAAAGGAAGCACAAAACAAGAAAATGTTAAATGCTAGGAAGCTAACCGATTAGCAAGTGTTGCTTGCTAACGTTCGTAAATGATGCATTTTTTGGTTCTGTTTGGCCTTTTAAATTGTCTGTTGGGGCATTTTTGTTTGCTAATCTCTTTGTGTTTATGTTGGCAGTTTACAGTCAGTCTAAAAAATAATCTGATTAAGGAAATTAATAAAATAAGATGCAGGATTGATCAATTTTATGATTTTTATTTAAAAATATATAATATTTTTGTCTCTTTTTTTATCTGGTGAATCGTGTGTGCTTATTTTTTAAGGTCTGTTGTGAAAAAAAAAAAGAGGATTAGATTAAATTGAAGCAGACTTTCTTCTCCCCAGCATCATGGCCATCTCCATCGCTGTTCTGGACTGTGACCTTCTCCTCCACGGTCGAGGTCACAAAACGCTGGACCGCTTTGACCTGGATTCGGTCTCGGACAGCTTCCTCCTCACACATTTTAGCTTCCCGAGAGACTTCATCCTGTATCTGGTGGAACTGCTCAGAGAGGTGTGGAGGTGTGGTGTCTTCCTGGTTGTAGCTCCTCCTTCCCGTGTTTCCTAACGTTTTGACGTTCCAGGCTCTCGGGAGGCGAACGCAGAGGTCCAGAGCTATCAGTCCTGAGGTGCAGGTCTTGGCTGCGCTTGGCTTCTACACGTCCGGCTCTTTCCAGACCTCCATGGGGGACATCATAGGAATCAGCCAGGCGTCCATGTCCAGATGTGTTTCCAATGTGACCAAAGCCTTGGTGGAGAAAGCTCCGCAGTTCATCACCTTCGATCGGTAACATCTTGGATCAGGTTTGGTGTTTATTGTGGATTTCTCCACACTGATAACCAGAACGTTTCCTGAACAGAGAGCCGTCCAGTAGAGAACAGTCCCTCCAGGAGTTTCAGAGGGTTGCAGGAATTCCAGGTGTTCTCGGGGTGCTGGACTGCGTTCAGGTAAACTGTCTTCACACCTTCGAGTTCACGTTCCTTTTGATGCGATTCTCAAACCTCCTCTCCAGGTGGCCATCAAAGCTCCAAACAGCGAGGACTCCTCATACGTCAACAAGAAGGGATTTCACTCCGTGGCTTGTCAGCTGGTTTGCGACGCCCGCGGTTTGCTGCTGAGTGCAGAAACGCACTGGCCCGGCGGACTCCAGGACACCGAGGTTCTGGAAAGATCCGCTCTCTACAAGCGGCTGCAGAACAGCGAGGAGGGCTGGCTCCTGGGTGAGACGCCGCGTCACGACTCACTAGACGTTCCTGACGTAGAGCTCAGCGGCGGTGACCGTCGTTTCCCTTTTCAGGCGACGGCCGCTACCCTCTAAGGAAATGGTTGATGACTCCAGTCGAAGCCCCCGAGTCCCCCGCAGAGTTTCGCTATAACCTAGCTCACACAGCCACCCATGAGATCGTGGACAGAACCTTCAGGGCCATCCAGACCCGATTCAGATGTTTGGATGGAACCAAAGGATATCTGCAGGTATTTTACTGTTTAAATGTTTCAGTTGAACCAGAAAACTAGAAGGAGTTGCTTTTCTAGAAGAAAATGCAGGATTGAAAGCTAGATTTATTGAAAGAAAATGAAACTTAAAGGATAATAAATGGCAAAAATAATAAAGAAATGATTAAAGTTGACCATAAATAAAGTGAAAACAGCACAATAACAAAAAAGATAATATTGAACCAGCAAAGTTGACCGTGACGCCACCAACCAGGTACAGTGGGCGGGGCATACATCAGCTGTTTTTCATCATGTAGTGTTGCAGCGACTCTACCAGAATAGATGCAGTTTACAGTTTGAGTTGCTTTCCATCGGTTTAGTGTATCTATTCTAATGTTTTCTCCAATAACTGTTTTTATTTTATTTTAGCTGTTTATTTTTTATATCCAATGAGTTGCACAAGTAAACACCATAAGTGGATCCATATGTATCTGTCTCAGCGTGAAGAATGTTTAAATGATATTTTAAATGTAATATTTTGATCATGATCATCTACTGAAACCTAAGGATGAATAAAAAAATAGCTTAGCCGAATTTCTCATATCTAAGAAAATTTTAAGCTCAGCTAAATCCAGGAACTTAAACCGATGAGGTTCTGCAAACAAATGACGGGTGTGCACCTTACTGCCTTGTTTATCGGTACCGTCTGTCATGGGAACGGCAGTTCTGTGCAGAAACGACAAATATGGAAGAATAACAGAACATAAATGGATCAAACTGCCTGGTTTGTTTGTTTTTGTCACCAGAAAGAAATCTAGAACCTAAACGACACTAACAAAACAATAAAACGCCCGTTATACGACCATTCGTTCAACGTTTGATGATATTTAAAGCTGGGAGTGAAGGTTTTATCTAAGCCCTTCAAAATAAGAGCACTAAACTTGCAGCTGATATTTTCCCTCTCTGCTGGGGAAGTTTCAAAGAAAAGGCTTAAAACTATTTTTTTTTAGCTTTGCTTTTAGGTAAGTTTGACCTTTTCTTCTGTTGACGTTTTCCTTTTAACTCTGTTTTGGATTTTTAATGGTTTAATGTGCATTTCATTTTTATCCAAAGCCCTTCGAGGACAGGAAAGGAGCTTTTATGAATAAAGTTTGATTTGAATCCTGTATTAAAACAGGCCAAATGAAACCCAAACGGGGTCAGATGTGTTCACAGCTCCTCTCTGGATCTTGCAGTACTCCCCGGACAGGAGCTCGTCCATCCTGCTGGCGTGCTGCGTCCTCCACAACGTCTCCCTGCAGTCCGGACTGGACGCCTGGACCCTGGAGCGGACCGAGCCCCTGGAGGAGCACCGGAACCTCAAGCCGAGGCCGGCGGACGACGAGGCGGAGGAGCTCCGCCAGCAGCTCATCCTCAAACACTTCAGCTGACCCCAAGACGCCCCGGCGCGCACAAAAACAGTCGGACAGCCGCCTTGCTGATGCAGGTTTTTTTAATATTTTGCTCGTTTCTACTCTACTGGCTAAACTACGATAAAATACTGGAATATGGAGGAACATGCAGGACACTATACAACAACAACAATCCAAACCACAGAGCTCACCGGGGAGCAGCCCCTGCTGTCTCTTCTCCACCCCCACACGGTCCACAGGTGAAAATCTTTATGTCACAATACAAAAAAACAAGGCCCTTATATACAAGAACTCCACATGACGCGGTCGACATTTATGTACACGGTTGCAGAAAGACAACAAACGGGACTTTTGAGGAAGAAAAGCAAAAAAAAAAAAAAAAAAAAAAAAAACCAACCTCTTGGAGTTTGTGTTTTATTTTGAAAGTGTGTCAGAAATTCTACTTCCTTTTTGCTTCTAGAGGAGATTTTTTTGGTTTGGGCTAGTGGTCAAAATGTTCAATCGGAGCGCTAGTAGTGGTGTTTAACGGCTGCTTTCATTCATCAATATTTACAAGCTTTCTACAAACACGGAATAAATAAAACACACACTGCTGTCACACCAACACAATGAAGAGCAGTGCTTTTTATCCTCCACAAACAAATTGACGCTGTTTTTGGACGTTTGAAAGCAAAAAGTGGAAAAAAGGATCATGTTAACGTGTAAAACGGAACATTTGAAATGTCCAAAAAAAAACACAAATCAAAATGCTCTTTTTTTTTTGGATGCTCTAAATATATTAAAAGTTGTATTTTTGTGTTTTTTTTTAGATTATTTAAAAAAAAGAACAATATAATAAACAAAAAGTATTTTTTGTTGCATAAATTAAATATGCTCTTTTTTTTTCAAATGCAAATATATTACATATACAGTCTATTTTTATTCCATAAAAATAATTTGATGTTCCATCTCACAGCCTCTTTATGAAAATATGATCTAAAGCAGAAATAAAACGATTTTGGTCGGAATATGAAATAAAAAACCCCACTTTAGACGTTTAGTAGAAATACTGTCGTACTCTCGAGTGAATCTAGACTGAAGGTTAAATGTTGACGCAAAAAAAAAAGAGGAAATTATTCCAAAATCTCTCTCTTCAGGTCATTTTTCCATCAGATTCATTGGCTGTAGAGCCATGAAAGGCACTGTGAAATGTGACGTAAACTTACTTTTTTTTTAAATTGATGGCAAGAATTCCCATCTCTCATGAGGTTTTTCAGGCCTGCCGGCCTTTTGATAGCATGTATAGGTATGGACGGAGCGTGTGGTCATGTGACCCTTTGTGTTGGATCATTTAGCTTTTTTTTTTTTTTTACCTCCGGGCATCAGGAATGAATAAATGCCGCCAAAAACGAGATTACAGGCGTGCGGTCATGTGATTCATTGGTTTGTATTCAGGGAGCTGTGATGTCATCAACCCCCACCTTTCAGATAATGGCAAACATACTTGAAGCCAGGTGAGTTTACCAGGTGAGTTTACCAGGTGAGTTTACCAGGTGACCACTAGGTTGACGGAAAATTGGCTTCAAAACAGAAACATTATGAACCGCCTGGCCCTAAAAATGTATTTCTTCTGTTTTTTAATATCCACAAAAAACTACTGGGCTTAAAAAAAAGAAAAAAAAATGTTCAAAAGGGGGCGTGTCCTTTTGATTGACAGGTGACAGTTGACTCCTTACTGATACATCAGTCTTAGTGGGCGTGTTCCAGCTGCTGACAGGTGTGCGTTTCACCTGGTTGGCTCAGTTTAGGCTTAAGATTTGCTGACAAATTATTTTGTTACCAAGATGAGATGGCAACCAAAAAAAAGGGGGCGTGGTGTTTTGATTGACAGGTGCCCCATCTAATTCTGAGCCATTTACTGGCCGTAGTGGGCGTGTTCCAGCTGGTGACTGTTTTCGAGTTTCTTGAAATCTAGGCAAGGTGGCAACAAAAGGGGGCGTGGCTTTTCGATTGACAGGTGAATGTTAAAACCCAGATTTTGAGAGTTCTGCCCCTCGTTGGAAACGTTCGGACCTCCTCTTGATGAAAACCTGTTTGTTAAACGGCCCCAAAAGGAGCCAGGAAGTGACATCACCACGTTTAGTCCGTCCATACATTCAATCGGTGAATCTTTAGACGTAGATCTGCCACGCCGGATCTTTGGTTAAACGGAAACAAGAACAGAATGACCTCTACAGGAAACTGATGGGGAAACTGAAGACGGGCGGCGGTCCGATGGGTTGACGTTTGGAGGCGGGGTCAGAGGTGAGGGGCGGCAGATGTCAGAAGAACTCTGAGGCTCTGCCTGGTTCCCTAAGGAGGAGAGGTCGCAGGTTAAAGTCCGCCATCGCCTGACGGGGATCCACGGACGTGGAGCGGCCCGTACCTTTGCTCCGCCTCGGTGTGGCTGTGGTTGGTGGCGTGCTGGCGCGTGTGCACGTGGGGGCGGGCCTCGGAGCGCAGCACTTCCCCTGCTGGCGGCGTTGAACGGTCCTCCAGAGGAGCCCGTTCGTCGTAGAAGAGCAGGCTGCGGGAGCGCACTGCAAACAGAGGGTGGCGCTGTTTTTTATTTCATGTAAAACGTGACGGTTTGGTTTCCAACCCTGTAGAAACGTCTAAACGACGCGCAGACGGCATCACGTCTGATGAGGAGGACGTACCCTGACTGGTGGTGTAGAGGTCTGCGGATGGGGAAGGGGCGCCGGGGTGGGGGTTGGAGGAGCTGTGGGACAGCAGGGAGAGGGGGGAGAGGCAGGGGGAGAAGGAGCCCAACACCAGGACGAAGCACAGCGCCACCATCTGCAAAAAACACACACTTTCCTTTACCAACTTTCACTTCATTTGAGGCGAGTCATGGGGCGGCAGAGGTCGTTACCATGAGGCACGTTCCCGTCTGGGTGGAGGCGATCTTACAGGAGCGAGGGATGACCTTCCCCGAAATGAGGGACTGGAGCTTCTGCAGCTGCTGCAGCAGAGACCTGCAGGGGCGGACGACACTTCCGTCAGTTTATTTGGACGTTTTGGTGCCACCACAGCAAACGCCCCTCTGAAGCAGGGATCCCCGCTGCTCCTCGGTCCACGCGGTTGGCTTTTTATTTTTTATTTTTTGGAGAGCAGGGCTCTGATGGTATGAGCATTCAGGGGCTGCGAGGACGCGCCGCCGCCACTGAGTGGAGACAGAGAACCGGGCCCAGCGCCCCGGGACCTGCCTTCACTCCGGTTCTTGATCAAACTCTCATTCCGGAGTCCAGAGAAATGCTCCACAGAGGAGCAGCAAACATCGACCACAGGAAAAACTTTAAACTTTTTCCCCCCCTTCTCTGGATTTGATAGATCCTGAGCTCATTTGTGGAGAAAAAGTGCTGCGCAGAGAACAAAATGACCACTAATCGCTGCATTTGAGGCGTTTTTTTTTAAGGTTAAATTTAGTTTCCGCCTCTCAACTTCACCGTTCTGACTCAGCGCCCAGCTCATTGTTCCTCTGTGAGGTGGTTTGGTTTTCATGATGAAAGCTGCTGCTGCTCGCCTAATGACAGGCCTCAGACCCCTCCACACCCGTCTAACCAGCGACCCCCCCCCAGACCCGGGATAATAGCAGATCATATAGTTATAATAACAGAGGGGGGGTGCCACAGCCGTCCACGCTCAGTTCGATCTGCGTTTTGGGGAAAAGCGCGACCCTCACCTGTTGGCCGTCTCCAGGTTTTCCACTTTTCTCCACAGGTCGCCGTTCTCCGACGTGTAGCTCTCCACCCTGAAGGAGGCAGACATCACCCTTCAGCATCTCTGCTTCCATCTGACCCACGTGTCAACCCCCTCCCCCCCAAAAAAAGGGGCTAGAGTTTACCCAAACAGAGGTATCCCAAAGAGACTGATGGGGCACTTTCAAATAAATACCACAAATGTGTCATTTATGACGACTTGAATGCAGTCTAACACAAAAAAACTAAGGAAAATGCTTCAAACGACTTGTGCAATGTCCCATAAAGTGTGTCAATAAATAACTCAAAGGAGAATAAAAGGGCGATTTGCTGCATGATGTTTTCTTCATATTAAATTACTTAAAGATGCTTAACAGCTCCATATTTTTTTAGCAAACGAGAGCTGAAATCAGATCCATTCTTGACCTCCTCTTGACGTTTGTCCTGAAAAGTTTTAATGTGGTGACCAGACCACAGCTGGGATGGAGTCCAGCGACCCCCGTGACCCTGAGCCAGAAATTATACAACCTACCCTTATCCAAAAGTGTTCACAATGATAAAAAAATAAAATATAAAAACGTAAAAGTTCAGGTCTTCATTTTGTTTGGGGGGGTTCTGTACGGATCCATCACTAACAGCAACGTTCCCCATCAGTTGGTGCTGAACAGAAAACTAGATGTTTGTGTTTTAATACAAATTCATGCAGGCATAACTTAGTTGTAAATTTGTTCGTTTTTTAAATAAAGCTTTTAAAATGAACCCCTGCCTCCGACTCTGTTATTCAGTAACTGTTCTTCCGGATTTGAACTTTGAAGTTATTGTTATTAAGTGAAATAAGACCTAAACCTTTGCATCTTCCTCCTAAGAGGCTGCAGTTAAAGCAGTTGGCCACTAGGTGGCTCTGCTCTTTATTGCACTGATCCCACAGTTTACTTTTCGACTCATTACCATTAGTTTAGAGTCTTTTTTATTGATAGATTATATGCTAATATTTTTGTTCAAAACACCGTAAGAAAAGTGTAGACAATTTAAGATATTTTACGGACTTTTTATAGAATCCTATCAGGCTACAAAAAAAACAGCATTTCGAGGAAAAAAGAGGCGAAAACAGTCGAATTTAATTTTAAAAACTTACAAAAACCGCTGTCAAAAGTTTAACATTTTACTTAGATTCACCTGAAATGTTTTCAAATATACTGCAGAGCGATCTTTTCCCCATTTTTCAACTTAGCTGCTAATGTTAGCGGAGCTTACCTCCGGATTCCGCGCGGCGCAAACTCTGACATCTGATTGGCTGTTGTGATCATGTGACACGGAGGCGTCACTCCGGACGGCCATAAAAGCCTATTTCTCAGATTTTTTTGGGGGGTACAGACACTTCTAAAATATATAGTCTGTTGTTTGTATTTCTGTGACATGTTTTTCTTTTATTTATTTATTTGTTTTAAAAAATATTGTGTTCCTTGACCCCGCCTACTTTGTCATGAACTTCCTGTGTGATCGCAGCAATAAAAGCATGGACATAAGTTATTTCAGTTGGGATTTATAAAGCCACGAGTCCACACTAAGATTATTTGTTGACAAATGTTTTCACACAATCAAAAAACAGTTTCGGATTGCTAGGTTGACTGTAAATATTTTGGCAGGTGTTTCTTTTGTGCAGAGAGAAAACGTGATTACAAAGCAGATAAATTCATTTTTTTGTGCGTTTCCATTGATTCCTTAAAGAAAACTGCTCAGTCACTAAGGTTTTAGTTAAGATTAAAGTGGCATTTTAAGTGTTAAACCTTCAGGATTAGGATTATTGTTACTCTGAAAGGAATGTTAATCCATGTTTTGATTTTCCTGTCACGGCGGCGAATACGCTCCATGTGTTCAGCAGGCTCCTGGAATCAGGTCAAAGTGAATAAAAATGCTATTTGCTCTTCATGAGTCTGGAAGGTCTAAGAGGCGACTGATGATGATGATGATGATGACATCTTGGTTTAGAAACGGCGCTCAAACATTCGTGACCACGCTGGCCTCCAGCTCCGTCCCCAGCGGAGCCGCTCCACAGTTAGGAAACCTCCGAACACAAAAGCTGGCCCTGAAGTGAGCGTTTGCTGCCAGCTCCACTTCAGCATTACACAACTGGATCTGCTGAAGGTTTTTCCATATTTTTCAGCAAGCACAGAGTCAGGCTAAAAAAAAAAAAGAGGGAAAACCTCGGTCTGTGAAAGGATGATCCCAAAGGAAGCTCGGAGGAGATATGAATCCTTGGTTTGACCGAGCAGTTTCAGAAGCTCCCAAACACCGTCTGACTGCAACAACTGGGCGTCCACAGACCAAATGAACCAACAAATGTTTCTGAAAAATCAAAGGCCTTACTTTTTCTCCAGACAGTCCACATACTCCTTCTTCTTCCTCCGACTTTCCTGAGCTGAGATCTGAACAAAAGCACACGATTTGTCACCAAAAAGCAACTTTTTAAGCAGAAAAATATTATTATTTTTGAAATTAGTTTGCCTTGTTTTTAATCTTCCGCCGGACTCTCTTCAGCGCCTTCTCCTCGCTCTTGGTGAGGGGAAGCTTGTTGGGGACGGGGTACCCCTCTGCCACCAGCGTCCTCTTCTCCTCCTCTGTGAGCATGAGCGGCCCCGAGCCCTGCAGCTTCTGAAGAACCCAACGGAAAAATAAGAACCTCGAGACGTCCTTTTCAGACCAAACTTTAATCACCAAAAAGCTATAACTCTGTGTGGGTCAGATCCTTCCATAAATGGGCACAGGACACTCAGAAATACAAATAATGATGGATCAATTCTCTGTTTGGACACTAGGTGGTGCTGCTGTTCCGAACAAGGCAGCTTTTTCACAAACTAAAGAGGAATTTTGTCGTCTTTTGAGGAAATAAAACGATGCGCTGCAAAAAATAATCTGTTCTAATGGCTACAAACTCAACAAAAAAAAATAATCAAACATCGATTTGTAAAGAAAAACAGCGCTAACGCCTAAACACAAGCCGTGACATCAGCAGGAAGTGAGGTAGCAGCACAAGTTCTGCAGAATCAGATTCTGTGGAGCTGCTTGGTCTTTACTCCAGCCGATTACTGAGGTGATGAAGGTGGATTAAACATTGGATGACGGGTAGAAACGCCTTAAACAGAATATTTACTGATTTTTTTTTTGCCGCTGATCTTTCATTCTTAGGAAGGACCGGGACCGTGCGACCTCTCCTAACCTCCTAACCCAAACACAGCGCTTCCCGATGCTTCACCCCTCCGACCTGAAACCTTTCCTTTCTCCGGAGTCTCCGTGCCGTAAACACGCTGGGTTGAGTCATAGGAAAGCTGCTGATGGAAGCCCCAGAAAATTAAAGGACGCGTTTTGAGGCGACTCAATTACAACCAACACCCACTCCGCCCACTTCAACGGCGTCTACTCCAGCCGCGTCATCTGAGAGGCGGCTGCTCCAATCGGCAGAGTCGTGCTCTGAGGAGGAGCAGGAGCAGCAACGACGCCTCAGAGAGACGGCTGGTTATTGACAGCGTTTTCTGTTCAATGCTACAAAAAGATACGAAAATGATGATTTTGTTCTCAGGATTTGGGCTTTAAAGCTGAGGAAAGTTTAGGAGGAAAATGGGATAAAAAGGAGGAGCCGGGACTCACATGTGGAGCTGTGAGGAGAGGCGAGGAGGAGATGGCTGAGGAGGAGGCGGAGGAGGAGGAGGAGGAGGCTCGACCTCCTGGTCTCTGTTGTGGTTGGGGGGAAGACGGCAGCAGCGGGAGGTGTGGGGAGGAGGGCGGCAGCGAGCCGTCACTGTCGCCGTGGGTTACTGCTGGGAGGGGTGGGGTGGGAGCTGAAGGGCATCGTCTGGAAACAAAAGGGTCGGAGTAAAAAATAAAAATAAAAATGTAAATAAAAACCCAATAAAAGTCACCTTTTTGGAGCCGATCGGACTTTTTAAAGGATGACTTTTGCTTCTGACTGACTTCAGGAGTCTGCAACCTTTAATTAAAAAGCTTTTAGGTCCAAGACGCCCTGACATGAAACCCACAAAGACTCGTCTGACCCTGAAATAAATTCTTATGAGCTCCAGCTTGTCTAAAAGAGAAAAAAATAGCCTGTTTTTCCTGCATAAATGAACAGTTTTTGTTCTGTTGTTTTGAATATTTCAGGCTTCATTAGTAGTCTAGTTCGATCATTATAGTAGTATTCAAGGTGTTTTTTTCGTCGGGACCAGAGTCCTCAGAATCAAAGATATCTTCCCTTAGAAATCATCTTAAAATGAACAAAAAAAGTATCTTTTAGTGTTTTTTAATTATTATTCATGCAGAGCTGCAGA
This sequence comes from Oryzias curvinotus, assembly GCA_023969325.1. Classification (NCBI taxonomy): domain Eukaryota; kingdom Metazoa; phylum Chordata; class Actinopteri; order Beloniformes; family Adrianichthyidae; genus Oryzias; species Oryzias curvinotus. Next base: position 10,894,908 of record CM043707.1, on the reverse strand, counting down.
ATCCTGATCCAAAAAATGGTTTCAGACAGAAGCTAAAGTGGTTCAAGTCCCACTCTGATCATCTGTGTTCCCAGTAGTCTTTTAAATATGATGATGCTGTTTTTGGCCAGAGCTACTAAATGTGTGTCATTTTCTAGGACTTGGTTTTCCTGATTTACAATGATTTGAATAAATAAAATACTCAGAAATGCAACTTTAAGCTGAAATTTCTTTATATTGACAGGTTGAACACACCATTTTCCTCAGAGTGGGTCTTAAAAATGTTCTCAGATTTAACTAAACTAAGAAAAAGCTAACATGCTGCTTGTTTGATGCAGATCTGCAGCTCCTGATCTAAAAAAAGGCTGTCAGACGTGTGTGCAGAGGCGGAAGTGTGTTGGTTGGGTTGCGTACCGCCGGGCAGGCTGAGGTACTGGCCAAACTCTTTGGGTTCATCCTTTATGGCGACCGGATTCACGTCGCCGCTTTCCTGCAGAGACAAACGGAGAACTTTAGGGCCGTGCCACACAGACGCTACGTACATTGTGGGCATTTTCCACGGATCAAACATCCGTCTTTCGTCATACGTGCGTGATAATTCACACCTTTCTTTCAGTTTATACTGCAGTTGTGCAGGATTTTTGCGGGATGCACACGTGTGTCTTTCCACGACCGTTTCACGTGTGTCTAACGGACTTTTTCACGCATGAATCACCCATGTGTAACTTTTATGTTGCACATATCACGTTATAACTACATAATTGATGCAGGAATCATTAATGAATTGCATATAAGCAGCACCATAATCACGCACGGTACATGTTCTACGTTGATTTACGTGCTCTTTTGCGTTTATTTACTCGTACTTCCGTGATTCATCCATAAAAATGTCACATCAAGACCACAACTTTTCTCACTTTCTCCACGCATGACCAGTTTTCATCAGTGCAATACGCGTTAAATGTACGTGTGACTCCTCGTCCCTGTTAGGGTTTGGCTGCAGGTGTCACGGCGGATGCAGGCTGACCTTGCGTTTCCACGGCGACGGTCTGTGTGGAGGCGAGCTCAGTGTGAGGGCCGGGCCTTCCGAGGGCTGAGCGTCTAACGTGTGAGCGCCGTCGTCTTCCTCCTGCTTGACCAGCATGGCTGACAGGTCCTGACTGAAGTGCCACTCAAACTCTGGAGGAAAAAAAGGACAAGAGCAAGAATTTTTAGGCCATTTGGGGTTTATTCACATTCACAGAAAAAAGAAAAAAAAAACCTGAGCTCAGTCTGAGCGCAGACAGACGAGCTTCCTGTCATCTCCAACAAGTGGAGCGAACCGCCAACCCCCAGAGGATCTTGGGTAAACTAACCGCTTCATCCCTTCAGGGAGGCTCTGCTGTAGGTCTGCCAACCAGAAACAACCGGTAGCTTATAAATCCCACTTTGAAAGAGCTTCCCCAGAATATTCCAGCACTTCCTGACTAAGCTGGTTATTACAGACTTCTGGACAACGGCGCTTTGGCAGCGGCGGTGCGTAATTTGTCTCCGGTGAGTTTGTGTAGACCCCGGAGTGAAGAGACGGG